>NNCF01127813.1:1057229-1265710 GCA_002313205.1 Laupala kohalensis
ATATATATATATATATATATATATATATATATATATATATATATATATATATATATATATATATATATATATATATATATAATATAATTAGATTATTATCATATTTTGAAACTCTTAAATTGTTCTCCACATAGGTCTTGTATTAAACATACTTCATTATAACTGTTATCGATGGGAATATAATTCAAAAATTTATCGCAAAGTTTAAAACTCGTGCAATACGTGAAGCGTGCCTTGTCACATTTAACATCGATTACTATTCCTAAACAGCGTGGTGCCTTCATTAACATTTGTTCCGCAACATCCTTATGTCGGAATGTGACTGACTGATGAAAGCCCGAATAGACGAAGTTGTGTACGCCAAGTGCGGCAGTCTTCTTAACAGGGAGGCTCCAATTGGGTGATAATGAGCACTGCCATAACAGAGAGCCTTTTACACGCTGAAGTAGAGGGGGGGGTGTCTGACTGGGTGCCCAGCGGCAATAGGTTCGACGCTTCAAGGACGTGCTGTTACATACGGAACTCACAGGTGACCTGTATTTTGTCTCCAGCTATGAAGGCTGCTCACAATGTAATGTGCTTTTCTAAGATAATATTATCAAAGATTTAAAATGATTTATTTTATTATCATGAATACTGTACATACATTCCTTGTAGTTGCGGTGTTTTTGATAAAGCACATTTAGGTGATGATGCATTTGCTCAAACTATTTGTTAGGATATGAATTATTTGCTCCAAAAGTAAGGTGCGCGCTGGGTTATGTCGCTTGGTGCATAGTTGTAAGAACTGACGGAGCGTCAATGAGAATATTCGTTTAAAAATATCGAGTTATGTGTACAATTTGTGTTTTCAATTTAAGTTTGTTTCGACGATAATCTGTATTTACAACTTTTTTTCCACCTGTTATCATTGTTTTTAATAATGTTCATAAAATTAATGACTTCTTCGCTGAGTATTTGTAGCGTGGGGTGTGTGATCACATTTTCGGTCTTGAACAATGGGTTTCTAACGAGGTATTATTGTTTTACTGCATAATGCGTTTATTGTCAGTGTACTTTCGAGTTTCGAGAATCTTGAAAGTGCTTCCTATTTAAACATTGGTGTTGACGCGTGAGTCATGCTGATATTTATGCAAACACCAGAATTTTCTGAGACAAGAAACGGGTTTGCTTGCGGTAAATGAGTCATAATGTACATTTGAAAGCTAGAAGTTTGGTTTGTAATATACCGCCTCTGGAATGCAGATAGACTGCAACCGAGCTGTACCATGCGCCGTGGAGATGATACGATGCAACATTGCGCAGGCAGCTCGGCGGCCGCACTCGACAAGAAGTCGTCGTGTGGGAGGGGCATTGACGAATCGCATTGCCTTTGTCAATCTCGGACCATTGTGCTGTTGGGAGTTGGGAGCAGTGGGAGAGTGCTGCGAGGGAGGAGCTTGCTTATCAGCTGACATAGGCGCTGGGAGAATTATGAGTGCCTCTCGCACTCCTGGATTCCGTCGCATTTTGCATTTTGCGTCGTATTTCTCGGTACACCCAGGATGCAGCATCGTGTTTCTGGTTCTTGGGAGATGGGCTTTTGTAATACCCTCTTCGTGAATAGATTCGTCGGAAAGAATTTATATGATTGTGTGCATGTGCTGTTAAGCTATGTATGCTCAATGATAAAAAATAAGTGTAATATTTTAGGTTAGTAGTCCATATGAATGAAACAAAATTTAAATTAAGTCGTTTGGAATTTGTTTCTTTCGAAACTGGATATAAATGATATCACTAATACGAGTAAGTGGAACATATTCTATTTGTTTGTGTAATTGTTTAAAGAATTGCTTTTCTTTTTCATGAAACATCCAGTAAATAGTGAATTTATTTTCTCTAACTCCATGTTTCTAATGGTAGAATTACTACTCTACCTTTCGTAGTGCTGTGCAACTTGTAGTACTAGAATAAAACACGTTTTCTCTCTGTGCTATTACTGGCTGCTCCTAAATGCTCATTAGCTGATGTTACTTCGGATTGAATTAATGAATCTTTATTGAAAAATGATTATTAAAATCAGAAAACTTATTTTATTATAATGGTTAATAAAAGAAAATCAAACATTAAATAATTAATTACACTGATTAAAAAAATTCCCCCTTCGATAAAAGAATACACCATCGTTCAACAATAGCAGAAATTTGAAGAATGTTGGCGTGTTCATTTACTTTGTGCGCAACAGAACGTCCATTGTGCTCGGAGTTCCTTCCCCCAATTAAGATCCCTCGGAATCCCATGCTGTGCGAAGCGCTTTGGAGCTTACTACTGGGGCTTCTGATGCGTCGCGTAAAGCCTCTGAAGTGTATCCGGCGGTCCGCGGCGACCGCAACGCCGCTGTGAATGATACATTGACAACCAAATCTGATAATTGGCGGTTCTTATATTGGGGTTGACACAAAAAGGAGAGAACTAAGATTCTAGATTATGCATCAGACACATTAATGTGAGCATGTGACTTAAAAAATTTTATGGGACGGGGGAGTTGGGACGTAAAGTGTCAGAAGTAATTAAGTCGCTTAGAAACATTTCTAGAATATACATTTATGTTTACAACTGTTTACCCAGCGTTTCAGATCAAAACAAGGCCGTCTGAGCTTTGCGCACCGTGTAAATCATTTGACAACACGAGTCGGCAACTCATTCTAACTCTTCGAAATATTTATGATGGTTGTTGTTATATAGTGCGCATAAATTGTTTAGAATCTTTAAAACATAAACCGACGTGAAATCATATCGTAATTAAATCAATTAAATAATACTTTCGAAATTGTTTTGTATATTACCAAAATTCAAGTGAAGAAAATCAATTGCTCTTTACTCGCGATTCTTACACCGCTGCAAATGAACCATCTTTATATGATCGTATAAATGCGCATTTACTGTTCTTTGGGATTGTTGGCAGTATACTCGTATTAACAACTTGGTGTATTAGTCATCGTGGAAGTTAAAATACTGGATTTTTGCATAACCACTCTTCTATTTTTCCGCATTATTCCCGTCGCTGCGTACGGAAGTACAAGTTTGCTGAGGAGGTGGAACTATTAGTTAGGTATCCAAATTCCCTCCTGAATGCCTTTCTTGTACTGGGAAGTTGAAATTGGAGAGAAGCTGAGGTACTCAATTAAGAAACTTTTTATCCCTCCTTTGCTGAGGTGTAACATAAAATTAGTATTGGCCCGAAGTAGTTCTTAACTTTTGTGTAATAAGGCAGCTTCCGCGTAACTTTTTAAGTGTTTGATCTGAGAAGTTGATTGATGATGTTGCGTCCTCGTTAGCTTCATTTGAGCAACTTTATGGTACCTCCAAGTCGTTTATAACAAGCTGTTGTAGGTTGAAAGTTTAAGAACATGATCTCTATGAGTAGTATATGTAGTTAGTGGCTTATTTCTATTCATCTCTCACCTCATCCTATGAGGGGTCTCCAAATGACTCCAACAATCATTTAAAAACCTAATTTGAACTTAAATGCCCTCTACAACTTTTTACTTCATTGGAATAAATCTGAGATCCTTAAATAGCGTGGCGACCGACCGGGTAAATCCGAGAAAAGTCTGGATATTTTGTATTTTTTTGAAAAGTCAGGGAATTTACTCACTGTTCGGGAAAAAAAGCGATGACAAAGATTGTAAAATAACAAAGTTCTCTTCTTCAATTATATTTCAGGCAGCTCTCTGACTCCAACAACCCCCTCGTGAGTTGTTTTTTACTTTTTCTTCGCAAGACTTAAGCGCTGCCTCGCTGATAACGAAAGCTACCGGGACGTGATACAATGGGACATGATCAGAAGTGTGCCAGGTAGTTCCAGTCGCGGAGCCGTTGTAATGGTTCCACGTCAGCTGTGAATTCCGATGCATCTAATCTGTCGCGACAGTCGCTCTCAGTTTTGCTGTTATCTTTCGTTGTGTGTGTTATTATTTGTATATTAACGATATAAATAATATCAACGAGTATGCGTCTGTTTCTTAACGGCACTTGGTGAAAACAAAGTTCTCGATTATCGCGTAAAATGTCAGTTTGGCCTAACTTTGATTTAATATTCATGCCAAACCAAACTTGATTCATCGTAGTTCTGAATGCACGCCTTTCATAATTGTTTTTGCGGTTTACAAGAACAACTTACCGAACTGTTTACGATTGTTTCAACAGTATACGAAAGTAATGCTGCTACAACGTGTCAGCGTATGTTCCAAGCAAAACTGTTAGCGCCGTTGCAAAGACGCGAAAGAGGTGCAGTTTAGACTCAGATTGGAGCGTTAAGTGTTTCGTTGCAACACTCCTCTGTTCCAACTTCAGACTAAACAGCAACAGAGGCAGTTCCAGTTGCTAAGACCCTCCTCTTGTCGTGATAGAACGTGCCTTTAAGCTACTCGTTGACTGCTCTATCCACGGACGGACTGACGTCCCATTTTGCAAGTGCTTAAAGCTGTGCGCACTGGTTCGGAAATTCCGGAACCCAATTGGATGAAGGGACCGTTCAATACAATACAAATAGGCGAAGAGATAGTCCTAATGCGAGTGCCCGCAGTCATATACAGTTATTGAGCCTCGCGGAAAATTTCACAGCTCTCGCAACACTCCGAAAGATCTTTCTCTGGGACTTTTCGCAACCGGCGGTAAGTCCGTGCCGGCTCATTCGATTCGTACCAGCGAAGCAATGGAAACAATTTTTGGGAAATCCTGGACGGTAATGCAATGGAACAGTGGACAGCGACTCCACTGCTACACTTTATTTGCCTCCTTTTAGCAGATATGTTTCACTGACCGCAAATCTCATGATTCAGATATCCCTGACGTTTTGGAAGAATATTATAAGTGTATTATTATGCTTAGCGTTGCGAAAGAATAATAATGAGATAGGACGACAGCGCGGCGTTGTCATGTCTGCTGTGCGGGGTAAGCTGTTATTCCGACTACAACCACCGATTCATTCCTAAACTGCCTCGGCGTGGTTTCAGTGTCAGAGCTGCAGGCTACTTTCATGAGTCTTTAGTCTAATTCAAACCTTCGTGTTATTTATATATCTGATAATGAGCTTATTTTTAATTATTAAATGGCAATGCTTTACTATTGATAATGATATGTGAATTATTGATAATTTACTTTAATGATATTACTTCTCTATTTTTATAAGATTTCTCCTGTTAGAATGTTTGTTTCTCAATTATTAAAGTGACTTTTGCGTGCATATTAATGTTTTGCGATTCTTTATTAACTCCCCGAGTATGTGAGACCCGAGGCGGATCGCCCTCCACGCCCCTTCCTTCGTACTCTACTAATTAATTTCGAACTCAAAAATGAGGTTTTAAAGATGTACGTGATATTGGGTGCGTCAACTTCTCTAAGTGGTATAGAAACATCACACATTAATCTTTTTATTTTATATCATCTTCAGTTTAAATTACGTTTGAATCGATCTCTCAAGTTATGTTAAATAACAATCACACTTTTTGTCAGTTTTTTACTACATTTCCGTTTTTGGTCTCCGTACTGTGCCACTCAACCTAATACTTGTTCAGTCTTGAGAAGTACTACTTGATCGCGATCGATGTTGCCGACTGATGGTATAATACAGGGTTGCCATCAACAAAATCTGAAATCTATCGTGGAACTAAAACCCTGACATTTTTACATAAAATGATTTCTATCCACAGTAATAAAATAATTTTAACTTGTCGATATGTCATTAATTAAATAAATAAAGGGGTGCATTCATAGTTTAGTTTAGTTTAGTTTAGTTTAGAAGAGGGTTTCGCTACAGACTCAGGCTGGCCTGTGCACATAGGCTATGAAGAGCCCATTGTGCGACTCACGTAATCCTAGTAAGGCGTCCTATCACTGTGCCCTTGACTAGGGAAAGAACCTTCCTGCCAATGTCAGGATCGAAGTTTTGTCCTGGTGTAGAGTCTCCAAAAACCGTTTTTCTTCTCGCCTCCAGGGCCTCACAGTCCAGGATGACGTGACGGACAGTTTCTTCAGTCTCCCCGCACAAACGGCTGGTTACGT
This sequence comes from Laupala kohalensis, assembly GCA_002313205.1. Lineage (NCBI taxonomy): Eukaryota > Metazoa > Arthropoda > Insecta > Orthoptera > Trigonidiidae > Laupala > Laupala kohalensis. The sequence continues at coordinate 1,063,275 of NNCF01127813.1, forward strand.
CTCTGTTGAACAGCCATACCGTTTTTAGGTGTTTCAGGACATGGTCGTGTCCAGTGATTAGTCCTATCACTGTCCTGAGGTCTTCCCTATTCATGTGAACGAGAGATTTAACTACAGCAGGACTGGATTTCTTGACAAGAAGTTTGTCTAACCTTTGACCGGGTAGCTGCATTCACAGTTTAAACTGTGTTTCAACTGCCCAGTTATGAACCGAGGTTCGTGCCGTTGAACGAGTGATTCCGCATGTTCCGGTCCGAAGAAAGGTATCTGGGAACATTTTTTCGCAAGTTTACCAGCCTTTTCGTTCCCTTCTATTCTTTCATGACCAGGCACCCATCTGAGCTCCACAGTGCTGCTGAGAGCAAGGGGTGTAAGAGACTGTACATTCCCAGAGAAGTTCGAGGATGTCTGGCCAGAATCTAGTACCTTTAAGGCGGCTTGACTGTCAGAGGATGAGAATGTGCTTACCGTAGTAACACCTTTAATGCACAGATAAGGATGGCGTAAATTTCTGTCTGAAATATAGTGCAGTATACCCCCAGGTGCATTCTTAATAATAGAATATCGCTTTTAAACAAATTTCAAACAATCTACTAGTAAACACTGCGCAACATAAGATAACTCTAGTTACAAAAATTATCTTGAAATTATTGGAGTAATTCAAGCTTACATAATATGCTTAATTGGGGTATTTAAAAAAAAAACTCCGGGGTAACCTGGACAGATGGCAATCCTATTGTTATGTGGCGAAGTTTTTCGTAAAATAATGCAGTGATAGTGTTGTTGAGCAGTGTTGTGTCTTATTTGGTATGTGTTAAAGAGAGAAAGTTTAGTTCCACGCACTAAATGTCGGATATGTGTCGAGGGGAAGGTAGTAACGTTGGTTAGTTTGAACGTATCCTCAGGGATTCGCTGTTTGCTGATGAGTGTTTCGTGGTCGCTGTCCATACTGTTCAAAGGTTACGTGTCATCAGTTGCCAAAACCTATCCCATTCACCTCCGACGTGCATCAGTTTGATACCGATTCATTTTGTTTGGTTAATGCTATGCTGAAGGTACTTCAATTGGCATAGAAAATTATCTAATCTATACATTTTTTATTCCCATTGGCGTTAGCAACAAGTTTTGCAGAACACCAATTTTTTAATTCTGATTTGACCTGCAAAATAATGACATATTTTTCGAGGTTGAGATTATATTTAGTTGATCCGTTGATTGTTTACACTGTATTCCATATAATTGTCAATCCTTTCAAGTCTGAATTCGGTAAGGATAAACATGTATTTAGACGATCTTCTCGCCAGTCGAGTCTGGATCAGTCAAAATCAATCTGAAGGAAGATGAAGAATCTGACTCACCAAGATCTAGCTTAGTGCTTCGCCAATAATATAAACCCAGTCTCAGTTCGCACATTCACACCAGTCGAATCCCCTTCAATCTCATATGGTTCAAGGCCCCATGTGATTCGACATGTCAGAATCTTCTCCGGTCAGTCATGAATTGCCTACCAACATCATTCAAGAAGGGACCCTTCCCGCCTCAGCAATAAAAAGGATTATACTAATATTTTAAAAAAAAATTATTATCATGGTCTTTTTAACCTGCTATTGACTAAATAAACTTCAAAAGTAAATCAATATTGAGATTTATTTCATTACTGTAGCTCGGACAAATTGCGAGTTTTTCTTTTGCTCCGATAGACTTTCCATAATGCGTATCCTGTATCGAGACTTCGGGTTCCATATAACTCAGCCGAATTACAATGGGTTCCTCATTCCGAAAAAGATAAAAAACAATTTCTTCTCGTTCTGTACGTGAAAAGATGTAGAAATATAGGTAAATGTTGTCAATTTAATTATTTAATCCGCTGTATGTCTTACCACGCTTTGCCTTCCAAGAACCACAGTATTTTTAATTCATGCATCCGTGATGAAGCTCAAAAGGAACGGAGACAAGACAGTAAGAGAGAAAATTGGATTCGGATCAACTTGGTTTGACTGCAGGTGTGAAGATATGGAGATCACGAATCAGCTTCACTTTATTTCCGATTAATTCTGGCTGATCCTGATTCGTTGCAGTGAAGGGAGCCTTGCGGTTTGTTTTCCTTGTGATTAACTCATCGTACTGAATTATTTACTAGCTTTAGGTTTATATTGTATTCTGAACCGAAGTAATGACTGAAGGAACGGACTTAGCATAAATATCTACTTACTAGACTCCATTCTGTGTGTTCATTGCTCGCAGGGTCTTCTAGAATGTCTATTCTTATCTCGGAACAGTTTTCTGAAATGTGTAAAGTCCATATTTTAAAGGGTTCTGCGTTTAAAGTCTCACGTCTACTTTTGAAGACTTAATTATTTTTAATGTAGAGAAGTTCCTGTTGTTTATCTCTGTTTATGAGACGCGAAGTAGCAACTTGTCATTCTAAATAGACTTGTCCAACCCGCGGCCTACGGACTGTCAAGTAGACAAAGTGCCAACTTACAATGGTGTAGCGACTAAATACCATTAATTATGTTTTTTTTTAATTTTCAATTTTTATTAATGAGTCAAGTCACATTTTATGTGCGCTATCGCTTTTGCTTCCACTTTTACCAAATTGTTATTTGTAAACTTGTAATTTGTATGAAAGCGATTTTAAACGGATTGATTGATACCCGTAGAGGATGTAGACGGAAAATGTGTGTTGAGCACACACATCAAGAATATCTGCTCAACAACTCGAGAACTCTGAGAATTGCAGCTACTTCTATCGAATTGTTTTACATTTGCATTAAGATGTTTTTTTATACTTTTTTCAATTTATAAATGCTTACATCTCTTTAACAAGTCATTAAAACGCCATTCTCACGCGTGACTATTTTTTGTGATTAACTCTATAAAGAATGCACAATTCATCTCAGTATATTAAACTTATAGCTCTTTTCTTTCCAGGACACATCTGCTTTAATTTGTTCTGACACTGCTCTCTTTCTCCTTGTATTGTATATCCTACATCGCCACAATATACATCACAAGTTTTCTTCATTACATATGCAGGTCGCATTGTCGGTCTTCTCTGTGCGCTTAAATAAAGACTCCGTGTGCTGTTGAACATTCCGAAAATAAAAAGTTTTGATTTTTGCATCTGAAACTTGTGTTATGTGAATTTCCTCGTTTGTCACTTCCCAACATTTCAATCTGATTTTCGTAAGTAATCCTTTTTTTTCACCCCTCCCCATTTTTTGTACCACATTTTTTGTAATCTGCCTTATAAATGCAACGAATTTGCCAAAATGCCTCGTTTTTGTCCCATATTAATTGATCGGCTGTTAATCCAAAAAGACTTGGGAAGTCTATGTATACGTAATTTTTAAAATAAACTTTGCGGAACATTCCTTGAAAGTAATGAGACATTTTCTCGTATTAGCTGATGCATTATGTAAGAACTATGATGGTTTGAATGATACCACTTTGGTGGATAATTTTTATCCACTTAAAAACGATCGACAAATTAGAATTGATAAAATTTGTTGGTTGTTAGATTGCAGAGCTAGCGGTACCATTGGAAATATTTTCAGTCCCCACACTTCCTTTGTAATGCATCAACTGTCGAGAGGTCGCTACATAGTTTCTGCGAACGACAACGAAAATATGCATGATTTTCTAGCTTTAGCTGCTGTGACTCCCGCACGTTTTAAAAATAACGGCTCGTTTGACTTAGATTCATGTGTTAGTTTGGTTTTCTTTGTCTTTTCTATGTACGCTCATGTGTGGTTTAATTTATTTTCTTCTCGTGACTTATTGTGTATGGGAAATATGTATTGTGCTTTCAGGGATTCCATCAATTTTTTATGACTACATTTCTTGGGCAATATTTTCAAACAATATGCATAGAATTCTACTGAAATTAACCTCCATTATGTAATCAAATAATATTTTAATATGCATAGAACGATGATTATATATGACATCACGATAAGGTACATAAAGCGAAGTTTCGATTCTTCCAAATATCGAAGACTTATACAGGACTGGAACCTATAACATTTGGCGTTTTGGCTCTCGTAGTTTCCAATCAGCGACTAGTCGTCTTATGTTTCAATCCCATGTTCGAATTTAGGAGTTGAATTATTGCCCTATTATTTCTTAAACGGGAGGGAAACAGCATTGTATATTAATGTTTGGAGAATAAAGATTAATAGAATAGTATGCCGACAATGTGAAATACTTATTTGAAGAATTTCCATATACTGTTGGAACAGTTGTGTATTGAGTATGATATTAATGCTTAATTGCAAATATAAATGAATCGTAGATAAAGGAGACTTGACATACCAGATTCGAAATATTATGAGGAGATTGACACATCACATTGACTCCGTATCGACGTTCTCTGGTGTAGGGTGTGAAAGAGAGATAATACTTTGTTCGCAGATATTTTGTCGTTGACAAGAATGTAAAACATGTCACATTTTTGTTGGATTATAATAAATCTCTTCTTTAAACTTTAAATGTAGAAATGCTTTGAATCTTTATATTAATCAACTGCTGTGCATCAATTATTTATGTAAACATTAATTAAAACATCTTCTTTTGCAGGTAAGCAGGACTCTGCCTTGTTAGGACAGTATGCCCCTGGTGAGATTCAAGCCGTTCCTTTCTCTTTCTTACTTCAAGTTCTGCTTTTACGTGCATGCTCATTGTATCCATATGACGCGTGAAAAATATCATTTCAGTGGAATATTATTTTGTGTGTTTTTTTTTAAGATAAGGTATCCATAAGTAATTGTGTATGGTTGAAGATTGGATGAGAAAAAAATACTGTTGTGCGTAAATGAGAATTGTAGAAGTGTATGCATAAAAAGCAAATTTTCAAACAAATTAACATGTCGATGGTATTGCATAATTATACTTAAATTACAAGGAATGAAATTACTCCTCTCAAAGCATACAGTAGATCCGTAACACTAGATATTAAGATTGTAAATGGTGTCAAATCAATTTTTAAAAAAATGTATTTCCCCTACGTTTAGAGAGTCTCCAAGTTTAGGTAAAGGAAAAAAAATTGTGTAAAGATATACCCAGGTAAAGCATGTCCTCTGTAGATTCCCCTTCTCAGCAAATCACAAGTACTCACCGGTTTGTGAATTTTCTCTCTCTTCATTATGAAAGACTTGGGTGTAAAGCGAATACTCTGCATGTTCGCTAATCAAACATATTTTATTTATTGTTGACTGGAGAAAAAATTAAACTGGCGCTGCGTGACAATACGCAATAGCTTATAAATCGTTCTCTTTTTGTGAATCTGTTATAATAACTAATAACAGGTTGCCAGGAAACTTATGGTACCGAACCGACGTTTGTCTGGAGTAGATGAGAGAATCCCCAGCCGAAAACCTCACCTAGTTCGTCCGAATAGGGTTTGAAACCACTCTACCACTAGACCCTCATATGGAAATTGAAGAACTGCGTTTCTGTTACTTGTAACAAGTTGCTATTTTTTTCAGTTAATAGTGCAGTAATCGTCGTAATAATTAGAATGCCTAATAGTCTTCGACGATGTATCGTATTGATTGCCTTGAACCGAACAAAATGCTCGTTTTGATAGTACGTATATGTTGAATAAAATGTTTCTGTATCCTAAACAAATTTTTACTATTTCATCTTCAACTTCTCCTTCGTTTTTATTTCCACTTCAAGCAGAGTATTAGATTAGTGGATTTCCCTTTACATTTCATGTTTGTTTCGTAAACGTGTTAGTATCAAGATATGCGAACAAATACACAATTTTTATCGCCTTCATCTAGAGAACATTTTACTGTGATGTGAAGCGACGTTTCTAAAACGTTTCGTAGTTTTCTCATTCGTATTGCATAATGGTTCGCTATCGCCAATTCGAAAACCGTTACTCATGTCGCTAGTAGAAGTAGCCATCTCTCGGCGTCGACTTGGTCGTTCCCCTGATTCATCGACACGAACTAATGGTTCCGTAGATGCGAAGAGAGCGATTAAATGCCGCCCATACAGGTAATTGCGGTGTCCGTGACCATGCATTATCTGGCATGTGCGCTTGTAAAGGCATATTTCCTTATATTCTGCATAATGCGAGTTGCACGAGAAGTTATAAATAGAGCATATCATGAAAACACTTATTTTTCGCGGATTAGGTTTTATTTTTAGATGGATGATTCATCATATGAAGACCGTATACTACGAAACTAATGGTTGCGGAAATAACTATTATTGCTGATAATATGAAGTGGATAGACACGTATATTTCACCCGACATAATTTTGATATTTTTATTTTTCAACAAACTTCAACATAAAAATATTTTGCTCATGGTTTTGCTATCCATAACTATATCTATTGTATACAACTAAAGTTATTTCTGTTAAATATAGGGGTTATATTATTAACCAATGGTTAAGACTTGGTGTCATGGCGCCGGATCGCGGTTCTGGCACTGGTTTTTGGAATATGTTTTTTTCTATTTTATGCAACCTTATGGGAAAATGAATTTGAGAAACAAATTTCAAGTTGAATACAGCAAGAGACCTGGACCACGCGTGAAAGGAGTGAGGTTTTTATTTCAATGCCATTTGATTTTGGTGTGTGCTCTGCAAAATAGAGAAAATAGTACGCTACGTTTTCTCATTACTACCTGCGCAAAAAAGTGTCAGTTTTAAGGATTACAATATTACTTATTCATAGACACTGATTATAATTTTATTTCGAGAGTCAAAAGCTATATCAAATATAACTCGCAATGAAAATTCACAATTCAAAAAGTATATAAGGCTAGAAAAAATACAAAGCCCAAGTATAATTTTTTAGCTTATAAAAATGGTGGAGTTGTAATGCCGAATATGGACTCCAAAGGCCCTTCAAATTTACAAAGTAGCCCATCAATTTTCAAACTGTTCCGGGAGTTGGGGCTCCGCACCCCCTTTTCTTGAGAAGTATGGGAAAATCAACGTTCCAGCACTGTAAAATTCGCCATATCACTGGATTTAATAATCTTATTTGTTATGGAGTGGAATTTCAGAGAAATATGGAAATTTGTAAAATATTTATATGAAGGATCTGGAGTTTCGTGAAGCTGAGCAAGGCAATCGCGAAGTCACAACGTAAACAATTATTAAGATTAGCAGCAAGACACTAAATAAATATATTGTATGGTTGATTTCTCGGAATTTAAAGGATTTTTTCCCTTGTGAAGTAATGTAAATAATTTTCTGACCAACTCTCTTGTTTATTGTGGACTCCACTATAGAGGTTTCAAAGGGAATGCTGCGAGCTCTAGTTGTGACCGGATTTTTGAGTATGTACAGTTTCAATACTCTTTAACGAAGTGTAGAGAGTGGTTTGAGTAATATGTCTAGTTTAAGTTTTGGGAAATGACATCTTACTATAATCATTCCGTACTTTGTGACATAGTCACGGTAATTTTTGGCGGAATCACCGAATTTAGTGTGAAACGTGTTGTGTCCTAATCCTTGGATCGCAGTGGAGAATCTGAACTTCCTGAAAGATGCCTCTATTCCGTTATTCCGTCTTCGAGAGGGACGGCGCGCCACCGCCTGCAGTAGATCTCGGTCCGTTTCGCTTCAGAGGCGGGAGAGCGGAGGCCGGGGGCGGTTGCTACTTCATTAACATAGGCGGGCGGGGGCGATAAGGATGGAGGTAAAGCCGTGGCAGCTGCATCGGCCTCCTGGGTTTCTGCATTTCTGTTTTTGTGGGCGTTGACTCTCCGTTGTGCAGGAAAAGAAGGTGGCGAAACCTATCAAATGGTATAAAAATTGAGAATGGAATTAGTTATTGTCCACTGTTAGCCTTCCAAATCTGCAGAAATGACAGAAGAAATTTAAAATCTTGTACTTTTTCACGCATTAGGTTTATATTGCTGTTACGAGGCAAGTGGACAGTAATGCCAATTATACGTATGAACGTTATGGCAATAAGCACTCTAAAATACGTCCATGTTCTGAAAATTATTTTCAAAAGTGCCTTCTTCGCTTCTCTGCAAAAAATGAATCATTTGCATGGTTTAGTACATTTTGTTTTGTTAGAAAAAAATTTGGATTGAAGTTTTCTTTATTATTATTATTATAATTATTTCGTTTGCAGCGGAAATTTTTGGAGTAATGCATGGTTTCGTTATTAGCTACTTAGTAGGAACAAAAACCAAATTAGGAGAGTTAGTCATTCACTAGGAATGGTTGATTATCAGGTATCTAGATTTGTCTTTACGAAGTTGTGTCGGATGTACTGGATATCACGAGTTACGCACATTTCAATTAACGCACAATTCAACTTACGCATGATTCAATTTTTCTACTGGTGCGCGGTGGAGGGTCAAGCTGTGGTGACGTGGGTGGCAGTGCGCTGGGTTGGACAAGGAAGAAGTTTATCAACTACCGTCGCAACTTCATCCATTTCATAGTTAAACCAAAATTCAATACTTCGTTGACCAATTGTTGGACAACGACCTCATGCCAAGAAGGATGTGGAATTGCAATGACAGGCAGGATCGAATAATGTATCGGAGGGTAGGAATCAACGCATAAATTCTCTTATTCCCAAAGCACACCCGAATATCTGCTCCTTAGAGGACACCGAGCATTACGGAAATATGCTGGATAAAATAAACCTCGATATTCAAGGTAAAAAAGGGGGAAAAATGTTTCTCATTAAAGATTGATGATGCTTTGGCAAAGTCATTACAGAGACTTGAAGAGGATAGAAATTTAAAATGTTTCCTGCAAAGAGTCACCTACGTTCAAAAATTAGAATGATCAGTCTGAGATTTTACATTATATATATTTTGATAAATTATATTTTTTGGGTGTATGTTTCGCAGTACCATTTCACTCTCAATAATTTCAATAAAACCCTGCGGACTACCACCCACATCACCACAGCTTGACATTCCGCCGCGCAGGTAGAAAAGTTGAATCATGCGTAAGTTGAATCGTGCGTGATTTGAAATGTGCGGACCCTGGATATCACTGCATTATGGGAGACGATAATCTGGCGGCATTGAACGAGTATGCAATAAACGACATTCACTGCAACTAGGTAAGATAAAAATGAATGCATTAGTTAACTGCTACTGATATGCCTATCTACGAACAGCATCGAGAAAGGCATTTAATGACTTAGATGAGGTAAAAATAATATGCGTTTTATTACTACGAGATACATTGTTGCTTAGAGTTCGCATTGTACTCTGTCCTAAAGTCTGAGTAAAATGATACCAACCATTTTCAAGCATTCTATATTTTTCTAATTTTTAATAATTCTATTTTTTTGTCGTTTACTTGCACAGTATAAAAATAGTTTACCGCGAAAATTATCCAATAGGTGAATCATTCCGGTCGCCAAGAGAAAGGATGTTAGTTTGAGTGAACGTGATGTCAGGGAGCCTTTCTGTGTCAAGACGTTTCAATACGAAGTGACAGCGTGTGAGATAGCCAGACGCCTTCCGATATTTTACGACCTATAAGTAAATTTGCTTGTTAAATGATGCGTAATATAGTTTTCATTGTCTACATCCAATGTGCTTTCTAGTTTTTCCCCTCAGTTCATTGGTCCGTAACCTTGAGTAAATCGTGAAGCTTTTTGCGCACCATCGATAGGAGAATACACACGGGGCTCCTATTCCACCGAGCACATTTGTTGTTCCCTACACCCACGTTTGTTTGCGCTGTGTTGTCGTTTCGGACTCTTATTGTCGCATTTCACGCTCGTTCCATGGCCACATTCCCCGCCTTCCGCTCCTACCAAATAGCCTGTTCTAAAAACTGGTACATTACTCTGAATGAAGGAAAAAACCCTCTGGCGACCTCCCGCTGGAACCGGAAAAGGGAATAGGTGTATTACAACACTGCTAGGAAACACGTGTCCACATAGCTTCTCTCGTGAACTCATACTATACGTATGTGTTGCAGTCTACTTTTCAAGTGGATGAGATAGGTTTCAAATGTATAAGAGAGATGATAATAGAAGGGTAAGAGAGGAAAGCTTCGTTTAAACGCATATATTCCTTGGTCATCATTTTGGTGACTCATGAAATACAGACGTCAAGACCTGAAATCGTTTCAGTCTAGTGTTTCTGATTATTTTTTTAATGTTGTAAGCAGGGATTCTTTTTATTCTGTTCGTCCGTTACGAAGTAGGCGTTGAAGTCAAAGCCTCTAATCGTCTCAGTATTAGCTAAAATTGCGTGCAAACGACGTTCGTACGAATTTTCGTGTATGGAAAATAATAATTATAAAGAATGTAACTTTTCACATCTCATACACAAATGCCATTCATGACCCGATATCTCGAACGTGAATTAGTGAGACATTCTGTCTTTGGAATACAGGAATTATAATCATGCTGGGTATTGAAGTTGATTGTTTGCTTTCGCGAGGAAATGTTTTAACTAGTAAATAAACAAATTAGTAAAATAATGCATCATGCGTTCGAGCACCAGACGTTCGTTCTCTTCCGCGATATCCCTTGTGCTTTTCGTGAAGGATGTTGGTTTCTTCCCTCCGGAAGAAACTCGTGTCGGGTGCGACTTTGACGAAGAGCGAACGGAAGGAGGTGCGCGGAGAAGGGACGTGGCAGTAACCGCCCGCATGCTGACGCCAGGCTTCGCGAGAGGCACCGTGGATCAAGAATATCTATCCTTGAGAGAGCAAGTTCTCTCGCCGAGGTGGAGATAGCTGGAGGAGAAGGAGGTGGCGGCGTTGCTCCATCCGCTGTGCACCGCGGGCTGGTGGCGCGCCGCCGTCACCGCTGCCTTCACCGTGTTCTCGAGGACGATGAACCTGGACACACACACACATACAGATGCAGTCCAGCGTCGTGACTGCCGACTCTTCGCCGCGGCGAGGGTCGTCTGCTATGGGGGAAACCTGGCACGGCGCGGAAACTGACTGTTACTCCTCCACTTCTGTTCTATTTTATTAAATTCATGGTCAAGAAGGTGAACGGTTCCATCTTCGTCGCATTCTTGCGAGTTGTATGTTATTTCAGGAGGTAAAATTACTGGAATATATTTCGTCGGTATGAGTACATAGATATTAACTAAATGCTTTGTGTTAATGTAATGTGTGTTTAATATTGCGATGTAGTACTACTGACCGTCTCGATTTCTTTTAATCACTTATTTGTGTGTCCTTTAAAACGTGTCAAGTGGCAGTACGATATTTATTTGTTTAACGATTCTTTAAAATGTGCTTGTCTTTAAGCTTTCTTTTAAATTAACGGTTCACATATTTTTTTAAGTGTCAGTTCAAAGACCTTTTGTACATACGAAACATGTTATTCACCTTCCTCATTTTAAATTCAAAGAATATTTAATTCGTTAAGAGGGACTTTGAATAACAAAGCATGCTAGGGAACAAGCGACCAAGAAAAACAACTAGTCACAAAATTTTTCCACAGGAAATGCTGCGTTGTGAATATTATTGTACCGAATCGTTTAGTGTTTTATCTTCGCTCGTTCAGTGTTCATATCGTTGCGAATCGAGTAATTTGCACGCTCTGGGCCAACTAATGCATCTAAATACAAGGTTTTGTTTTGGTAGAAAATGAATGCAGACGTATGCTAAATTTCGTGAAACAATGAGAATAAATTGTTGTTTTGTCATGAATAACGCCTTCCAACTGACCGCGAGTTTCTGTAAACAATTCTCGAGTTACCGGACCGTAATTTCCTTATGCGGCCAAATGCTTTTACCTGAGAAGAGCCCAGCCGCTGGAAGAGGACAGGACAAGCTAGAAACAGTTCGCTCCGCCAGCGTGTAATTGTTCGCTCACGACTGGAGGGGGCAACTGAGGCGCCGTAGTGTTCCCCGCTAGGTGCTGAGCTCATACTCTCCCAGTTTGGTGCGCGGGTCACTGTCGTAATTTCACCGTTACTCGTGCGCGGTCTGTTCATGGAGGAGAGAGGGAGACGGGGAACTGTTACGTGGGAAGAGATAAGCTGAACAGAAACTTCCAGATGTGGGCGGAGTGGTTTTACACAGGAGTCTGTCTGTCCAATACGGGGCTATTCATCTCATCTAGATTCGGGAGGAGTAGATTTAAACTTTACTGTGTTGATTTCTAGTGTATAAGTAATTTTAACTATTGGCTTAACCGAGCATCTGAAAGTTTTCGAACCGCGGATCTCATTAATGATAATCAGTCTTATTCACATTGTACTTGTGTTAAAAATAAGTTTTACAAGATCTTTTATGGTTTTCTAAATGGAAGCGCCGAAAATACATATTCCCAATATTTTATTGAATTATCTGTGGAATCAGTTTTCATAATGAATAACTGAAGTGGTGCTTTAGCCAAAATGTTAATAATGAATTTAAATTAAGTGCTACCAAAATATGAATACTCTCTAAATGTGTATCTTTCTTTTTCTCCTCCTACAGCTAAATTAACAGAATAAACAACCTAGACTTCAAAAGTAGTATATAAAATTATCGTCAAATGTGTTTATGTCGTGGTTGCTTGATATGAAATACGTTTGAGAATACTAGTTCATTTGATCCTTGTTGATGTTTCATTCGATGGCGTATCATTTTGTTCTAGCTCTCTACACCCTAATCCTCCCAAGGCTGGGCTGCGGTGTCACGAACGATCCCTGCGTCGTTTACTATTTCGTATTTTCTTTCTTAAGTTTTCTTATTGTTCTGTATTCTTATAGTCCTCGCGGCGAAAGAATAATGTTGAGATATTGGAATAAGATAATGGAATCGAAGCGCGGCAATCACGTCAGTTGCAAGAGGTGCATTAGCATAGCTCTACCAATTCCAGATGGCATGCTGTGGCACTCAGACAAAGGCTGCTATATCCGGTTGAAACACTATCTTTAAGCAACCTCCTCGTGGTCATGGGTTAGAGATCAAGCCGTGTGTCTGTCGAGGCATATCCACTGCTGGTTCTAAGAATTGGTAGAGTAGGCAACAGCATCCGAACGTAAGCCCGCTAAAATTCCGCTGACACTGGTAAATCGCCTACGTGTCTGAAGCGGGAGTATAATAATCGGCTATCTGGCAAAGCTGTCATTGGCTCTTAGACTTTCGCAAAGTGTTTAGGCTCAATTACTGTTCTTTCGCCGCGAGCTCTGTATTTACGGTGAGTTATATTTACAGAGAGATTATTCATTCCGATGTATATTATCCTTTCATTTCTTATATTTTTTTCGATGTACGGATATATTCTGATGTAGGAGTAAGGTTTTAAAGGTGAATCTCGTCGACAATTACAAGTACTAACGATATGGCTGGTTACTGTGATCTACATCGAGTTAGCGAAATTCGATGACGTGCGGATGTAGTCTGCTCTCCGTTTATTCCGCACGACATAGTGCGCTGACGCTGTTCGTAATCTTGGCAAGGCATGTAGGAACAAGAGGTGTCTCCTTGCCAAAGCTTGCTTTAAGTCGCCGCGGCGGAGGATGGGGGCGGAGCTCAGGCTTTTGCCGGTGTCGGCAAAGCAGCGTCGTGGCATTCCAGACGAGTGATGCAACGTGGTTTTACGGCGCCGAGTGACTGACTAACTAGGAGTGAGAGGTGCGCACCGTTTCTCGCACAGTAATGTAAAACATTTTACTAATTGGATGCTCATTGACTGGCGGGTGCTATTTTCATTATCTACCACATTTGACGCCGTTCATTCACATCTATTTTCTTTATTTAATTTTGTAAGACATATATGATGTGACGAATTTTAAACCTTCTGATCCACTTACATGATTAGGGATGATGCAGTTAGAGAGGAGTGTTTTGGGTCCGTCCAAACTAGTCAAAATAACTTTGAGTAACTTTTCGAAGCAATTGTAAAATTTATTACATGTAAATCAATTCTGGAGTATAATGTGCACATTGCGCGGGAAAATGGGGATTCATTTGTGTCTATTCGGCCTTCATTTCTCTCTCCCCTACCCCAACAAAAAATAATCACTTTAACTTGTTGACGTTATGTTAATGAAACCTTTTTGGTTTCCAGATATGTGTACACACACATAAGTGTAGAATACTGGACCGACTTTTGTCTTAATATGGAAACCCCAGAATGCTGAATTGAGTGGATAACTCTGATTACTGAATCCTTATTCTTCAGCTCTTTTGAGGGCAAAGAGAAGAAATATTAAGCGTTTCATCCACAACATTTTCGTAGCAAATGTGATGTTCATACACCACCCATTTCCATTCCTCTTCAGTGGGGTTCGTACGCTCTTCCACTACGCCATGTTCTTCAACGCAAGTTTCACATTGTCTCCCTTATATTCGTTTCGAAACCTGTCCCCTCATCACCGTTATTTTTCTCCTCTTCCTGTATTACTTCAACAGTTCTTACCACTGCCTGTAGCGCATCGTCATTATGTCTTAAGTTCTCTCGAGTGTTTACTTATGATACTACGCCGTGCATCCTTGATTTATTTGGCGGTTGTTCAAATTTGGTCGCATCTGTTGGAATGGTTTCGTTTTCGCTTTATTCCTGTCGAGACTTTTTTCGTGAGTTGCTGAGGATGAGGGCCATTAATTTTATATCACCTCCATGTTAGAATTATTAAAGAGTTGTCTCTGCCTTGGAGCGCATGCTTGTTTTCTCTTGAGGCAAACCCACTCCACGGATAAATGGAACAAATATCTGCATGCTAGGATTCTATATTACGCAACAATGTGTGGGAAGAATATTTTCGCACCCATCATTAATCATTGTAAATTACAGATTGTTTTGTACATAACGTAAATGAGTTGTTTTGGGTTGTAAATGTTTTCTAAGTTAGGAGTAATGATACACATTCAATTGTAATAGAAATTTGTTTGAAAGTGAAATTTCCGAATTTTTGTCTGAAAAGTACTTCATCAATTTTCATAGACGTTCAATAGGTGATTCATCAACTTCAAACATCAAATTCATTAGTTTAAAGCAAAACACGGTTTTAATATTTTCATTGTTGGCACCATCGAAAAAGTGTAATTGACATCATTTCGTTGGGTAAAGCCGTACAATGTGTAACGTTGTGGTTGAAAATAAATGGTGTAGCACCGAATAAAAAGACCACAGAAAAAACCCAGACATATTTACTTAAGATCACAATTCAAATAAAATAAAATGCAACGTTTCAATTCCTCATGTATTGAGTAAACATTCAGACGGAAAATATGACTATATCTGTAAATGGTGTAGCGTCACTCCACAATAATCGGGCGTACTTCAACTCGACAGATCTTTAATCGACAATGGGACTGGTGGACAGCTCTTTCAGTAAACAAGTTGGCTTTACCTTAAAAAAAAATTTTTTTCCATAAAAAGTGTGATGTTATAGAATAATTTAAATCTACCCTTACAATGATGAAAAGTGATACCAAACACGACCTTACTGGCATCAAATACTGGACTATTAGTCCAGTAATTACGTGACGAAAAGAAGCATGTAAAAAAAAATCTCGTTCAATATTATTTTAGTTTTTCCTCTATGACTTTAAAACGCATTTTTAGAACAAAATATTCTTGAACAGAAAAAATCTACATTAAATTTCTATTACATTCTGTAACGTTTTGTCACAAAACGAACGGAAAATGCTAAAGAGCGTGATTAAATTGACAAAAATTCTACAATGGATCTAATTGAATTATAACTTGAGAACTTCAAACTTTTAGAGAAAATGTCTTCACACGAAAATGAAATACATTAAACGTCCTACAAAACGCGTTATCCTGGATACTTTTTTCTTACAATCCGTATTTGGACCACAGATACCACGCAAGGAGAAAAGTACACTACATAGAGTTAAGTTCAACGCTCACAAGCAGAAAAACAGATCGTCAGAAGAAGAAAAAAAATACTCTGAAAAACTTTTGTTGGACTTTCAATAAATTTCATTTTCCTATTAGGACGTTTTCTCTAAAAAATAAGTAGTTCTCATGTTATAAACAAAATACGGAAAAATAAATTTTTTGATCCATTGTACAATCGCGCTCTTCAGCCTTATCCGTTCGTCTGACGACAAAATGACAAACAATTTGTTGGAAATTTAATATTCCATTATTTAGGTACAGTGGTGTTTCGTTCTGAAAATGCATTATCAAGTTATAAGCGGAAAACTGAAGAAAGCATTTTATTTAGAAAATCTTAGTATTTTTTTTAGTTTATTGTTGAAATCTGAACCTGCAGCTTCGTCCTTTCCCCTCCTGTCCTGTTTTCCTGGTAATGTTTTGAATTAAAAATTATGGAAAAGAATAAATTTTATTTCAACAGAATGTATTCTTTATAATATTAGAGAAGCATCTGATATATTTAATACAAAATAGCTGACAACAGTAAAATACAACACATACTGGGATATTTTCTCTCTATGAAACTTAGTGACTAGATTTGGAAACTAAATCTATTATTCATAGAATTTCTTGAGAATTGTAGAATTCAAAGTTTCCAAACATCAGTGGTGTAGAATTTGTTTATACAATTTGTTCTTATGTATTATTATATTATATATATTTTGTTCTTATGTTTCTTAATTTTGTGTGTCAACCTCCGAAAACATGTCAGCAATGACTCTCTTGTAGTCAACACCCGCACACACATTACTAACAACAGAAATTCAACAATAAATGAGTAATTCGCGAGAAAACACCCTAATTATGAAGATAAAAGAAGAACTTTCATGATTGAAAAAAACAATTTGACGAAAAATGGAAGTTAAATCTAAGCTTTTATAGCGGCTATTTTTTTATATTTTTGACATTCCGACGAATAACCAAACCTGCTGTTACAAAGATCTGTCTTATTGTTTCATTCGTGTCATAAACTGCATAAAAAAGCACATTTCATGATTTAGAGGGAAATAAATATTGTGTCAAAAATAAAACCGGAGCCAAAAAATTCTCCAAAGCCTAAGTGTTAGGTTCTAAAACCTGAAGTGCCGAACGTAGGTACACTATCTAGAACCAACGCATTTACTCTAGTACGATACACAAAATAATTGTTTTCCTTTCAATTGTATGTTTCATGAAAACATCAATAAAATTGTAATGGGAATTCTACGCACATTGTTCTCGGAATCAGAGGCTCCCAAAACTGATATAGTCATCAAATTTTCGCGACCATTTATTTTTCACGATTACAATACTTTTTATATACTATGTTAACAGAAGCTTAAAACTCAGTAATGTCGTAAATATTTCGTGATTGGGTTCATTTTAATTGGAATTATGTGTAGAATTTAAAAAAAAGATAATGGTAATAAAAATAAAAATGATTAATTGATAGCACTTTAAATAACCAGTAAGTGACTCATGAATTCCATTTGCGGCTGGTCGGTGGGTTGGCAGGAGGGTGCGCGGCAGGCGGCTAGACATTAGAGCAGGAAGAATCTGTCGAGTTTGATGGTATCCGATATTTTTAATCCCATACCCGACTTAATGACCATCAGGAACTGTCGAGTTTAAGAACTCTGGAATAATCCAAGTTTTTGTGTTTTGTTCAATCGATTACATGCCATACAGCAGAACTTCAGTTGTTCGGGTCCAGCGTGTGTAGGTAATGTCTGGATTACAAAAGAATGTGGATAATGAGATTTCTTCCAAAAAGTTAAAATACCTATTCCATGGCTTAAAATACGTATTTTTTAAAAAAAGAATAACAAGTACTAACAATGTACGAATAATAAAACATTAATATTGAACGGTACTTAAAATACTACCATATTTTCCTCCCATCCGAATAATTGGTGATCCGGATGATTGGAATCCGATATTTGAAGTTCTTCTGTACTTGAAACGGGAGAACGCCTTATTCTTTTCGTTGTACTACTCTCGCGCAAAAATCTAGTTTTTACAAACATCAACATTTATAATTACATTAAATAATAACAAAAATGTGGGTATCTTGTTTTAGTCAGTGCTCTCTGTTGGATACGTCATGTCCTCGTTCCCAACTATCGATTTTAATGCGAATCTCATCGCTAGTCGAGCGCGCGCCTCGTTCCCTCTGCGGACGGACGAGTCTGCCACAGCGCTGACGGTGCGGCGCTTCCCGAGCAACATCTCGAAAGGGCGTTGGCCGGTGCGGGGAGGCGCGGCGCGTGGTTGGTGGGCATACCGTGACGTGTTGAGAGCGTGTCGTCGTCGCCCAGCTGTTGCAAGCGCATCTCGGCGACGGGCGACGCGACGCGTCGCGGCGGGTGCAACGCGTCACGTCCATCGCGAGGTCGTGGTCCACTAGTTCGCTAAGCAGCAGGATCAGCTTGTAGAACTAGGGTTCCACAGCGAAGCGCTGAATTTGTTAGATTCGAGCTGACTGCGCGACTACAGCACAACATGCGGCGGGGTTTGAGATGACGCGGCTTCCGTGATGACTATGCTTTTCTGTGTACGCGGATTAGCATTCGCAGATGCTGTTATGTACCAGGCAAGTGTAAGTTGAGTCAACCGAGTCAACCCGCTTGCGGCCGAAGGTATCACGGAAATGTCGCCGACTGTACGTCACAGTTGGCGCATCATTTACTGCAGGTTCAGCGAGAGGCCTACTTCACTTGTGGAAAATGTATTAATCCAGATTTTAAACAAACATTTACGGAAATTTATTTATTTGAAAATGCACCAGTTTAGTTTCATTTATACGGATAACTAATGTAGAAATCCATTAGATTATTTAACTATTTGACTTTATTTTAGTCTAAAATTAAAAAAAAACATTACTTATGTATTTTTTTCTTTTAAATTTCCATATTAGTATACTAGCTGATTACCCGGCGTTGCCTGGAATTCTTTTACTTGTTGGACCAATCTTCTTTTACTCAGGAAAAAAATAAAATCTATCTATATTATTAGGTGAAAAAAATTACTGGTTTTCAAAAACATGTGTACAGAATCTTAATTTACCAATTCATAACAATACCTTCAGCAACGAGAATGAATAAATCCTTGGTTGAAATCACCTTTTAGCAAGCAACGTTAAGTTGTGTGTGAGAAAAACAAATCAATGGAAACATCCACTATTAGTCAAGCTCACCACTTCACCCTTAGTTAGGAGTATTTAACCCCTACGTGTGCTGAACTTGTATTTACGTGGCATCACGTCGCTATCTGAAAGGTTCCGAAATGTTTGGATTAAACCTGTCGTTTTCGATTAAATATTTTGACTTTACTCTTCCTTCCCACTCCAACCATGGGGTTTCTAGGACTGCCCCTAACTCTAATAGTGGTCTAAATCTGACGTATCTTCAGAAGGGTCTCTTCATCTCAGTATATCAGGTAGAACGGAACCGCGCCGGTCGTATTTTCGCTTCGGAGGCAAGACACAGCGGCGAAGTAGCAGCGCTGCTCCTCCATTTCATTGAAATACTTATAGAATATGATTTATTTGCCCTAATTGTACGATTTAAAGCAGTTTTTAACATTTGTCAAATGCACAAAACGAAAGACATTCTTTTGATAATTGATTTTTTGATTTCTTAACTTACTTAAATTTAAGTATTATAACACTTGTATATTTAATGTCTTTTTCGATAATCTGTTCGGGTTGCACCGAACAGCATAGCACTGCGTACTGTTCGTACCCTTGCATGAAGTTGGTTGCAGTCCAGCCGAACGCTACGTTTGGCTTTAAAGGAATGAAACAGACTAAGAGTCAACAATTTTCCTGCACAGCTGAAAGCGACTCACCTGTATAATCTTTAAATACTTCACCACTATAAAGATTTATCTTGTTTCAAATGTAACTATGGATATTGTCTATAATATTTACGGTTTATTAGTAATTGCTATAATTGATTTGAAATATGAATTCGTCCACGGTGTTTTGTTCACTCATATACTTTACTTACAAACGTAGTTAAGTTACTTTAAAATACTGTTTGATAACTGAATCATTGTCAAAAAATAACTCATTTTTTTAAAATTGAGGTAATTTTGTGGACTGGTTGTGTTGGGTGGAAAATCTTTGGAAAGTTCAATTTGTTTCGGATTTTCTAGTTTGCATTTCTTTTTTCCAACGGCGAATACATGCACAAAGTCGAGAGAATTATTACAAACGCATTCTGTACATCCCGTAACGAGGATATTTTGAAGGAAATATCTCTGTAATTTCTTCCGTCGGGGGAACAACTGGTGGAGGAATTATGTGACACCCTGTTCAACTCGTCGCTCCAACGGATTCAGAACCGATTCTGTCTCGGATTCAGTGCTTTTGTTTCCTCTTCACGGTGACGAGGGATCGCATCATCGCCTTTCGCGCTCGTTGAGCAACTGCTGTTATGGTCGATGTTGCTGATCCACGTTTCCTGTTACTTTGGACATTATGAAGCAGTGTGTTTCTCTCATTTCGCTACTACAAAGATTTATCACATACCGTACATGTATTTGCGACTATGCAAAAGGAATGTTGTAACTAATGTGTAGTACTTCTTTAGAGTTACACATGTATACATATTTGAAGTAGAACCATAATTAAAGAATCTTAAAACTTTTTTCTGTTTTCGAGATACTCTAAGACAATGGACAAAATATTTCGTACAGCAATGAAATAACTGTTTGAATCCTTTATTAATGAGTTACGTATGAAAAACTTTGTGTGAAATTACCTTTTCCTACCCTCCAAATTATTGAAAGTATCGATTTTATTTTCAAGAACCTCCCAATTGCTTCAACTTGTCTCAGAAGAATGTAAGTATTTAGTGCGGAGTAAGTTTTCACTTTCTACTTGGTGTCCTTTAAACATGAGTAATCCCTGGCTTCTAAAGAATCTGGTTTTAGGAGAGATAGTATTTTGTAGGGCGGTTAATTTTGTAGAATGACATAAATATACTATTTTTCAATAGAAACACGTGTTCATTTAGGGACAAAAATATCTAGTTTGAATGACGTATTTCGTCGTTTACTCGTACATGTGCATGTTGCGGTAGGCATAATTATTGTTAAAATTTGATT
Source organism: Laupala kohalensis (assembly GCA_002313205.1). Classification (NCBI taxonomy): domain Eukaryota; kingdom Metazoa; phylum Arthropoda; class Insecta; order Orthoptera; family Trigonidiidae; genus Laupala; species Laupala kohalensis. Next base: position 1,084,191 of record NNCF01127813.1, read on the forward strand.
TCGACAAATGGTACTGCAGTACATTATCTTTGATTGAAAATTTTCAAACTACGAGTCACTTCGAAGAACATCAAAAACCCTTTTTTAGTTCTACCATTGTAAAAGAGTCATCCAGACATAAAAATGTTCGCTTCTGATCGGTCAACGCTCAACAGAATAATCTAAATATTGGTATATATTTCGCAGATTTGTGGGGAACATACAGGTCACTGTCAAGTCTAAAGCAAACTCGAATGTCTATAATTTTTACGAGTAGTTTGTATTACTCTGTTGATAATCATTAATGGATTCACCGATAGAAAATCGATATGCGAACTGGAAAAAAAATAATTAATGAAGAATTCTGCTGGTTAGAAGAGAAAAATTAAGCATTCAACCTAGGAGAGAGGTATAAAAACGATGATTGTCAGGTATATAAGGGAAATTTGGAAAATCAACGTATAGGGGAAGCGTCATTGCATTTAAATCCATCTTCGTGTAATAACTGAAATGCAAATCAAATGAGAAAATAGTGAAATAAGTGAACGAAGATTCGTGTGTATAAGCGTGTGGGCTACCTGCCACTTGCATATACTAGCAAGGCCTGCTAGTGCACGCCTCGTTCCATAAATATGTCGTCACTACGTATTATTATTGAATACTTCGTATTTTCTCCTTAATATGTTACATATATTTAGTGTTTGCACGTCATCGAATTAACAGATCAAATTAGTTGAAATTTTAGCTTCTTCCTGACTTAACACCCAATCTAGTGTTTCAGATATATTTCTCTTTGTTTAATGATGCTGCAAAATGTACCGGTTCGCCTCTCTTTCAGAATATTTTACTCGCGTTCACGACCAATGGAACGTCAAATGGGTATCGAGCTTTTACAACTGGCTATTGGAGCGTGACAGTCGTCAGTGTTTCTGCAACTCGTTGTTAGAGGAGTTTTTCCAAGAACTACCTCTTCGTGGTCTCCAGGCCTAATTAATTACTGAGATGATGATAGTATGTTGTTGTTTGGTTTGAATGTAGTTCTCTTCCTTCCCAGTGAGGTATTTTCACCACTCTAGTATGACGGGAGTTGTATACTCGTATTCTCGATATCAGTTAGTGATATTGTGTGACGGATTATGCATAGATTATGAGATGTCATATACATTTTTGAAGCTTCATATTGTATGTATTGTACTAGCTGATTACCCGGTGTTTCTTCGACTAATCTTGTTTTACTCAGGAAAAAATTAAATCTATCTACATTTAATCCTATTTACATTGTTTTAGTGACTGGTTTTTAAAACCATGAACAGCATTCTAAATTTTCAAATTCATAATAATACAAATTTAATGCAAACCGTGACTACACAGGAATCGCTCCGGTCGAATTCTCGCTTCCGAGGCATGGCGCTGTTGCATCATTTCATTACAATTATTGTAAAATTTAAACTATTCGAGGAAAGTTTACGATTTAAAATCGTTTTCTATCTTTGGTAAATGCACAAAAAAAATAACCCATCAAATTTTATTATGACTGATTTTTTCCTTTTTAAATTACTCTTATATTGAAATATTTAAATACTTCTATTTTTAAATAACGTTTTATTAGTTATTTAGGTTAATTTTTGTAGATACATATTTAATATCACGGACGTTTTTGTAGAACTCATTGCGAGAAGCAATATAGCCATTCATGGTTGTCTCCTGCCTCTAACCGTTTAGGCAGCGTAACAAGTATAACTCTTTTTTTTTCAGATATTATCGACATTTATTGTCATCCATTTTTATCTTATAACACATTAAGAAAATGTAAGTTAGTCTGTCTTCATCCTGGACATCTAAACTGTCTCCTTGCAAAATTTCATCTCGTTCTGTTCTGTGAATTAGTCGTGATTAAATAGCAAACACACAGACACGCTTTCGCGTTTCGCATTTATATATTAGTATGGATTTTGAAATTGTTTTAATATTTAAAGGTAGTCCAAATTACTTACATACATGCTTGGTCTTTACTTCTATACACTAACAATATGTCGGAGATGGATATGTGACCTAATTCATGTGCCTGAGGAATGACAAGGTTGCTGGATGTCCTTCTATGCAGCTCCTCGGCGCGGTTTATGTTGTTAATGAGGCGAATGATGAGTGAATATTGCGATGGAATGTAAGGCAAGGGAAACGGGAGTACCCCGAGAAAACTTGCTGCACCCTTACTGAACCCTCTTTGTCCACCACTTCAAATTGTACTTGGTTGTAAGTAGACGTATCTGTGGTAGAAGGCGAGTACGCTATACACTACGCCACGGGTCACCCCCGAAGTCCTAAGTACTATTTTAATATCTCTCATTGTTGGATAATGACGCTCATGGAGCTATTATACACGTTTAATGTTAAGTCATTACATTCTTTATTGTAAGACCTTCATGTCAATGCGGAAAGTTCGTGGATTTTGTGTGAGATAGAATTGCTGATACGACAATTTTGTATCATCCCATATCTTGTGTGTCTCGAGTGCAACGTGTTTCATTGACTGTGAAACTCTTCTCTGCGCCTTTTAAAGGTCGAGCAGCGTCCTCGGATCGAGTCTTGGGGGCAACGAACTGGGACAGTGCGGCGCGAGGAGCTGTGGAAGGGGTGGGGTTCCTAGCGCAATGGGTGGCGCAGACTGAGAGGGTGTGAGTCAAGACTTATATGCCAAGAGAAAGACAGTGAAGCGTCTATTTCTTCTATTCCTTTATGTCATTAATGTTATAATTATAGTGGATATTATCATGTATTTGTTTCTGATTTTTTAAGTTTCTCGTACTCTTAAGTGTTTATAACTTAAAAGTAATAATTGTTCGTTTAAAATATTTTCAGTCAGCATTTATTGCACAGACTGTGTAACGTAAGATCTTACTTAATCAATTAAAACGACTGATCGAGGGTCATCGATATATTGTCTCTATAGCTCACACGTCACACTATACTGCTCGTCCATTTTCATATTTGTTCCCTTCTTCTTAATTCTAATTTTTTTCTGAAGTAATTTAATTTGACATTTCATTCATTCTGTGAATATACATTTTTTTATCCTCCACTTTCAAATTAAATACAAAGACGAACCATTCAGATCGGCATATAATACTCTATCATAACCAACAACTGTAATTTAAGTTCCACGAATAAGTCTTAATTTATAATTAATTAATAGTCATCCCCACTGTTAGTACAATACTGGAAAATAAACACGTAATTTCAAAGACATCCAAGGACATTGTTTTAATGTTAGTATTTATTGGAGAATGAAGGACTTTTTAAAATTTTGAACGTATAGAATTTACATCAAATTTAATTTCAAAAAATAAAACGACTGCCCCTGCTGACGTACCTGCTTTCGAATTGTATCAAACTTGCGAGGTTGAACGCCCGTTTTCTATGTACAAATGTAGTCTAATCACAGACAAAATTGCAATGTAGAAATTTTCGGGAAAATATTACAAATATTTTCAAAAAAGACTATACCAAACTGTGCCAATATTTATTTTATTGTTGAATTATAATCGATAGTGAAGGTTACTCTTAATTTTCCCTCAGAAAAGCTTTCTCAGATTGGGTTTAATGTAACTCATGGTATGTAGCATATAGAATTTTGCTTCCAAACCTGTTTGAAATGACACTTTCTCTTCCTATCTCACATAATGTAAGTTTGATTTGTTGGCACATGACGCTTTACGCCTGTACACGTGAGAGAGGAGCGGACTATTGCTAGGGGATGACTCCACCAAACGAGGACATCGTGTTGACTCAGTGATCCCCTAGCGCACCTTCCTCCCTTCTGCATTCAATCCTCTTTTTCTACGAGTAGTGCCAGCTTCTGTCGCGTCCCCGATCCCCCTTTTTGCCACCAACCTTGGTTAAACATCTCGCTACGATATCATACTTGAGTGTTATGAGATTGGTGTGGTGTGCGGGCGGGGAGTGGAGAGAGGCGAGATCGAATTGGGGTATGGGATTGCTTCTGTTGATGTTTCGGGGGTTCTCGAAACGACCCTTTAACGGCACCGGCTCTATCGATTAACAGTTTGAGTCGAAGATAAGGGCAACTTTATCGTTACCCTAGAGGGCTCATTTCTCGTTGGAATGGATTTTGTTATGATGAATAATGTATTTAACGGTTGAAGTTTGTCCACACGGGCTTTCCCTCAAATTATTTGTCAGCATCGTGTATTTTACGTCTGTAGGGAATCCTTGGATACATTCATATTTCCGCGTATTACCGAACACTGACAATATCGTAGACTCAATATTTTATAAATCTTCTGTTGATCAATATTGGCCTACAGAATGTTTGTATGCACGGGAACTGGGGGAGTATGTTCTGATGACATGGATTCTGTGGTATCAGAGCCTGTGTTCTGATGACATGGATTCGTTGACGAAGAATTGCTCGTCTAGTTTACAATAAGAAAAGATAAGATTATGTAGATACTATACGGAAGATTGTGTAATTTCTGCGGAACAGGTCGACACCCGTGATCATTCGAGCAGGGAGTAGTGGTGGATTAAACTTGGGGAGAGGGAGGAAAGCTCCCAAGAATAGGCAAATGAGTACTGCGCGCCGCTGGAACGAAATTTCCTCGCTATGTTGTACTAATTTTAACTGTTAATGTATGTAAAGGAGACACATCAAGTAGAAGATGAACGAAGTCAGTACAATATGAATAAGGCAAAAATATTGCTTAGTATCTGTCGGAGAGGGTAGAGAGGGGTGGCGATCCCAACTCCTTGCCTCTACCCTGGATCTAGTGGCTGGGAGAGAGCTTGTTATTTTGCTACAAAATCTAGATAAATGAACCTTCTTGCTGAAGAAGAGTTCACTACTTGGAAATTTTTAATGTCGAATACTGACACACAAGACTGACTGATAATACTGGCAATAAAAAACTGACACACGAGACAATAATACACATGCTTCACGGTCACGCTATAAACTCTGAATAGACCTGGAATAGACTGTGTCTGAATTGAACGGAAGGGGAAGACCAGCACGTACGTGGGAAGGTGACGAATCGGAAGTAATTTGCAGATTCAGTGTAGAAATTAATACGTGTGCCCAGTGACGGAGTCGTGACCTTTCTGTGACTGCAGGATCAAGCGTCAGCAAAGCGGACGTACGACCTCATTGCGGTAGAGTTCTCATAATTCCCACGAATGCAACATTATACAAGCAAGAGAATGATAGGATACAAATAACAAATAAAAATTGTTTGGAGCGCTTGTTAGAATAGAGTGAATACGCTTGCATAAATAAAGAAAAAAATGCCATTATTTGATGGGTATGGGAACACATTTTGAGAATTTGATAAAATCATGGACTTTAATTACTGTTACAACTGGGCTGCGATACCATGAATATAATAGGTGATCTTTTAAATCTGACACTGTCTCGAATATCAGAAATTATTTGAATCTAGACTATTCTTTCCACGTTTATGGATGTGACGGAAAGTCTTGAATTATATTGTTCCTCAGTAAAATATTCTTCGCCAATTCATATTCGAGTATTCATGCATATCACCGACAAAGTTTCAAATGCATTTTCAAGCTGGAAAAAGGGATTGGAATGTGGAAGTTGACATGGTTTGTGATTCAGTTAGATATTCATCTGATACGTTGCCTTAAATTTACTTAAATATAAGGGGGAGAGATTTTACTCGACGGACGTTCTCCCTCTTTCAGATATTCATTTTCAAGTTATTAACACCGTAATGGGAACTCCGATTACCCATCAGTTACCTTTATCAGTATTTTTGTAAATATGTTATTTCTTCACATGCATGACGTAAGCGGGATTTCAAAGTTTTCACGCATGCCCTTACCATTTCTACCTCCTTTGGCGGAATTCTGTGAATCGTTGTTTGGAATGGACGTTCGCGGTATGAGTAATTTTTTCCTAGCGAGAGTCTGGAATCCGGCCACACGAATAGTCAGTTCTGTAGCTGTCTGAATGTTATCCTTTATACTAGCATATTAACTCTTTATCTAAATAATAATAAATTTGTTGTTAAAAAACAGTTATAAACTGCTTATGACTATATCTATTATCAGAATTACTTTTTCTCTCGACACTGGATAAACTTGACGTTGACGAAAATAAACATTTCCTCACAATAAACATTGTCGAAAGGGTCATTGTTTTCGGGTGCAGTGTTATGAGATTTCCAACTCTGGTTGGCTGTCCAAACATCGTTATTGGCAAGGAATATGACGCCATTGTGCGATCTCATTAGTGAAATTACACTCGACTGGGCCATAGCATGGGATTGACCCTCTCTGAACAGTCCACTTTTGTTCCCGCTCGTATTTGTTATTAGCCTGTTATGAATTGGGTACGTTATTATCTTTGCTTCTCTTTTCATGTTGGACAGGTAACTGTCGTCGTATGTCTTCTCTACTCCGAGGAAAGGTGCCAAGATCTCTGAGAACGGAAAGGAACAGCTGTCAGTATTTTAGCTTTATGTTACAGTGGCTCCAATCATAATTTTCTCTTGATGGGACTTGGGTTTACCTACTACGTGAATTCAGGCTTAACGATCGTTTTTGATACTGATGCTACTTTTCAATCTATCATCATGTGCTTTCAATTATCCATTTTTACTCTTGAGAGGTTGTCGTTAAATTTTCATTCCGAATTGAGGCATCCGATAGATTCAATTGTGAAATGAGTGTGAATAGTAATAATTTTGGATTTTAGGATTAAATGCATTAGCTTTGTAATGGCAATTTATGCCACATTGTTTGGGTAGTATTTTTGACAGTTTTAAAAATTAATTGACTTACTCTTTGTACATTAATTGAAACTAAGCATTTAATTGAACTTCAGTTTTTTTCTTCGATTCAAGAGACTCGCAATGCAATATTTCTCGGAATATCTTGGGCGTGGAATTCTGCTCAGCGCGTATTGCGAATCTGTCTCCGACAGAGGCGCTTCATGAACGCGGTCTGCGTGGGAAATTCAATCGGAGTACTCGCCTTGCACGATGGAGTGCACGAGAGGAGCGAACCATTTAAATTCCATGAGCGAAGGAAGCGGCTGGATACGGTGAGGGAGAGGCTTGGCACGGGCTGAGAGACTCCCTCTCCCTCCGTAGATGCCACATGGCCAGGAACGAATTACTTAATGCGACGGAAGCCAAGTAGGGGCCTCGGGGACGAATGTGTCTCGGATCACACGGACGAATGTGTGTGCTTTTGGAAGGCGGCAGTGCTGATGGGTACCGTATGTGTGGTAGGTGTACGTTTTGGACTAATCCCTGTATCGTGGTGGGAAGATACTGGATGCTATTGAGAAGTAGTTCTATCATTATCGTCTTATTTAATTATCACATTGTACGTGCTGATGTAAACAAATTAGTTTTCCCTTCACAATGTTTCAACCAGGATTTTGCCCTTATCGAATGTTTACATAAATAATGAAGTATCCTAGCAAAATATCATTAAATAAATTATATACAACGATATGCAACAACGAAAAAAATAGAAGAAACAAAAAACCAAACTAAACACACAATTACCGTAATATTGATTAATAAATAAATATTTTTCCTAATGTTTTCTCGCATTTTATATTTTCTAGAAATCTGTAACACCACGTTTCTCTATGTAGTCAGAAGTGAAATACTGTTATTTGTCCATGAAATATAATCTAACAAAGAAATTTATTTAACGTCATATTTATTTCGGACTAATATTACTGCTCTAACTGATTTATCATAATTTGATGGACAGTGTACGGAGAATTAATTTGGATAATTTTAAATGCTTATCATTTTCACTTCGGATTACAAGTTGAACTAACTCGTCATGCAGTCCTGTATTCATGTAGATAATATGCCAGTATGCTCATTCTCTCCAAAAGCTTATTTACTTCTTCGAAACCCCAAAATATTGACATTTTATTATGAATTTTCGAATTTAATTGTTCAAAGTTTTGTATACTTGATATGGTTTTATAGATATGGATATAGCTATGGTCTTGCTTGAACTATTTGTAATGTATTCCTTTGTATTATTGTTTTAGTACAATGGGTAAATTATTTTAAGATACCAGATCTGCAGCTTCGTAGCACGAGAAAGTTATTTTCATTCTTATCACGTTATTCTGAGTTGGTTTTTATGAACTTAACTGATAAGTTTGAATACCTTGTGGGCTTTTGATTAGATAATAGTTACGCATTAAATGGCAAAGCGAAATATCGTACTTGATAAAAATACTGACTCTCTAGTAGCATGTGTGTTCTGTGCACTAGAGATATCAACGTTGAGAAGTCGGAGATATATTTAGTGAATGTGACTCAAAACTAATCCTTGTTATTGCTAGAATTTTTGTGACCAAATAAAAACTAGACATCACTTAATATATTAACTTCATATCATATCAGTGAAGAAATCCAATTAAAATTTTGTGAATATTCATAATCCTTTATATTTTGACAGCTTAGAGTAGCCGTTCCCAACCCACTAGATTAATCATTTTATAGCAATTTGTTTACTTTGAATTCTATTGTTTATTTAATTAATAATCTTAAATCCTCCATCGCAAATGATTTTTCACATCCTATTGAATAGTTCTATTTCAGCGTCCCCTTTTATTGAATGTTTTTTAAGAAGCATATAATAAAATTTAAAAAGCCCTTAATAATTGTGTTTTTATAATGTAAAAGGTCTAATGGAATTCTTAACAATAGCTGCGAAATGTGGTACTTTGGGTCATTCGTCCCGTTTTAAGTTTGTTTCCATGCTTCAAAAGTCTGCATTAAATTAGTCTCTTGCTTTATTTGGGTGCACGTTTTGTCATATTTAAATTGTCTGTAAACTGAATTATATGTGGCATTTCTGCCATCCGTTTAGGAGTCACATTTCTTGTTAGGAGGTATTCTGAATGTCCAATGCGTATTCTTGAGAGAATATAATGCATTCTAAATTATAGGTAATCCATACTTACTCCTCGTTAGAAACCTGCTTTGGTAGGGACAACTCCTCTCACCGACCGTTCCTAGTGATGTGTGCACCTTGGTGGAATGAATCACTGGAACTCTCATCTTACTGACCTCCACATTGTATTGGCTGTGTGTGATGTCATGGAATGACTTACTGGGATATTCATGAGAAGTACGTATCATTCATTCATGGCCTTTTATCTGCTCGTGTACTTTAATTGCTGAGCATGATGTGTGTCATGCACGTAATAAGTTCGAAGTTTATTGAACTGAGTTATGAATCAAATGTGTGGTATTTTCGTGGAAAATATATGCGTGAAGTTAATAATGTAATATCTATGTATTACTTGGTTGTTTTTTGAAAGGCTTTCTTTGGCAAACTCCACGATAAGTTTTAATATCTATGGTAATTAAATGATAGTCTGCTATGAACGTACTATAATTTGTCGTGTATTCACAGTTTTAAGAAAATAAATTGCAATGCTATTGTTACATTATTCTTATCCGAGTATTTTTCCTCATTTGCTTTTAGTGACCTCGTCAGTTATTAGGTCGAATTATGTAGATTAAAATGTGTTTTCTAACTCGAACTGTTACAAATTTTTACATTTCTACTTGAAATATATAAAAAGAAATTGAACCTAACTTATATTATGTATGAATGTTGACATTTATGTAGCAAGACAATTTTATTTAAGTAATGTGGTGGATACTACTTTACTGTACATCTTCTAGTTGTATGTTAGATTCACTCGGTTTTATATTTACCAGCAAAAATGCAAATACGACATCAGAACAATTATGAATAGTACATTATACAATACAATGGAGCATTACGTAACTGACGAAAAATTCCCTACGAATATTGTCTATTACTTACCAGAAGCGCGAATGTTTTAATTTGTCAGGAATCAAGAAATCAAGTTGCATCGTTTTAAAATAAATGAGTCGAGAAGCATCTTTTCTTTGTGTAATTTTTTATGAGCTGTTATCTCTGAAAGGAAAAGGTCGACTATGAAATCATTGGAACTTGTAGATACACCTTTTAATGCTCTAACGTATGATACATCATTTGTGTGATTTGCTTCGTCCGGTTACGCAGAAAAGGAACGAAAAATCTAGGGGACATTCGCGTTTTTATGTATTATGAAGATGATTTGTATTATATCGGTTTTTATATACTTTTCGACGTGATGTGTTTACAAATGTATGAAAGTATAACAAGTATTAAAAACTTCTACCATTTTTAAATTGAGCCCTGTAGGGTATTTTAGCAGTTTCGAGATGATGGGCTGTATTGTTTATCAAGTGAACGACTTTAGTGCATCCCAAAAAGCTTCGAGATAGCGCGTAACTCTATGCAAGCTATAATACTATAGTAATGATAGGGTAATTATATGGGTTATACAATGTCAGAGTTAACACTGAAATTCGTAATAGATCTCCGCTACGAACATGTTTTTTTTACCTTGGATATTATACCTACTTTTGTTATGTTGGTATACCTTTAGTCAATTTAGGAGAGATCAATTTTAATATAATTTATTAGCTTTTTAGTAAAATATGTTGAGAATTGTTTTAAAAATATCATGTTGATTGTAATAAATTCAGATACATTTTTCACCTAGGAATATTTATAATTTCTTCGAACAAAGCGTACCAACATGTCCGATGTTTGCATATTTTGTTCGTTGCCCAAAGAACGTAGGCAACTGTTGTTTTTGTCGCGTTATCAACGTGCGTGATTTTGAAGCCTTTTTTGTCCTTGAAATAAATACTCACGTGGCTTATTTTTTATTTTCCTGGATACGTTGACCATAACATTGCGGAAATGCGTACTACTACACTTCTGTGTGTGCATGAATCACGATTTGCACGGAAACAAAAACCTTGCCTTTGAAGGGTGCATTGAAGAGGGCACTTTGTGTTAGTATGAGTGCCTGGTGAATAGCGTTCTTTTCGTCTAAAGGACAGTTCGTCAAGAGCTCTTCAAAAGAGAGCTCGCGCAGCTAAAGGGTTTCTCGCGCCTGGTGGTTGGTCATCCCCAGTCTCCCGCTGCCAGGAGCTCCCCTGGCAGACGAGGACTATTGAGTCGCTCGGATGAAAACGTAATTGAAGAGGGTCCTATTCAGAGACGAGAGAAATAGAAGCCCTATTCCGTCGCATGAGCGAGCCGCTGCGTATTGCTTTCCACATAAAACATCCTGGTGATGTTCATGAAATGTGAATGACACCACTGAACGTGCGACACCAAACAATCGAGATGTAATGCTCTAAACACACAAAACAGCACAAAATTACTTCTTCAAGCATTATTATCATGCTATTATTTCATATTTTACAGTTGTGAATCCTTACGAAACGGTCCAAATATAATTAAATTGGTTACTTGGCCATTTTTAAATTCTTATTATCCCTGTTGTTTCCCTTGTACTTCAGGAGTTGAAAACAGAATCTTTTTTAATTATATCAAACTAAATTCGAACAGATGTGTCTTGAAAATTCTGGATAATTTATCCATTAGAATAAATAACCAGTTTAACGAAATTCTTAATATACATATAATTAATTAATGGTTAATTTGTATACATCAGTGATCTGTTATTAATTGCTATTGACTTTTAAATGACTATTCATTTCGGTACCGGATGTCATGTTTAGCAATAACATGAATGACGTAAATAAGATGTTTAATATATTTTGAAGTGAAAAATGCCTTCCTTTGCCAAGTCGAGCAATCTTTAATACTGGGAATAAAATGCCATGGAAACCACTATGTTCCAGTCGTACAGCCGTGAATATGAGGATTCTTTACTTTTAGTTGTGTATTTCTTCATATGAGATGGTATACCTTTTTTTCTTTCAATAAATATTAAAGTGTTTTGGTTTTTAATAACGTAATACAATACACTGTAAGCTGTGCCATGTTTAGAATTGTTCTATCGGCCCCATCGGTGATATTAAATTATATACTTGACAAAATTTGAGAATTAATTTTTATGAATATATGAAAAGTAAAAATAAAAAAAGGGTATAAAAGAACAATATTCATTGGGGTAATGCTTCTGATGTGTAGCTATGCATCCAGAAAAAAAAATCAGTATATAACGCCAATTTTGTAAAAGGTGAAATTTTCTCAATTTTGATGTCCAAATTCATAATAAATTTTCTCATTCAATACGGTGTAATGAATATACAGCCTCCAACTTCAATTATTAATAGACATAATATACACTTAATATAATTGACACTGCGAGAAACTATTTTTGCAATGGTTTTTGCTAGTGCTTTCTAAAGTAAATAGTTCAATAAATATGAGCGTTAAATGCCAACAAACACGAAAATACGATTATGCGCGAGGACAAAAATGACTGCCACACATAAGCGGTTTAACTTTTTTAGAGAACTGGATATATTTTTAACGGTATTGAACTTATAAGGAAACACAAGGGGAAATATGATTACTTATAATGGTTTTTAAAGGTCAAGCAACTACCTCTGAACTATTTCGTGTGGAAAATGGAGCGAGAAGTTGGTAAATGAGCATTTATGTTTTAATGGTTCTTCGTTTATTTATGTATTTATTATAATTTATAGTATCTTATCTTCTCACGACTTAACAGTAAAATGTATCAAATTATACAATGAAACATTAATAATTGTTTAGAAGGGGCTAGATTGGGCTCTCACAAATCCATTTAGTGGTGGAGGAACTTGTGGTGGTGGTGGTGTGTGTGTGTGTGTGTTTGTTTGTTGTGGGGGAGGGGGGAAGTAGTAAACCATAGTTTACTTTCAAGCAGGCGAATAATTATTTTGAACAATAGAAGAGAATCGAGATCATACTTTAGCCCTTTAGTACTTTGGAATCCAGGTAAGGTAGCCGTAAGATTTATTTTGTTTATTTTCATTTTATTTAATGACTTGCTTATAGTGAGACAAGGTTCTGGTGTTCCACCTTACTTCTCGTACGTTCTTTGGTTGAAGGAATTGGAAAGGATAGATTTTGGGTTGCTGGAGAATGTAAGGAACCGACTTTTGGAGTAGGGGTGGGAAACCCCAGCTGAAAACCTCACCCAGATAGGCTGAACGGAATATCGAACACGCACTCTCCCTTTTAGAGGTATTTCAGGAACGAAGACGGTACCAGATTTAGTAAATTGCGAAAAAGAAACAAAAAAAACTTATTGTCGTCGTGTCGGAAACTTTTATTTGTAATTTCTTGAAATAACTTGCAACACTGGTAACATGAAGGAGATATTAATAAAATAATTGTTTATGACATATTGACAGGTCTCAACAAATTTTGATCGTCCTCCAAACTCATCACACCCCACCACACCCTCATAATTTTGATCGGACCTGAGAAATCTCTCCGGAGGTGAATACCATAGGATTGGATATGAGGTCCAAATTCTGTGGAAGGAAAGGTTTTCTTCAAAGTTTTGAAAATATGACAAGACAATATTCAGTTCGGATACCCGAAGGTTGAAATACTACATCGAAAGGTTTGGAGAATTCCTTTTTTCCCTCTGATTTTGGATCTCTTGTCCAAATCTGTACTTTCGGTGTGTTGCCCAAGTCGAGTTGCCGTATTCGAGTGAGGGATTAATTGACTCTTTCCCAACGCCGTTCACATCTCATTAAAAGTTGCCGAATTCCAGTTTTCTCGTTTCAATTCACTTGCGTCGAGGCGTGATTATTTTTTCAGGAGAATTTTTCAGAGTTTGTGAAACAAGGAATGCGCAGAAAAGTCACCATCGGGAATCTTTTCACAATTTCAAGCACTCTAGCTGTAAAACTCATATGTAGACATACTATAGTAGTAGTGTTGAAATATGGTATCATTGTATTGTTTTTCTTATTTTCTGATGTTAATGATTCCTTTATATGATTTCTCATTTCGATTCTTGCTCATGCATTCGTGTTCATATTGCCAACATTTAGCGTTATTTGTACAACATTATAAACATGGAATTGTTACAGTTAATTTAAACTTTCAACCTCAATTTGCTATTAAATATCTGAAAATAATGGTAACATAGCCTCCGGGTAAGATGATTTCTGTTGTATTCCTAATGGTCTTATGTTGTTGTTGATTATGACCCTGCCCCTCTGAGAGTATTAAAATACAGCAATAATAACTTGTAATTTAAAAAAAGTATGTCTATAATGTTTTTCCTTTATACACTCGTATAAAGCGAAGTACTTATTGTAACCCGGGTATAACGCTACATACGAGTTCGACTGATAATATTTACATCTCCAGATAAAGCTAGAAGTTACCTCTATTGAATTCCACTGTTCATGTGAAAAATATTGGTCCATTTGCTTTCATGCGTGTAGACATACGACAGATGAATATGCAGTAACCTATTTGAAGTGTTAATCCGCGAAGCTCTAATACAGATTGTGAGTTAAAGAGTTGTGCCCGGAAAGTTCACGTTACACGCTCAAGAATGTATGCGCTCCTAGATTGTACGTGCTTATTCACGTTGTGTGAAGATTGAAGAAACCGGTCGGCGGCGACCGTAGCAAGGTCGTTTGAGAAGTCAAGTTATCCGCTTCAGTCTCTGCACCTTTTCTCTACCTTCTCCCTTCCAATATAACACCCACTGTCTCCCTCGTTCTCCCTGAACATGTCTCTGTCTCGTCGCTCTATTTCTCACCGTGCTTTCTTTTCTTTCTCTCCCCTTTTCCCAGCTCTTATTCTCTATACTTGTTGCTATTTAAAGCAGTGATTTCCAATTCTACTTCTAAGTAGTGACTCCTTTATTTTGAAGGTACGCAATGGGTTTTATACTTTTTTAATTCTGATGTATGCGCAGGAGTCGTATTAGTTATAAATTATGTTTACAAATATTTTTACCACTCGTTACAGAACTTACAACATGAATTGCATAGAATTGACGGAAGTTGTTTAGTTATCTACTTTTGTCCTAATACTTGCTGCTTTTTCTATGTATACTAAATATATTTTTAGTTCAATACTTTTGCTACAAATTATAACATTTATGATTTATTGTTACGGGTCTCTGAAAAAGGGATACACGGGTATAAATTTTCACTTAGACTTGATGCCTCTTTAAAATTGTTGAATGATCTAGTTTATGAATAGTCTTTGAATTTGTTTCGTTCCATGATAATGAAAATTCTTAAAGTTTACGTTTTTTAAACTTATTCTCTTCTTCAGTCGTTACAGTGTTTCAGAAATTGGTTGTCGTTACACTGCTTCAGAAATTGGTTGCCTTGAACGGACTACATTTTTAATACTCTTTTTAGGGTTTCCAAAGCATATCACTCAGCTTACCGTGCATACCGCTAAGTATGAAAGATGCACTATCCACTTCATTCTCAGTATCTTTCTGAAACTATACACAATAACAGCATTGGGTTAAAAATAAAATCCTTTATTTTTTACCTCTGAAATACTATTTAATAATTTACAGGATACACTAATTTAACTGTTATCTAAAATTAACATTCTGTATATAAAAAACTCAAACACAAGCTAATTTACAGAATATATTAATTTAACTGCTTGAAACTTCTATCTCATCGTCGTGAAAAAACAAAATGGAATGTTCTTCGGAAATGGAAAACAAATATTTCATTAATAGGCGTTTTATACGAGATTTCTGCTGCCAGTTAATTTTATATCGTGGGAATAATTATTTTAGATTCGTCATTGGCCATTCTGGGTTTTTCTCGGTACAGAAAATAGAAAAATATGGAAAACTATTGTTAGCTCTTCATGAGAATATTTCGCATTGCGGATTTTAATCAACTTCGTTTTTTTTGTTTTTTTTTGTAAAATAAATAATGTTTTAAATCCTTAAAATGTGTTATTCTATGTGCGCTAGTGGTTATATTACTCGCTTAATTCCATGGTACTGGAAGCTTACGGCAATTCTCGAAATCTACCTGCTTCTCCACACCTAATGCTGCAAGATCTCTAACTTTGAGTCACTTACTGGGATTTTTAATTTATATAGAATTTTTGAAAGAAATGACGAGAACATAAAACGAGATTTACATCTAAATGCTAGGACCTGACAATATGTTTCTTCATTCACACTTACTTTGGAGCAACCCGCTCTAAATGTGTTTTGAAGTATATCGGAATCATATAACTTTAGGATCTTTTTTTTTTTTTTTTTTTTTTTTTTTTTTTTTTTACTCAGGAAAAAATAAAATNTGTGGAGTAGTTAGTGAGTGCAGAGGAAACGGGGGGGGGCGCCAATTTTTGAGTTGTCCTCTGCCAACCAGTGTTCCCTTGCACTGTCTCTTTGCGCTGTGTTTGCTATGACGATGACTCGTCTCCCAGACGTCCAAGCGGTGTCGAGCCCCTTTGACACCACTCCATGGTCACTACGCAGGATCCTATTCTAGTTTATAGTAGTATCGCAGCAGTCGAGCGAGTGCTAATTAGGGATTCCGAAAAATTTTCTTTCCGCCACGGAATTTGGTGTTAAGTATTGAAAACGAAAAGAGAAAATCTCATGCTATGGATCTGGGCTTTGCAAGAATTCTTTTCTCGTTTTGTTTTACTTTGACGAACTGCGTAATTTGTAACGTTTTTCTCGGATTCTGGAAATTCTTTCAATTTATAAAGAATAGAAACACAGAACACCATTATATTGTTACATATTTGTGCAATCAAAACATTTCTGTCCGATCGTTTTTTTTTTCTTCTGTTCTTCGTCTTGTTACATTAATTTCGTTGTTTTTCTGGTTTTCCCCCCTGTTTATTTGTCTCTTTTCTCTCCGTTTGATTATTTGTTCCTTCGCCCTTTTTCCGTTTCGGTAATTTCTTTCCTTTTCACTGTCTACCATTCATCCACTTTTTCTCCGACTTACCATCCCTTGTTCTCATGTCTGAAAGCGCGGAAGTCGCGGGTTGCATCGGCCACTATCAACATCATGATCGACCCGTGCTTCGAACGAAGAAAAGAAGGCAAGGGCGTCGAGGCCGGCAGACTGGAATGCCAGGCACGTCGCGCTCGGTCCCCCCAGCCGCGCGCCTCCACCCACACCCACGCTCCCGCCCTATGAGTCAGCACGCGACGCGCCCTTCCCTAGCGTGACGTCATGTCTTGGTCGCTGCCCCGAAGCGCAACGATTCCACTGTGCTCGCTCGTCGCGGATGGAAGAGCGAGCTGGAAGGAAGAACGTACGAATGATGACGTTCGTTATGGGTCTTTCGGGGTCTTGGTGGGGACATATACGAGTATAGTTTGGAGGGTTTGTGCGTCCAAATAACTGGTGCCGAAGGATGGAATTTTTTTCTTCTCCCTAAAGCACATCGTTACGGACTGAGGCAAGTAAAGAATGAAAATAGTTTACGATTGATGCTGAGAAAAATTTTTTTTTTCAGATTTCGGAACAATTTCTAAGGATTGTGTGAACGAACTGACAGCGGTGGTCCAGTGGTAGCATCTTAAGCTTTCACGATCACGCTGAGCGGTAGATCGTGTGTTCAAACCCTGCTTGGCCGAACAGGATCAGATTTTCAGCTGGGGTTTCCCTCACCTACTCCAGACAAATGTCGATTCGGTACCATAAGTTCCCTGCCAACCCAACATCTTTCCTTCTCAATTCCTTCACCCAAGTCCTACGGTTAGCTGGAAGAGCAAGCCTCATGGCCTGAATCTCACCAAATGGCATAAAATAAATAAATAAATAAGTAAACCTTCTTTATCTTGTCCAGTAACTAATCGTGTCGGTCAAACTTCACTCCTTTATCCAACATAATTCCCAGATAGATATGATCTTTCATGACTCTCATTTTCCTTCTCATAACTTCAAAGTAGGGTCTCTCTCTCTCTTCAATATTTATCTTTCCAAAAACCATGGCGTAAGTTTTTTGTCTGCCACTATTTCCAAGTCATTATTTTGGCACCAATTGTCACATGTTTCTTACACTTTACTTCCTTTTTGCTCAATTTCTCTTCGTGATCTTCCTTCGAGGAAGATAACGATATCGTCAGCATATGCTAATATTTTGTAACCGTTTCCCGGTACTGTTCCTAGGAGACCGTTATTCGTTGAATTCCAAAATAGCGGACCTCCGTGAGCCCCTTGCGGGCATTCTTTGTCCATGTCCCATAAGATTTTTTCGTCTACTATTTCTATAAACGACGTTCGGTCTTCAAAATAGTTTGCAAATATGTTATAAAGATGGCCATTGAGATTTATGTTTTTTAGCTTTTGAAGTACTCTTTCCCACTTTACATTATTAAACGCTCCCTTAATGTCAAGGAAAATTGTCATTCCTAACTTCCCTTGTCGAACATATATCCATGATACAAGTGTTCGTAAAGCATCTACAGTGGAACGCCCTCTGCGAAATCCATATTGGTGCTCATATAAAACATTTTATTTGTCTCCACCCAATTTGTTACCTGCTGTATCATTATTTTCTGAAATAATTTGCCAAAACATGGTAACAGACTTATTGGTCGATACGAGTTTAGGTCATCAATTTTCCTATTCCTTCCTTTGTGGAACACCTCGATTTTTTCAATTTTCCAAGCCCGAGGAAAATTTAAAAAATCAAGATGTTCCACAAAGGAAGGAATGTACCTTATTTTAAATATAAATCTTTTAATTCATTTCTTATGATGGGATAACTTGTTTGTATTAGTTCCTTGGTGATTTCATCGAAACCTGGGCTTTTCCTTTTTCTTAGAGCTTGGACAGTCAGATCCAGTTCGTATCCTTTTATTTCTTCAGTTGTTTTGCTCCACATTCACCCTCGCCTAAGTTTCCGTCTTCCCATCCCTTGGTAACATTACTTCCAAAAGTATCCCTTGTTTTTCTATTCGTATTTCTCGTTGGTGTACTGTCCCGTACTCTCCGTCGTACTCCCTACACCCGCCTTTATCTATTCGTCGAACTGCCTATTTTAAATTAATTTAATTCATATTTTCCTTTGCTTTTCATTTACCTTTAAACACTCGCCCGAATACCATTTGTTCGATTCAATTTCCTTCAACCATATAGAAGTTATAGCCGTTTTACGGAAAATGCACGTTTCTCTCGCACGTGTATTCCGTCAATTACTTGAGTCCCACTGGAAGTACCCACACCAAATTTGGCAGTAAGGTGCTGATTACAACCCTTCATCCTCCCACCAAATTACAGCCTGATCCCCCACACACATCCTGATCCCGAGGGGCAGAAACGTTTATTTTCACGTGTATAGTTCCGCTTGTACTTATAGGCAGCGCGAATAACGTCCTCTATATTGAAACTATGGTATTGTTGAACAAATTATATGTAGTATATGGTAGGCTCCTCTGTGCATCACGGAATAAAGAATAGTATGTTTATTTGTATTCCGTTTTTATGATATTTCCTTTAACCTCACGCGCTTAGCGAAATCTGAGCCAGTGCGTCTTCTTTAGCAGTTTTTTTTTCACAAAATGCTTCTATACACTCGTTGGCATCTTTACCTGAAGTCTGTTTGCTGCAGGATATGTAATTTCCTTGTATTTTGCGTTTACTTCTGTTTACATATGTGTCAACAGCATCTTAATAATTCATCGTATGTACATATCCACTGACAGCATCGTCTTGAAATCTTCCCAAGATGTTTGAAAATATGTATAGTTAATTATTTATCCACTTACTTCATTATTTGCAGATTTCTGTGGAAACTTGATCATCATAGTTATATAACTACGGATTTCTGTCGTGTACTTGCTATAAATTTATTTATTATTTCGATTCTACTGTACCGAATTGCCCCAAATTTCATAAGTATACTCAGTGAATCTTTCTTCTGGTACAAAAATCTGGCGAAACTTCTATTTTAATCATAAAATCAAGATCAGTGGTACAGAGCTCTTAATCACACATCACACTATTGATTCAAGAATGGAGGAATCACTTGTATCTTTGTACTGCAGCTCCACCTCCGATACTTATTCTCAGTAGGGAATCGGGCGACTAAGCCAGTGACCAACACCGACGCGTCCCTCCGCCTTTGTCGTATTGTGTCGTGCGCAGTGCGGGCGCAAGTAGGCCAGGGCCGCGCTCACTTTGCTTATGCGTGCACCCGATGACTTGACGGGTCTCTCCTCAGGGGTACCGTGAGTTGCTTCCTCAATCGAAAGCTCGCCAACGACTCTTTCTACCTGGATATACTGATGAGTTATGCGTTTACACCATGTGCGAGAAGTATGTTTTTATTATGTTTTACTACTCCATTCTATTTTTAATGATTGTAAAATATTTATTCTTTCATACAAGGGGTCGTACTTTATTGAGTCACGATGTCGGATGGGAATGGAATCTAAAATATGGACGGAGTGTTACATAAATGATATATAACAGAGCTAAAAATGTATATAAAGCGGTTTTATAAATTATCCCTCAAAAGTCTTCAAATTTGTTAACAGTTGGGCGGTTTACCCTCCTCGACATTTTAGGTCGATATAGTGATATTTAGTATGAATATTTCACCTAATGATAATTATTTAATGTTGCGAGATATATCGCTGTTACTGGACGAGAGCTGTAAGCATTCGCAGATGAAATTACAGATGGAATTGTTTTCGAAAGTTTTCTCTTGCGTGCCATTTATTATGAATTTATCATAGAATTTTGTTCATGTGTTTTTCATAGTTAATGGACTTTGTCTGAGATTAACAAAATATCAGATTATGACTATCTAAGTAACTATGGCATGGCTGGTTTAAACTCGTATTTTAGGTTTTCACTAGGCGAAATTTAATTTAAGTGTCATTGTGGTACTATCTAATTTCATTGGTATTTTTCATTTGCGGTAGTTCCTACTCCCTGTTACCATTCCTTGAAATCTTAATAAATTGTAAGATCAAGATTTCTATTTAAGTAGGGTGTAATCATTTTAAGACAGTCGTAAAATTATATCCATTGATCTTTTTAATTTGTTCTTGTTTGAGGGTAAAAATGGAAACTTAATGCATCTTCTTGCATGGATCGTAACTTGTAAATTGGGTATATGTCCGAAAAATTCTAGAATTTACCGATAAATGTCGACACCATAATCTTTGGTACAAGTTGCACTTAATAGGAGGGGAGATTATTCACTGGAAGTTTTAAGTTTTGATTTATGTTAAGTTGATTAATTTGAATAGTTTGAGTAAATACAGGACAATGATTCACTGACAAATTTACCGTAAAATAACTTGGTAAAAGCCTGAAGTCAAATCAATTTTTTTAATAAAAATATCGCTCTTTTACTTCCTAGGTTTTACGAGTTATCGGACTTCTATCGTAACATACGGGAAGGAATGAATAAAAAGGCTCAAAGAGGAAGGTTTTCCATTTGCATTTTAAGACTAATACAAATACTGTCCCTTATAATGGTGACAAATTTTTGTCCTCATTTAACTAAACATGATACACGAAATGTCGCACGAGACTTCAGGAGTGTCGGATCCCGCCTTTCAGCAGTAAATCATGGTTTGTGGACAGAAGTAACAGCCCGTAAAAATTGAGGCACCTTGCCAGTACAAACTGTTCCTTTGCTTTGTGATGCGGAAGAACGTAAGATGCCAACACATTATCCCTGATTCCGAGTTCGTTGGCTTCGTGGAATTTGTTGTATTCCAATGAATCGCATGAACAAACTTGTTATGTTAAATATTGAGATCATAACTGTATTTCAACTCCTTCTGCAACTCACCCCAATTTTTTTACCTTATTTCCAACCAATCTTTGTTATCAATTTTTCTATTTAATGATTTGGAATTTTGTTGGAGTACAGAAAGTACCTGAGTTATCACTAATTCTTCTTTTGCAATAAAGCATTATCGAAAAAATTAACCAGAAAAAAACGTTCGTATTGTTCACATTGTATGTTATTGTTCCTAACGCGTTGTGAAATATTTAATGCTATTCAGAAAGGAAATACTACTTCGGTCAAATATTTGGTTGATTTTGTGTGTTATACCGAAGGATATGAAACTTGTGACAATTTTTTTTTAATCTGTTGAATTATTGCTGGTTATATACTTGGCACAAAGAATGTGTTGGATAGGGATTTTGGCCACTATATTCTAATAAATTAGTAACATTTAAATAATGAAAACCAAGGAAGAATGTTTCATTGCTTTAGTATTTTGTATTTGTACTTGGGTAAATAATATTCCTGCTTTTATTAGATATCTAAATTTTGTTGTAAAATTACAGATACATCACTATTTCAATCTAATACTACATAGTTGAGGAGATGAGGACGAAAATGCATTTGAACTTCGTAGAATATTATCCTTTTATTTTCCGAATGTTGTTGCAATCTCTCCAACAACGAAGTAACATCTGAACTCGCTCATGTTCGTGACAGCTTGACTAATCGACTTCCATGAAAACATCTCGGTTGCGTCGTTAGCCATACTCTTGACCACGCTTAACCGTTCCATCGCATCTGTCTAGTTCAGAAATAACATCGTCGTCTAGTGCATTAGTAAACAAGTCTTTCTGCCCAGCGCCAATCGACACATATTACGAAGACACCTGTGTCCAATGATTTTCATCAGCGTAATTTATTTACAGTTTTCATCTGTATGTTGAAGAGAATTTAATTGAAGTGAGGTTAAGTGATTACAAGAAGGATATTGATTGTTAAGTAAGGGGTAAGGGAGGGGGTAAGTGTGATGTGTACTAATTGCAAGTGATCCAGTTAGGTTGTCATGGTTGTGTCAGCTTAAGATTTATTGTTTCGCTGAACTCATTCTTTTTTGTGTGTTCTTATATTTCAGTGCAATTAATGTTAATTTTATTTCCTTTGATCCATGATTTTTGTAAGGGTCTAAGTATACATAGTATTAATGTCATAAAATACTAATTTCCTAATGTATTATTTTATGTATCAAGTGCGTATATTTTAACTGTTCATGAGTTGTATTGTTTTTATTTTTTATTAAATAATTGCTTTTCTTTGTCGTAACGCGGGACAAGAAAGTGTTGATTACCTTCAATGTGGAGTATTGGTATCGTGACATAGAAAAATGTAAGAATATTTCAATTATTGCCTTCTCGGATTGGAATTTACTGGCGATTTTATTTTTATCGTATTTTTGTGGATAGTGTTGATCCTTAGTTTGAATGTTTGAACAGGGAATTTTTTTTCACAATGCTTCGGACGTTCTAATGCGACGTTAGTATTTAGCACTAGTACTCGAGGTCTCCGCAGTTTCTAGAGAACCGAAGTTTTCTCCTTTGAGTACCGGCTGCCCTTATATTTGCTTATTTTTCTTTCAGAAATGTAAGATTAAGAAACTGTGCAAGACCTGCCCAAGACTACCCATGGACTTTATCTTTGTTTTGCTGTCTACTTCACTACCGCCCAAGCCTGAAGGATGTAGAATTGGAGCGACCGACCTAATTGTTCCGTTGAAAGAACTAAACTGATCAGACGAGAATATTATCCATAGAATTTTTATATCAAAACAACTTTGTGATTTTAGCTGTATGGTTTCCAAATGGTCATCACTCCATTGTCATAAGAGAGGAATTGAACGAATTTTACTGTTAGAAGCTCACTTTCTTGTATTAATACGTTCAGTAATTTTCCGTATCAAACCTTACTGATATTTCAAATTTGGAATGTTCGATTACACGATACACGCAATTTGAAAGGTTTCTCTCACTCTGTGGTTTATCAGGAAAAAATTCCTTCTTGAGTCACTGTCTTCGATATAAATGCCACAAATGCAATGGGTCATTTAAATGGTATTCGTCTGTGGCACGGATTCTGAGAATGATTCTTGATACTTTCCCTGAATAGTAAATGATGATTATCGTTGATCATTTGTAAATGAGTACTGAACATATGTGCAATCTTATCTGTAGTATAATTATGTATCATGGATATTCATGTTATCAATGATTTGTTTTATAGTTATGGATTCAAGAATGCGGAATTAGTCATTACGACTACAGAAAAAGAATGCGGATATCTTTTTGATTGTCTTGCTGTGATAAGATTTGTGTGCCATTTTATCGTGGTATTTTCTGTTTTTAGATCTGTACAATTGGTGGCATATTTTTCTTTCGTATAATTACACATGGAGAAGAGATGTGAGAGACCGGATTCGGCTAACTCTGGATTCTGCATAAATCATCAAAATTTGCCGTAAAATATACATTAGAAAACAATGAAATAAGCCAGAAAAATGCGGCGAAAATGTTGTAAATTCAATGATTGACGAAATGGTTTTATTTGTTTAATAATTGCATTTGATTTAATGTGAATTCTTGGAAATAATATTCCATTTATAATTGAAATTCTAGTACTGAAAATTTAACAGAGGATACCCTAATTTCAACAAAAATTAAGAATAGAATACTGGACATTTGTCGGATTGCCAGAATGGCTTGTTTGACCCCGTTCCTCTATCTTTCGATGTCATTATTATTATTATTTATTTATTTCATTAATTTTAATTATTATTCTTATCATCATTATAATTATTCTTATCATCATGATTATTATTATTATTAAAACCATTCCATTTTTTATGGCTTCCCTTTACATCTAGGTACTGAACAGTTTTCTGCATCACTTTACTTTTCAAATCCAAACACTGACGTAGCTCACCTTAGCTCATTGCCGTAGATCCACCTTCCTCCAACTTTGAGAGAATCTTGAAATGATATGTCCTTTAATGAAAACTAAAGCTTGATTAACTTTGATATCTACCAACTTAATATATATTAAAACTTTTCCTACGCGAGTAGTACTATATCAATAGACACCACTTATTGGTATAGAACAGTAGTTTTCAACGTTCTTAATGGTGCGACCCTTTGTCATGTTTTGGTGAACCCCAACCATAAAATTATTTTCGTTGCTACTTCATAATTTAGTATTTCTACTGTTATGAATCGTAATGTAAATGTCTGATACGACCGATGTATTTTAATTGTTATTTTATTAAATTGAAATTATTAAAACATAGTGATTAATCACAATCACAATATGTAAATATATATTGTTTCTAATTACAAATAAAAGGAAATTTTGTCTTGAAGCCTGGCGTAGCATGGGTCTTTAAATAACTACATTACTACGTTTGTGACAAGTCTTTATACTTGATAACCAACAACCCTGTTTTACTAAGATGTTGAAAATAGGAGGAGGAGCATCATTCTCAAAACAAGATATGACTGCAAACACTTGATCCAGAATTTTGTAACAGGCATTGTAGAAAAATCAGTTAATTGCACCACTGTTCAAGCTCAATAGGCTTCTGGCAAGTGCAAATGGGGTGTCGGGTAGATTTGGAAAGGACAATGATATTTTCTCTGCCAGCATGTGTGTTCTTCCACAGAAATCATAACTGTATGTGATGGTGTGTGTATGTTGGAGTTGGTGCGATGATGTCATCATGGTGGGTACTTGTATGTGGGTATATCTGTATGTGGGCGGACCTGCCTAGCGACTGATTTGAGGAGCGGTGTTTCGATTCCTAAGACCATCGGGAATATGTGTTTTCCTATGGACTTGAGCGACGCTGTTCCCTAAGGAGTTGCGGCCCACAGGTTGAGAACCGCTGGCGGAGAATAATGTAAATACGTAGCCGTATGCCTCACATCATCAGAATTTAAGCTGGAAGTAGCTCAGCATTTCCTCTTTGTAACTAGCCACACGACACGAAGCTTTCAAAAATTTCAAAAACTTCTCTTCACACTTCGTACGGGGTAGTAGTAGAGAGAGAAATGTGAATCGTTTTCCACAACACCCATAATTACTGACGAGCTTATCTCGAACTTGAAATATATAAAATGAACGTTGGTCGGAAACAGCGTTCTATTACGATATGTTTGTTCGAGGTATTCTAAAATACATCTGATACTTTTTTGAGAACATGCAAGAACTTCGAAAGTGCTTCGAATGTGCAAAAATATGCGGTAATACCTCGAATATACAAATATTTGTAGTATAAAATTCGAAACAAGTACTGTCTGAAGTCAGTTTAAATAATGAGTCTTTCTCTCGTCTCCAATGAAGCAAATAATAATCCTGCCTCTTATAATAACTACACTCGGGTGATAATGGCAACAAACCTAAGACCAAACCCGCAATAACCAGTTGAGTTAGTGTTCAGTTAATGAAAATTTTAACGTATGAAAAATATTTACTTCTTAAGTTTGGCGTTATTTTGTTTCCTATTTTGAAAATATCTGGGAAATACTCCATCGCATTCGGACTTGTTACATTATTTGGGTTCAGTAGAAATTTAAAATTTCGAACGAACACTTTTTTAGAGATAGTGATTCTTTTGCTTTGAATGTTTGGTGGAACATTGTCATGTACTATTCATGCGGATAATTATGCCATAGAAGTGTGGTAATAACTCGTTGCAATGTTGATTAATACTTCCGATGCATAGCAAAATGTGGCATTTAAAGATAAATTTCTCTATTGAAAATAGTACTGACGTGACATTACAGTTCAGTGAGTACATAATTACCAGTGTTTTGGTCTAAATACAAGACAAAGGCTTGTCTATGCATTTGTTGGTGCTTTACCGGCCACTAGTGTTGAAGTGTGACGTGTTGTGTAGTTCTCTCGTGCAGTCCCTTATCCTTGCGTCGCAGCCATGTCGCGTCGGTCGTATGGGCACTGCGGGCCACGTCTACCATTGAGTGGCACGTGTGCTGCGTTGTGCATGCTGACAACGTTCGAGTAAAACGTGCGTGCTCATTGCGCAGGCAAAAACGCATGTTATGATAACATGCGGCAGCTGCCTACATTTTCTCCTTGATGGTTTGCTTATATATGTGTGAAGTTTTTTCGTCAAAATTAAAATACTTTATTTCATTCTGACGTATGTGTTTTATGTGATAAATGCTCTTCTGTCATAATACAGCTCAAAACACATGAAGAATATTGTGTACTTATTTTAATTACGTCTGTAGACTAAATAACCGAGCATCTTCTCATCAGAGAAAAGAACATTAAGGAACTTACTTTTCCGTACTCAATCCTGGTAACAAATCTACTTACAAATTGGAGTAAAATTATCTTAGCTACCGCGACATACTCATAGATATATACGAGTATAGCACCCCAGAAAAAAAAAGAGAAACAAGACTATATTGTGGATATATCAAGCTGTCTTCTTGAAAATAGACATGCGCGTTGACTTCAGATCGTATCAGATCTCGTGCTTAATATTGACTCCTGAGGACAGATTCATCTTGTCTCATTAGAACTTAAATTGTAGAATACAAATATACGTATAAAAACCTAACATATACCTTTAAGCGTGGAATGTGCCAACAAAATATTGTCACTTTGATAAGATGACTTTGTCGACTGGGTTAAGAAAATAAAACTGTTTTGTGATACTGGTTTTGTTCCATCCTTTATCTGACAAATGATATGATAGACAAATAATGGTTCATGTTTATGTAGGAGTAAAATAATCGTTTTAGTTTGAACCAAGGTGTTTGGTTCTTAAAAAGACATTGTTGATGGGACGAGATAAATTATATTACGAAAAAGAGTGAATTATTTATGAACAAGGGTGTGCCGCACATCATCTTTAAGTTATTTAAACTCTTAAGAGGGAGTCCTCCCAAAATTGTTGGGAACCACTGAACTGAATAATCCTCCTACCACTCGCCTTCCTCTGTGATGCACTCAGAATTAACTCAATCTTCACAAAGCTCCTGACGTACAGAAGTTATAATATTAATTGTTTTCATTAAAGACTAAAAACATGAAAGTAAACTTCAATATATTTTATTAAGGGAGGAGGGGACTCTGGGACAGCACCCCCCCCCCCCCCNTGTACACCCTCCTTGAATTACAAAACGCCCTCTATCGGAATTTTTATTATAGACCCGTGACTTCTAATAGCTGTGGTATAGCTCAAAAAAATTCGTGGGAAAAAAGTTAACACCTTTATCATTTTGTTCTGCACATACACAAGTGAAAATATGTTTTTATGAATTAATAATTACCACTCCACTGACTGGTATAACTTTGTCGTCGGGGGAAGTCCTGTCTGTTGACTCAATGCGGCATCGGCAACAAAACACGTGACTGTAATTCTCGGAAGACTGCTTATTCAAAACTTGGTTTTATGTATCCTTTGCTGGATGTTGCGTAAATAGTTTTAAGCGTTATATTTCAATTATAATGTGGTCGCGGCATTTTTCTGAGTGCGACAGTATAAACTTTATTCCTTAATAATGTGTCTGGCCGAATTTAGTAGTGTTAAACTCAACAGCGATCATTTGCTGAATAAAATTATTTTTTACAGTCTTGTTTTATTTTGTAAAAAATAATAAAGTCCACTTATCAGCAAAAACCTTAAGAATATCACAGTTTTTCTAACATTTTAGGTTTAAGAAATTTAATATTCATTCATAAAACCAAATTTTTCGCTTGTAAATATGCAGAGCAAAGCGACAAATCCAAAGGTGTTAGTATTTTTTACGATTTTTGTTGTGTTCTCCCCATCTATTAGAAATCAGGGGTCTATAATACAAAAAATTCTATAGTAGAAAGAGGGGGAGTCGGGTATCATTTCGATGGAGTAGAGGTGTTTTTTCTAGGGAGCTTTTTAACCTTCAAGTTTGTCAATTCATGTTCTCATCTGCACTATGACGGCATAGAGCAATGAGGAAGTCTGGGTATCAAAATTAGACCTCATATTTTCCGGGAAGGAACAAAACCTTTGCAGGTTGAGTGGCAGTACTCTATTTACTTAATTGTGGGAAGGAGAGAGGTAAGAAGTATCATCAGTAATGCGTCATACTGTGAGGATTATTAATATGGGTAATATTCGCGCTATGTAATTTGTCATGTTGAAACAGAATTTCATTTTTCCTAGCTTCTTTGCAATTTTGTTTTCTCTTCTAATCACTGACGTTTCCTCAATTCCCGTCCTGGCCGTTGAAATGCACCACTTCCCAGTGAGCAACCCACCGACCGGCTGCAGCTCGCCGCTCTCTGTCGCCTCTGTTTGTCTCGTGCGTCAGTTACTCGTCCAGCGAATCTCTGATAATTAACCGGCCTTTGTATTCGACGGGAGCGAGGCCCCGCCATCGGGCGCGAGAGGTCCGCCGCTCGCCTATGCCGCCTCGAGCCACACAGCCAGCGCTCAGAATCTACACCAAGCACCCTGAGCTTTGGACTCGTTGGATAAAAGGTTGTTTCCATCGACCGCCACCCTATTGTGTTGCGAATGGAAGTATCTGGTGGCGAACGCGCGCTCCTGGGATGGGGAGCGAAGTTCGTTAACGATGAATGACAACTTCAGGTGCCACTCGATAGGAAATTTTATACATTCCGATGAAGGGGAAATTTCAGAATCAGCAAGGTATTGTGGGGACCATACGAGGGAATATTGTGTGGAGGGAAAATGTTGATAGAAATATTTCATATCGAAATATATTGAATGGGTGAATTTTAAAACACTTATTTAACTTTTGTGGATTTGTATCGTAATTGTAGTTGAATTACATTGATAAATAGGGACACTGTTATAAGGGGAAAAAGGTTTCATAAAACTAAAATAATCGTTTCGATTTCTTCTGCACAGACATAAATTATAAGCATTACGTGGCATAATTTTTTTTTATTCCTTTGCAAGAATATGTAAAGACCATAACTATACGAAAACTGCAGATACAAAAAAAGTGTCGCGAATCCCGCCGGATGGATTTCGCCCTAGCAAAGAATTTACTTGTTCGTAACTTAGGCTCTCAATACACAATAGTGCATGGGTCAATTTAATCATTTAATCCGTGCTTTTAAATCACGTATTTTGTGTCATTTTATTTGTTTTCTTGTGGCTTGCGAAGCATATTTGGTATTAATAAATTTAAATTCGGCCAAAACTAAATACACGTTTGGTATTCTTCAAACCCGAACTATATTTGTTTGTAGTTAGTTTTAGGCTAGGTGGCTTTCAGTTTTCTGTTATTTGTAACAATGTATTATCTGGTTATGTCAATCACGCGGGAGTTGATACATGCCAGTATCTCAGCCAACCTCCCACTAAATGCTCCTATGGAGATTAATTATCAATAGTTATGATCCCTTGATAGTTTCCGTATGATTGTGTTAGAAAATTTGGAGAAAATATGAAGGAGAGATCGCGTGTCTTCAGTCACGATTGATTCTTCGTGCATCACCTTACTCGTGCGGTAACACACGAATATGAATAATAATGAAGGAAAAAATGATTTAATGTCTATCTATCAGTTAATAATATAGTATAAACAACATTCAGGAACTCGTTTGACTAGTTTGAAATGCGTTAGAGCATGTACAAACATGGCGGCCGATCGCGACGGTTTCGTGATTTATGCATCTCACCTTGGAGAAAGTAAAATAACGTTCTCAAATGTCCAGTAACCTATGTATAAAAGTGCTGAAAAAATACTACGGAAATTTTTTTGCAAATCAAAGTAATTTTCCATCACTTTCGTGGTTTCATTTCATCTTCTTTTGAAAATAAGTGTTTCGTCCACAAGATTCAATGTATTACACCATGAATTATAATTGCAATTTCTCATGTATATGGTATGGTATGTATTTATTGTGATTTCAAATTGAAATCACAGTTAATATAAGTTTCACTGTTCATTTATGTTAATTTCAGGCACTTTGGTGATTTAATTCTGCATACGCTAGTATTACCTTAATTTATGAATTTATTTAACCCTCTTAATATTATTTTAGATTTTCCCTTTTTATTGCATTATAACTTAACTTGATCAAATTGTGCATAAAATTACTATAATTTAATTGTCCTAATTTCTGGAATACAGAGCATTTGTGTGGAGTACCTATGTATAACTAACAAAACGATCAATCTTATGGTGGAGCTTATGGTTTATTTAACTGTCCACTTTTTCCTGCTATCTATCTTTTTTTTATTCGCTCTTAGCTTTTTATGAAGTCGTTGACGTTTTTCAGTGCGCATTTAAACCATGACAATATGCGCCTCTTTTTTATAGTTTTCATTAGGTGTCTATTCCAGCTTTGCAATTAGACCTTTGACATTAAGGTCCTTAGTTCCTTTAAGAAACTTGAGAAATCATAGTTGATTGAGTCATTGTAGTTTTCACGCTGAAGTTTACTAATCTTGGGAAGTAAATTCCTCGTGAAGTATTTTACATATGCTTAAAATATTTTAAACTGGTGCTGTTAACTCATTTTAATTCTTTTTACACGTAATTAACTTACGAGTTAATTTTAAAATTCTTATAATTTAAAATTTCTTTAATATTCCACTCAGGTTACAAAACCTGTCTGTAGTTGAATAGGAATAGCGTATCTTGTTGTTACTAGGAATAAATTTTAAAAAAATGTACTATTACTAGGAAATCAATGTTTTCCATTAAAAGATTTTCCATATGAATATGAACCTTTTTAGAAGGGGTTTATTTAAATAATTATTATGCGAAAATATAAGTAATAGGTGGTATGGACTAATGACATTGTTTGTATGAAATTTTCGCTCTTATAAAATTATTGTACCATGCTGGAGTGAGAATTTTTTTACCTATAGTTTGGTGAGACATTGCAAACCTAGCTTTCATTTCCCTGAATGAATTATCAGAAATCTGTTCATTGTTTAACTCGAAGATGATACATACCTGTTTCCCCTTTTTATTTTGTTGATGAAAATGCACGTTTGATGGTTTTATGACGTAAAGCGACATCCTCAAATAACGCTGATTTATTTTCCACCAATCCGTTTTTATCCAGCGCCTGCGCAGTGAGAAGTGCCTCGACGTACTTCGTTGCAGTCATTGTCAGCGCAACGACGTGACAGTGACACGTAAGTCCATTTGTCGCTTACTTAGAGCTGGAAAGCGCTTCACGACTCTGTGACACTTATGTTGTCAAATTCTACTGCGAATTTTGTTCCGAAACGTGATGCTGCCTGTGGTGCGACAGCGAATAGTGACGAAGAAAAGTTTGCAGGAGGAGATGCAACGTGTGCACTCCTCGCAGATAAAGCGAGTAATGATGCCGGTTGTGTGGGAAGCTGCGGTCGAGATGAAGTGGGGGACTGTAGCATGACGCGAAGGACAGATGAGGTGAGGTGCGGAGTGGGATGAGTTGAGACACACGCGCGCGCGCGCTGCGCACGCGTCCAGGCTTGCTTCCGTTTCCTGCCTCGGTGGTGACTGCTGCGACGGTGGGTGGTGGCAGGGGCAGGGCGAAGGAGAGAGCTCCGATGTGATGGCACGACGACTCGCGCACGGCCCACGCAATGCCTTGCGCAATCTAATTGTAGTCTTCGCTTCGACCCGGTGCTCTTCCGTGCTGAACGGCACCTTTCATCATGACGCTCAATCGTTTGGAAATCTGGAATTATAGAATGTGTAATCGGTGTGTTGGGTCGGAAAATGTTTACAAATTGTGATTTGGTAAATTCTTCACTTAATTGTGCTCTTTAAACCTTCTGGTGCTTTATTTTCATCAGAGCGGTTAGGATTTCCGTGAAACTTAATATTTATGTATATATTCATCTCAGAATGAAAACATTATTTTGATTCTATATTTGCTCATTTATCTTCGTCATTTACCCTTTTTCCGTGTACCGTAAGTAAACATAATATTTTCAGAGCGATATTACACGTCTACGGTGAACGTGTTTCTGCTTTCTTTACGTTGGAGTTTCGTATGTTTCGTGTGGAACCACAGGAAAAAGAAATGCGTTAGTTGGAACCAGTAATTAAACGTGCTTTGGTCGAAGTTACGAAAATCATGAGAAACTCTACGACTAAAATCAAACACCTCCTCGTCTTCCTCTCGGCTGCCTTGTCGCTGTGTGCTTTTGAGAACTTCGTTAATGAGAGACTGACGCCGCCTCCTTTGTCGCTGATGCAGATAGTCGCTAGACAGGCGCCATTGCTTACGTCGATGTTTCCTTTCTAGTTTTCAACTCCACCCCCCCTCCCCCTTACTGTCTGTGAAGTTTTGAAATGGGAATGAGGTGCTGTACAAAAGGAAGATACTTCCTTGATTAGTTGTCTCGTTTTGACTTAAAGGGTATTCAAAGTATATGCTGTCGTATAAATATTCTTAATTTGTTTTTCACGGTCTACCTTGAGCGTGTATAAATATGGACTCGTTTTATAATAGGAATTTGAAATATCTGGGCGAATTTCCTCCTCAAACATATTCAGGTTCTGATTGAATGATTTTACTGTCAAAGAATTCTGGCCATGTAGCAGTAACCTACAAGAGGATTTTCGATGAGCTACAAGAGGATCTCTTTCATTTGCAACAAAAACCATTTCGTTTTATCTTTGGGATTCCGGCTACAAATTAGCTGAAACATTGCTGGACCATCTCGGTTTCCCAGCGTTGACCTGAATGGGCGGGTTTGTTCTTCTGTCATAAATCTTGGTCGTGTTTAACCTCGCCTTGTGGAATCAGGAATGCGGGAGGTTTTCTTGTTTTTATCAGACCACACGCACTGCTCGCTAGGATATGTCTAAATAAACAATGAAGATTGTTAGCAATCTGTAATGATTCGTTTTCTACGCGGTCCAGGTGCGCTGCTCTAAATCCACACTTTTCGCCAGACAAATAATTGATGTCAGTTTTTAAGTTATTTGTCTTTAAAATCTTTCAATGTTTACAATTATTCAACTAATGAAATAACAATATTTCATACATATGTAGTCATTGCATTACAATTTAAATGAGAGAAGTAAAATATGATGTGTATATTGTTGAATCTATAATGTGATTCTATAATGCGCTCTAATAACCTAGACGTTGGCGAGCGAAAAAGAATGTGGAGTAAAATGTTTCCCTTATGAAGGGAATTTGTTTACTTGAAGTTTCAATATATTTCTTTTCGCAAACCACTGACTTGTACTTTTCTGTCTTTAGTTTTCCAGCATTATCAATACACTAATTTTGTTCTAAATCGTGATTTAATAATATTTCTCTTGTGATTTCTTTTTGTCGAATAATTTTCCTTGTCTCACACCAACTCAAAGTAGTTGTTCAGCTAACAAAACTAGAAACTTCTATAGATATTGTTTTTGATAATATAGTTTATTTGGTACCAATACAATATTAGAATTATGTTATTCCTTCAATACTGAATTATAAATCTCAATCATGTCCTTGATAGGTGCTATTATTTCGTTTAAAGCTAACCACAATTATTATTTCTATAATTTGTCGGAATAAGTTCCTTTAGTTTTGGTACATGTTATGATAATAAGTGTTCAAATGTATTTATCTGTGATCTACACTCATGAGAATTATTGAACGTTTTGAAATATTACAGCTCATATAATAGATTGATTTTGGTGATAATTTCTTAATCAGGCTTTTCGGAATAGTTTCACTTGACTTATTTGATGTTTTGAATACGTAGAAGAATCAGACTTTGCGAAAAGTGGAGAGAAAATCACTCTGGAAAATCATAATGAACTACTGGCTCTAAGGGGTGTTACCATCTCTCTCGTAGTCTGTTGTCAGTGGTTCGCGGCGAAACGATCGCAGCGCACAGCCAAATCGTGCCGAGTTGCTGTACTTCTCCGCCCACCGTGAATCAAATTGTATGGAGATGCCCAAAATTCTTTTTTTTAATGCAACAAAAGAGGAAATCTGAAATGCGGTAAAACTACCCTGAGTATTGAAATACCTCTATTTTTTCTCATGAGTCAGGAATTGAAACACCAGTGGTTCTGTCTCTTAATGACTAAAACTAAGTGCCTGGAAATAATTTTCGTATAGATTTTGAGATTTAATACCAGAAGAGAAAAAAATAAATGTGATATATTTGACAAAAAACTTCATTTATCATAAATTTTTCTTTCTTGTACCACCCTGTACTCCTCTCAAAATAATGGCCAAAGAATGTCTATTCTTTCACGTTTGTTCGTTATGATTTTTTTCTATAATTATTGAATCTTGGAATGAACTATTTTATTTGGAAATGAAAAGGAACTTTTCTACGCAAAGAATTCTGAAATTCGTATACCCTTATCCACTTTTTTGCCTAAAAATATTTCCGAACGCTTTTCTGCTTTAGGAGAAGAATCGAGGAGTTACATCTTATAAATCATGTGTAACGTCATAAAATAACATTCTATGTTGTGAAAATTATTGTCCATTCATTTCTCACGAATGAATGATGCAATGAAACTACACCTAATTTCATTATTTATCTTTTGAAAATCGCTTTTACCTTTAACTTCTTTCGCTTTTACCTTTAACCGGCAGCTTCGCTCGCGAGAGTTAAAATTTAATAAATGTTTCAATCATGATATATAAAATAGGTTCAATCAGAAGTGACCAAACTTGAAAAATGTCATCATTTATCGCTAATTCAACGAAGCGAACATGTGTATGAACTTATTTCGAAAAGACGAGTTTTACTTCTTATTAATCTATACTATTTGATAAAGTGGCTATCAGTGATTTTCAAGTCAATCTTCATTACGTAAACCCATATGACACCCGATATAATATAATACTAAGGGTTCTAGTGTAAAAGCAATATTCCAGTCGCATATTAACATGTGTGCCCATTCGTGTTCCTCACTCAGTTTTTAACGTATGAATTATCCTTCTAAAATATTTTCTTTTTTCTGAAGCGCCCATAGATCAATGTTATGTAACGATTACTCGGTGTAGCATGCTTCATGACCATTCACCATGTAACATTTTACTACACAATGTTACATTGAATCCACGCGTGTATACTTTTTGAATGTATTAATTAATATATCAAGTACTCTTTCTTCTGAAGTAAATGCACAAAATGGAAGCCTGTAAGTTGAATATATTTTCTGGATGAAGGACGGGAGTCCTATGGTGGCGGAGTTGTGGCAACCTTTGAGTTCGTCAGACCTGCCACCGTGTGGAGCATTCTCGAGACTTCAAACGTGCTTCGTTAATCTATTTGCCGTCCTGTAAAGAGAGGTCCTGTAATAACGTAGTTGAAAATACTTTTGGAAGCTAAATGAACGAAAAAATATCAGTTCCCTCCGCTCATCCCATACCTCCCTCCTCTTTAGTATGGTTAGCGAAAGTCCAGTTGCCTACGTTTAGGATATGTTGCATCTCCGATACAGGCTCGAAGATGGTGTCATTTCATTGTGCGTGTTAATTGAATATTCAGTATTGTTATTGTTGAAGTCATTTAACTTCGTTGAATTCGTGATTGTTGAGAAATTTTTTGTCAAATTAGGCAGAGAGGAGGTTAACTGCAGAGATGAGGTCCCATGACGTAGGTACCAGCTCCATAGTCATGTTGGACTACATTGTTAGATCGTTTTTGTTTAATAATATGGTTATAATGATAATTTTATTTTTTACATTAAGTAAATGGAATTACTGCATATAGTAAATAGAATTGTTCCTTAATTAATGTTTTTCTTATTTATTTCTTAATAGTTTCCCTAGTAAATAGTTTGACTACAATTGTCATAGTATCTCATAAGTTTTTTTCATAAATTAGTTTTTAAGACAATTACTCTGTCATTCTTATTGTTGAAAGGTTATGTATCATTAGAGGAGGGGTACTGGTCGTACATCTCGTGACTCCCGAGTACCTATTCGGAATTAAAATCCTCGTGTGTAGGTACTGATTAATTACTGCTTTTTCTTTATATCATTTTCATAATGACTGAAATAGCACTTATTTATTTACTAGTATTTCTTAAGATAAATATTATAAATTTTTATTTTTAAAATGGAAAGTATTACTGCGTCGTCTCTGAAATGAAAAAAACAAATTTCACATGATGTGTGGACTGTTGAGACGTAGGCTTTATACAGAGACACGTCGCTCAACCTTTCAGCACTGACCTGCCAATTGTGGGAAAGCCTAGAAAATCAGTCAACAGACATGGCGTTTGCGCTGGCGAGCTCGGCGAATAAGCGGGCGTGGCACTGGCAAGCGCGTTGTGCACCGCCACCACCTCCGCTGCCGTCCACGCCGCTGCTGCTCCTACCGCCTCCCTCGTCTTGTCCCGACTCCTGCTCCTTCCTTCCCCCACCGCTGGCGCCGCCGACACGTGTACGGAACACGAGGCGGTCGATATCGCGTAGTACGCGGGAGCTGGCTCTCCACTACACCACGCACCCCTCCTGCTTCCGGCCACCATCGCTCCGCCCCACTGGAACCACCTCCGCTGCCGCCACCCCTCCTCTCGTGCGCCGTTCGTCACTTCCGCTGCCCGTCTCACCTTGTTGTTGACTAGGAACAGGTGGAGGTTCTCTCCGTGACGTCACGATGGACCGCGCGCATTTGGTCGATGATACATTGCGCATGGGGGTGCGGGAGGAACGACGGTGCTCCGTCGGTGGCGTTCCTGACCCCGGCCCCTTGGCGTGTGGTGGCCCGCGGGCGACAGAACGTACACCGTCTGCTTCAAATATGCAGCGCCAAAACTTGTTGCGCGGGTGAAGCTAAAGACATCGCTTGTGGGCGGAGATGGTTTTACGAGGTTGGAAACCCTTGTCGTGAGCTTATCCAATTTCGGCGAAATGATGTCGCGAAATTAGAAGTTGCTTAGTTATCTTTTACTTGTTAATAGAGTTTCCCTAGTTGGTTGTAGGGTGTTGATTCAAATTTTGTTTCGAGAGACAATAAAAAAAAAGCAAAATTATGTGTTTATTGACATTTTGTAGAGACGATGATGGACCACCCGTTTTTTTAAAGTAAAGATAAACACAAAAGCTTCCATGATCCGAATAATTGGAGAGAGCGAATTCGGAAACGAGAAAATTTGTATGATTTGGCCTGAAATTCAAAAATAACGTAAAATTATGTAGGAAAAATAGACATACACGAAAGCAACGGTACATGATCGACGAAATGAATATATTTGTAGGACTGATACATATGTCGAAGAGAGTATTGTAAGTTATATGTTCAAATAATTTTGAATAGTATAAAAGATCCATGTACCCAGTACGGTACAGTAATGACAAAGAAAATAGATTTGATTGGTTGGATTAAATATTGTGCGGCACTCGCTCAGTGAAGTGAATTCGATTTTTGTTTCATTATCTGATCAAGTAAATCTAATCTTGATCACTGAATTGTATTAATTACCAACTCTCTGTACCAACTCATCTAGTAACTTCTATTTCTGTTTGAGTTTTTTCTTTTAGTGTCTTCTGAATTTGAACGGACGTTATCGAATTAACTTACATGCCAGTAAATATATTTGCACATTTGAACAGTTTTACTTTTTTTGGCATTTTTATTGCTGAAGAAGGTAAAGTTGGAGTGAGAATGCACGCAACTGCATACTATGCTACTCACGTTCTTGTTGACACACCTCATTGCTGGGATCTACACGAAGAAGAGATACGCCCACGTCGCTTCCTGTCTGTCATTTACGCGCCATTCCCAGCGGCGACATTCCTCACCCGAGTATCTTGACAGTTCTCTCATCTTCAGTTGTTGAGGAACTGTTTTGTTGAATGTTGCGTTATTTAATATGAGTATCACTTCCTTTAGTTGCCAAGTGTGTTAAAGAAGATAGTTACGTACTAATTTGTAGTAGCTGAGCATTGAATGTATTTTACTGATTTATTCTGGATCTCTTGCCCCCCAAATAAACTTCGACATTCCTGTGTAAACAATTAATAAACTGGGACTTTAAAATGTGACTGCGAGTTTCTTTATTCAAATAGTCCCGGGCTCTTGATAACTATTCTTTTTCATCCCAGCATTCATGAATACGGAAAAACATAAATAAACCATTTTTATAAACTTCATAATTCAGACCAAATGTAATCACTACCGAAATAAGATATTGTTATACCCAGGCTAAGCTTTGTTGAGGCAGCCGAGTTAGTTCGCTTACAGTCAAAGGTTAGATATCACTGAGATAATCCAAAGGTTTTCTCGTTATTTTGCGCTCCATTTGTTAGACAATGTTAAAAATAAGCGTTGTTAGTTAATGTTATGTATATATATATANATATATATATATATATATATATATATATATATATATATATATACACACACTCGTACAGTATATCTACCAAACAAATGACGAAAAGTGTGAGAGTGTTGTAAGATGGTCTATCGAGTAAAGGATGAAAAATGTGAAATAAATGGGTAAATGCTCTTGGAAATAGTGGAGGAATTTCTTCAGTCTTGTATTTCTATTTCCACAAGAGGATGAATATGAAAATGTCTTTCTATTCAGAGAATAAATTATGTGTCCTCAATTTCGCAAATCTCTGTGGGATGGTCTGTGCGTCGGTGCCGGAACCCCTCATCCCCCTGCCAAGCAGTCTCTTGCGCAGACTCTTACGTCACACTCTGTCGCGTGACGTAATGGGGTGCAGTCGGCCACCTTTCTACCAACATCAACCCTGGGCCAGGTGCCCTGGATGAAAAGGTCACGGGAATTGTAGTAGAGGAAGAGTCGATGGCAAGGGTCTCGGTTCGTCTTCGCTCGCTATAAGATATTTCCAATAGCGTTTATTATCTCATTTTCAGTTGTGTTAAAATTTACGTATTTAAAATAATGTTATTACATGGAATGTTTTTTCAAATTGGGTAATTGAGAGTGTATCTAATGTTTATTTATATGTACGAAAATGTCAATTTTTTTACGAAAAGTAATCTCAAAGTTTGAATAAAACACGAGGATATAATGCTTTTTATTTCAGGTATTATTTCTTTACTATCGTTGCGAAAAGCAAAATTTATCGAAAATATTCCTGAGAGAGAAGTCCTTTTCCGAGTAACACGCATGTTAATAAAAAACACTGTGTGATTTGGAGGTGGAGTCGTTTAGGAACAATCAATTAAACCAGTAGAAAGAGAATTGTTTCTTAACCAAATAAACAACACAATTACTTATATTAAGTACATATGTGTGATATAACCCCCGGCTTTTGGATGTACGAGCAATTGCGAAGTAAAAATACTATTAAGCTCGAACATTTAATTTTTCCTTGGAATCCGATAATGAGGAATCATTGTGACTTTTCATACGGGATAAAAATGCCGTATGTGGTATTTTTTTGTTACACTGTTTGAAATTTACTTAAATGAAAATTGTAGCTGATCAAACATTTTCTTCGTAACTCTCCTGTACCTGGATAAATTTTTCAAATATATAGAATTATATATTTGAGCATTACTTTCCGACCTGCTGAAGCCATTTTACTGAACAGTTATCATCGATTAGCTAAACACAGTTGAGCGAAAAACTCCCATAACCATCCCATGTGGGTAGTGTGATGGTTGTTTGATGAGAACTGAAATATTTTTAGATTCGTCACTTCTTGTCTGTCTCTTTATAAATACTTCGAAAATGTGTAGCTCTTTGTATCCATGTCCCAGTTTAATTAGCTGGGATGTATGAAGAGCCCGACCTAACAACCGCAGTTGTAATGCTCGGATACATTGGTCTGGATCATATCTA
Organism: Laupala kohalensis; assembly: GCA_002313205.1. Lineage (NCBI taxonomy): Eukaryota > Metazoa > Arthropoda > Insecta > Orthoptera > Trigonidiidae > Laupala > Laupala kohalensis. Next base: position 1,124,552 of record NNCF01127813.1, read on the forward strand.
GTCGCTGTTCCTCCGAGCTCGGTAAAAATTAGACGAGTCTAGTGAGTAAACTCAAATCAATAACTGAGCCTTACTGGTACTCGTCTTTCGTGGTCCATAGCTGGCCTGATCGCTATACATACGTACTTCTAAAACATACGAATACTAGAGATACGGTTTCCATCACTATCAAAGTTCATTGCACATCCATTTAGCTCGTGCGATGGATTTTTTATCATATTTTTTATACGTACAGGTACAATGTCACATAAGTGATACCAAATCTCTTCAATGGTATAAAAGGAACAAGTACAAACATATTTTCTTTTAAACAATGACAATTTTTGGATATTTCTAATATTTTCTTCTTCTTTTTTTGTTTCAGGTGAGTTTTGTTGTCCTGTTATACTTCCATAACCCAACATTTAGGTGATGTATGATTTAAAGATTATAATAGTGGTTTTAGAGCTAAGTTTACTCATAAGTCATATCAAATATATGTGGTGAACTCCTGTTTCATCTGGTTTGAATTGGTATTATTATTTATGTAACATCTGACTGCGTATAGATAACAACATCCCTTAGCTATATTATTCCCGAAGAACTAATAAGAAATGTACTATAAAATATAACTATTTTGGAGTTGACGAAAAGACGTACCTTGGTGCTTCATGCATGTAAATTAATTGACATAACTGTTCCTTTTTTATATTATATCTTATATTTTCGTTCTCTTTGTGATGTAGGAGGCTAAGTATTCGTATATCCCTACTCTGCTTCTATGGAAATATTCTCAATTTTTCAAAATATTTAGTGGATGCTATGCTATCGATATCGGTTCCTTCTTATTCAATCAATTCAAACAAGTTACTCATATTCTATTGCCTGTGTCATGTATTTTAGTGTAGAATACGATAGTTTTGTCAGTCTTCATTAATCACTTCTAGTAAATCTTTATCACTTAGCAACATATGTTTTCAGTTAAAATATTTGTCGAATATTTCTCAACTCTACAATGTTAACCGCTCTTTTCGTAACTTGTCGAACCTGTGCGAATAATTCACATCAACTGTTAAAGAAAATATTACGAAAGGTTTAACTCATTAATTGGTAACTTGCGTAAAAATTATTTATCTGTGCATACTTTCGATGGTTTCAGTGAATGTGATTGCGGAAAATAGTACAGAAGCTAAAAATAGAGGCAATGAAATGAGATCCCCAAAAATCTACAATCAGAAATCATTCATAAACGTGTAAGGTTTACAAACGTACTATGTATTTCATGAACAGTATTCGATGAAGTACAATTTTACATTTCATTACAAATATATCATACTGGTTTTAATGAAATTTTAATGCTTGTAATAAGTTCTGAATGGTATGTATTTATGTCTGTAAAAGAGATGTCTCTCTACTTTACCATAATATTCGTGCTGAAAAATTCACTATATCGTTATGGGTGTATAAAAACATGACTCAATATAGAACATTATGATACCATGTTGATTCATAATTCTGTAATAGTGAGGATAACATACTAGCTTTGAATTTAAATTTGGTTTCCGGGAATATATAAATGTTTTAAAGCGTACATCATTGATCAGATAAGATGAACTTCCATATTCTTTATGAGGCATATCAAATCTGTTGTAGAATGGCGTTGAAAGTGTGTTGATACCCAGAAATATTTTTGAAAGAATCAAAATTGTTACATTAATTTTTTTCTCACGTGATTTTTTAATATTTCTATCATACACTCAGATCTATTGCGCATACATAAGTTCTCCAATCCTGTGGAAGTCTTGCGATTTCATATTCACGCAGAATTTGTTGTCACCCCGGATAATCGGAATCAATTATTGACTTCACTGGCTACAAAATGTGTGGAAGTGAAATGTACCCTTTCAAAACAGAGAGGAACTGCTGTTTAGAGTCCGTAGAAGAGAATAAAGCAATGCATAACTTGAACTATGTGTAATGGTTAATTAGATTTAAATTTTTCTAAACAGTTACTAATTCTGTTGTATCAGTTCATGATTTCAAACTATTGTAATTAAAAATAACAAATGAAATAATTGTTAACGAGTTTTAATTGTTTGAAATGAGTTTAATTATTATAATTAATTTTCTATTACCACATGACACACTGCAGTCACTCGTCTTAATAGCTGCCACACTAAAACGGTTGTCAAGTACTGCCTTGTACTAATGTCACTGCATCGAGGAGTACCGCTCAGAACTAGTGATATTTTTGATTGGCTACCTATCATATTTAAATTTCGGTCTCTGCGTCTCGATACCAGATTTATCTCCAGTAGATAAATCCAATTTAAACCGCGTCAGTGATGAATAATGTTAAATAGTGTCACTGACTATACAAGGTGTCCGCTCCCGCGGAATAGAGATATATCTCTCGAGAGGAATCGTAAGATGAACGAACAATTTGACTGGGAGTGGGCGCTGGTCGATTCCGTCACTTAAGCGAAATATCATCGCTAATGCGCTTGATACGGAGAGGAATGTGGTGCTGATCGCCTTGGTGGGCTTTGACCAACTTACGGCGATTAAATGATGCGGGTTGTATCCGTTTCGATTCCAACTTTTCGGGGTAAAAACACCTAGTCCTCGCGACGAAAGATAAGTAATGAGATGTAACCACGTTGTTGTCACGTCCGCTGCGGAGAGTGGCCTACCGTAGCTCCATCCGTTACAGATGGCATTCCTCGGCACTCACATATGGCTGCTATGACCAATGGAAAAGCTTGCTTCATTCAGTGCCAGATAGGCCAAAGTTCGGTGATCAAGCCGTGTCCGTCACATTTGGCGTATCAATTAGTACCGATTGTACCGAATCCTCCCTCATTACTTTTTTTTTCGCTACGAACACTGGCTGTTTATCTTTCTTCTCGAATGTGAGCATTATCACAAAAGTTTTTTTTATGGAAGAATACTGTTGTGGGAGAATATATTGTTCTATTCTGTAGAATATTTATAAAACTAGATCTGTTAACTTATCTTTAATTGTAATTTAAAATTTATTCAACTTTCTTTGTAGACCCTATGGTCATTTACATCACGGACTATCTTATGATATAGGACTATTGATCACTTTAACTTATTCTGGTGTCAGGTTATCAAAGTTTGACCTTCAGTGGACAGATATTGTTGATCGAAATCAACCTCACATATTTCGCATCTTCTCTAGAAAGTAAAAACGTGACGTGTTAAAATATTGTGACAAATTATGTTCTTTCCAAATCTGTATTGACTCTAATTCTTTAATAAATAAATAATTTTCTTTTCAAATGTTTGTTTAATATTCTTTCAAGTTATGTATTCCATTAATTAACGTTTTAGTTAACATTAAAGTCGTGGTAGTCTGGTAAATCTACCTCTTAATGTTTTAGAAAACATACCTATTAATCTAAAAAATGTTGTAATAAGTACAAGAAGTAGTTAAACTTGATAATAAATGTAGTCGACTCGCCGGTGAACTATTTTCTTTTTCCAGTTCGGTCTTTAAGTTAAAAAGTTTGGAGACGCCTGGTCTAGATAATATGCAGACTCCTGAGATTGAGTGTTACCGGATTCTGTTACATAGAAGGATAAAACACTATAGGCAAAATTCACAACTCTTACACGTGCATATTTTGGCAACTGGCTATTAGATGCCTTCCAAATAATAGATTTTGTAGGACCAAGGAGTTTTCTGTTCCGGGAACTTGACATGAAAGTGGAGGGGTATTTATTAAATAGTGAAATTCCCCCCCCCCCNTCTATTTTTAAATCTAGAATAGTAAAAGTATATATCGTACAACCTTCTTTGGACAATTCACAATGAAATCACAATAAATATTGCGAAATGTCTGAAGGAGGTATATATTTTACAATTCTCTCCAAATATCTCTCAGAAGGACACTACATCTTTTATCTCACACATTGTACATGCCAGATACTGAAGGAATTGTTTCTTTAAAATTGAATTTGTATATTTAAATTTCTGTTATATTTAATTTTTTGTACTATTTTCACGTTCTTGTATATTGCTTGACATTCTACAATTTTTATTGCACTTATATCTATAATTTGCTATCTCATACTTTTGAACGTTGCGTGAAACTACTAAGAAGTTAAGGTTTTCGTTCACTCTCCAAATCGATGGTTGTGGGAAACCATAGTTTTATATATATATANATATATATATATATATATATATATATATATATATATATATATATATATATATATATATATAATTTATTGGCGTCACGCCTCGGAAAACAATTGGATTGCGGTATATTTTTTGTTTGCTATCGTTGAAAGAAAACGTCTTAGTATAACAGGTATACCGTATTCTCATGAGAACAAGTGTGAAGAAAACGGAAATTTTCAGAACTTTACTAGCACGAAATTGTATTGCCTTCATAGAACTATTTTGTGTTACAATTAGATATCCATACTTATATGAGTTTAAGTTGCACATCGAAATTCGGTCGTGTGTTCTACAAAAGATATTAATCGATAGACCTTTGATGTTGACGAGCCCTAAAGCCCCACGCAAAAAAAAAAAAAAAATTAATCGATAGAAAAAATAGTTTTTATTCTGGAGAAAAAAAGTATAGGTGCTTCCTCTAATTTCTGTCACCTAATTTAAATTTAATGTAGAAAGAAAGAAACCATTTTGTTCTATATTTTCGCTGTAAAATGATATTAATTTTAGTGATGTTGCGTTGTCCTCGTTACGGTCAAAGCAAACACTCCTACTGCTGGATGTGGCACTTCTATAGCTTGCGAGTCGTGACACTGTTCGGTGCAACGAGGCGCGTAAGTTCCCGAAGCGTCTAACTGGACGCACGCGTTTCATCCAGCTCGCTGACCCGCTGTCGGGGTTCTCGCATTGAAGGGACGGAGGGACAACGTCCGAGTCGACTCGGGGGAGGATAGCGAGAGAGAGGATATCTCTTGTAGTAGGCGTGCCGAGACTATTCTCGACAAAGCTTGGATAGAGTTCTGTAAGTTGAGAAGCGCTAGCGACGTCCAAAGCTTTTGAGCTCGTGATTTCTCATAAATTTGCTATGCACAATTTCTCGTTGCTCACAGCTTTTGTCACACGTGGTCGCATGGCTCCGGATTTTTTTTCTCACAGGAGTCTCTAGGGAGAGAAAACAGCTGAGTGTCAGGACACCTAATGTGATAGTGTTGCTATTGGCGTGATTCTTGCTCACATTATGGTCCATGCTATGAGGAACTACAGGGACCGTCCCACGAGAAAGTCCGTTTCCATTTCCTACCTTGAGAAGGATGATACAGTTTGCGCGTACGCTTTACTGATATTCCTAACTTGCAAACATTGTCTCCTGTTGACCCTTAACCTGCTACCATTCTCTCTTGGCTGACTATCCAGATGTCAGAGAGCGGCTGGCGCGCTGTTGGGAAATGGCTCAGCTTGCAATGTCTTTGTCATTGGGTGTGAGTGCTGGGCATAGAACATTCGACAGAGAGACTAATGTCATGACCTGTGGTTGAGCGTCGAGATGAAAAGTCGAGCAGCAAACAGAAGGGGGTCCGAGACGTGTAAAATCATCTTCGCAACCCAATATCTTCTTATTCGTATGTTATGAAGCGAATGTGTTTGGTTTAGCGCGTCACACTGATTGACCCTCCACTTCCGGAGTTCATCTCAGGGTCATTCTCGTGGGATGGTATCAATAAATGCGTTTTCGGGAGTGCATTACATGCTGGCGTTTCTCTACTCAAAGTTGGGACAGAATTTTTTACAAGTAATAATTTCATCAATACCGAGGGCGAATGGACGTATAGGAATTCGAGTTCGTCACTTTGGCTATCTTCATTTGCAGTTCGCGCGCTGCTCTGCGATGTAAGATGCATTTCATTTGAACTAAAGATTCGTGGAATATGAAATTCATAGGCTGGACACGAACAATAGTTGAGCTGGAATTTAGGGTGAGGATTAGTTACTAACTGATTCTCTGTTATAGGTAAACCAACAACTATTTGACCTGCAAACAGCGCATGAACATTGGGTTGAGAGAATCCATCCACGAGTTGTCTTTAGTTGAATGTAGCGCTTATCGTGTTAAATCATTGGCCATGAATTTTGTCCTATGCAGTTACTCGTGGAAGACTACAATATCAAATACTAAGTTTGCTCTATCTGCAATGTAAAATCTCGTATGCAAAGAATTTGATGGTTTCTCGGAAGAAATTAGTTTTTTTTACGTTTTATGGTTATACAAGCAAAGTAGAGCGAAAATATGAAACAGAAGGAAACCTGGGTGCTCTGTTTCTATCGTCCGCACCAGTTCCGTCTGTGTGTCCGGTTAGTCAAGCGGATGGACGCGTCAACACAGTTGCCGCTGTGAGTTAAAGAGGCCACGCAAGCGGGGCGTCGAGTGATCTATGTCGTTAATGGAATTGCCATATGTTTTCCACAGCCAATGCCTCATACATTCTGTCATCAGTTTCAGAAGGCAGCGTGAAAATAATATAGATACGTATCATGAACTGATGCAAGAAACTGTTCTGCATTAATTCGAACATTTTATAAAGGTGTATTTCATTGCAGACAATAAAGTGAATTTGTTTAAAAATGTATACAACAATAACTTTAAAGTAATTATTATTCATTAAAATTTCTAATTGAGCAATATATGTCTGGGGTATTTTTAAGGTTATCAGACTGGGCAATCAATTTTCAGAATATATAAACACTCGTTCATAATGAAGTTCTTACACTTATTTGAAAATTATCTTTTTATGTAAAATTCTAACATCTCTAGTATTTCTTATAAAATTTGTGAGTGTATATGTCTTTTATTACGTCTCCTATAGTATACAGCTCTGAGATAGAATAGTAAGGCCTGTGACTTGAACCGTGTAGTTGGTTAGTTTTCGAGTTGTGACTTCATAATCTCTTGCTAGCTGACCCCAATCATACACTGTTCACCCGATTCTCCATTCATCTCGCATGTACTCATCTTACTTGTAGTCATTACACCGCTCCCCTTTGATATCCTTGACATTCCTATACTGACCTGAAACACCATACACCCCAATATGGCAATTTTAAACTTGACATCTCTGCCTAAAACTCAATCCGTCATCTCCATCAATCTCTAACACACCCACGTTTCTAAGTACCGGACACCCACGGACCTGGGACGCCAGAAGACAAAAAAATGAGAGCAGTGACCACATCGAAGATTTCATTAGGAGCAGCACAAGAGTGCAGGCCTGACATCTAGCGACAGCACCGAACACTCACGCCATTTTTCTATCCTCTCTGCGGAATCATGCGTTGCCTCGAACCCTTTATTCTTACATTTCTTGATAAACCTGCGTACAGTTTCTTTTGTAAGAAACATGAGCTTACATACTGGGAGGGATAAAGGAGCTCAAGCCCCTCCCTTAAACCTCAAATTTGAAAATTGTATGAGAACTAATTTGAATTTTTTAATTGTTCGTTTTAAATAAACGTAATTAATAGTTAGAAAGTGCAATGAGTATATCGTTAGGTGATTTTGTCTGCAGACTTTATTACTGCGTTGTCATTACGTGAGTAATATAATAATAATAGTAATAATAATAATAACAAGCAAACGTGAAAAATTAAAGTAAAATCATATTTCTTACAAAAAATGCCATTTAAATGCGTTTTTGAGGCAAGGAAAACTTTCCCGGGGAGGTTCAACACCCTCCTCCCCCTATAGTCATCCTTTGGAAAAGGTCCTCTTTCCTGTATCTTCCTGTAAAACAGGAAGCCCCCTCAAACAAACAAAAAAAATTCTAAGTGCGCCCCTGATTACGAATATGGGTCTACTTAATAAGATACATTCCCAACACAACGTTTTTGCTGCGATTCAATCTCCCAGTCACCTCTCTGGTCTTTTACTTCGATTGGACGAGTACTTCATTGATTTGTTTACGAGAACTCGTTCTTGCGATAGTTAATTATATTATGTGTGTTTGCAGACATACGTTCTGACGCACTGACCATGAACCCCCGAAGATATTTAAAAAAAGTTAGATTATAAGAACAAATGTTGTTTGTAAATCACCAAGGAATAGAAAAAGTTGACAATTAGAACGATTCAGAATAATGTGACTTGAGTAAATTTTAAGAATATTTCCGCAATTATTTCCCAATTTAAAAACTTGTATAGTACTTACGTAATTTATAATACGACGTATAAAGATGGACATTTCGATGCTTGTTTGTCGTGTTGCGTATCTGTACTAATTCGTAGATACTTATCAAATTTTACTTCATAAAGTATGTGAAACTGTCTAGACGGATCATTTCACTATTGAATATTTTACCCATCACTCGGGCACGGAAATGGACGTACTTTTCGTGAAACTTCTTTATGGTTAATATTGGTTCATTGGGCAAAACAGTCCCCCAGGATTTGTTTCTGTTCAAATATGTAATAATCGGACTACGTGAAGTTGTGTAAAACAGCCAGAAAGAGGCCAATTTGAACACTCGGGAGTCTCAGGAGGATTTTATTTAGTTTTAAATGATTAGTAGATTTACAGGTCAATTCGAGATGTGGTTTACATGATTCACAAAATAAATTCATTTTTTGCATCAATAATACTCGACCATAAAAAAACCTTTATACCTATAACGGTGGTGATTTAGTTTCCTATGTACTGCTGCCCCTCTTGTAGCTCAGGGATTGGCAGTGAGTCACTCCAGTTTCAATTCCCGGCGCGGTCAGAAAAATATTGTAGCATTTCACTGCAAGATCCCAGTTCATAGCTTTGAAAGTTGAAAAGCGAGCCCCTTTCCTATCCACCTCCTACCACTCCTAGTAACACTAACTCTTACTGTTACTAATTACACCTACTAACACCCCCATGTGGGCCAAATTATTGGTAAACCCAGCTAACAATAGCCCCTACTACTCATCTCCAACCTCCCATCGTCCCATGTAGATAAGCTTCAATTACACGGTACATTTCCCATTTACATATTCTAGTATATATTGCTGAGTGGAAGAGAACGGGTTCGATCTCCCGCTGAAACGAGATGGGCGAGGTATTCAGCGGGGTTGTCCCTTCAGACCAACGTTGGTTCTCTACCTGATACTTCGGTATGAAGCAGTACAGTTATAGGGCTCTATTCTAGCATTCAGCAATGTCGAGCCCCAAGGGTCTTGAGGTCAACTCTCATCAGTATGCTTTAAAGACGTGTATGTCTTTAAATAATTTGAGAGTAATAAAATAATACAGACTTTCAATGTCTTTGTGGTGGTAATAGAAAAAAAATTGCCGCTTCTTTATTTCGTTTTATACACGCGTAAAAACGTTAAAAGTATTATGTAAAAGTAATCGTGTTTTCTTCTTTAATTACTCCTTTCGTATGTCTAATTTTCTATTTAAACTATTTAACATCTTTTAATAGCTACATTACCATTTATCTACTTCACGCCTCATTACTCGTGTAAGTAAATTATTTGTAATTCGTGATTTTAAATTAAGAAGCGTTTAAAATATAATGTCCTTTTTAATTTTTGCACGTAAGGAAAAAAAGATTCCATAATTATAAATATTCATATGGTTATAAAAAACAACAGATACGACGTGACAAATCGATTGCGATATATTGTTGCTCTACCGGCACTGCCGGATGCGTACCGTATCTTTCAGAGTTATGGTTGCATCACGCCCGCATCCCCTTGTAGTTGTTCACTCTTTGTGAGCGATAACGCCCACATGTCATTTGCACCGGTTGGAGCTGGGTCTATGTGAAATAGGGTTGCCTCCAATGGAACAGCGAAGGGAGGAAACGCAGTGACTGACAGCCAGCCCTCGCAAGAAACAAATTCGTTACCTACAGGGTGCATCATATGGGCATTTAGTGAGGCGTGAATTGATAATAGCCTTTTTGCTTTTATGTTACTGTTACGACACACCGCAAGCCCAGATGCGATGTGGGTAGTTTTTGGGTAGAAGCGGGATTCAACCATAAACCACAACCTTTATGGTAGAGTTCGCTACCACCAGCTTGGTTTCCCCAAGCAATCAAACACACGTGAAATAGCAATAAAATATTCCTTTCATACAAGTTAAATTGCAATCTGCGTATTTACAAATTTGAACGAACTCTCAAATTATAAATACAAGTTTGAATCTGTTATTACAGAGTTCTTGCTATCTGAAAGCAACAATTACACACAGATATAAATACTGGTGTTATCAATTAACTCGGAAATCTACCCAGATTATCCGAACCTCAAAAAATTTACAAGATGCTATCCCGAAATAACTAACTGTTCCAAGTTACGTCATTCGCGCCTAATTGCAATGTAATAGAATTACCGCAGCAATTCTCAGTGGTCTGACGACCAAAACTAACCAAGTCATATCTCAAATAACCTGGGTACTTCCATGCCCTCCGCAGAGTCTCTAGTCTGAAAGTCACTAAGGATCTTCAATCCTCCCAATATATACCGAAGCGGAGGTCACGTGATCATGCCCTCGCTAACGCACTGAGCACTCTACATCATCTTGGTCACCCCTCAGCTTCTGAGAATACTGTGTCCTTTTCGATCTGCTGAATAGAAATATTCCATTCACTTGCCACGCGCTTCGGCCACATTCTTCTGAGGGCGTTCCTACTCAATTTTCAGAAGTAGGTGGGAACTGTTCAGCATCTACACAATGAACGGGAAGTCTTCGTAGATTTTCCTTATTTGGCGGCGACTGGCCCGACCCTTCATCTCCTTAGGAATTTCCGGCTAGCAAATGCTTGAAAATGTTAATATTTCAAAAATCTATAAACTGCACTGATCCCCCCAGGGGACTTACATCGAGTAAGTACGTGTTTGGCGAACACGGGGCCCCGAGCTGAGTCTGGCATTACTTCCACTTACTTGTGCCATGCTCCTTCCTTTCTCTTTTCTGACCTTCCTTGGTCACCTCTTGTTCTTTTCGATCCCGACGCTGTTAGGGTTAGGGTATCTTTCATTTTCCTCTTTCCTCTTCTTCTTTTTTAAAAAATGTTTTTAGTAAAGTGAGATATGTTGGGATTTCAGTTTTGAGTTGTAGTTCAGGAGGGTTTTTAGTGGGTATGGCTGAGTCTTTCGGCGAGTCCCACACGCGGGGAGAGTCATGTTGGCTCTCCCTAGTGCGTAATTGCATTTTCCCTACCTGTACAAGTTTTAAGGGCTCTAATGACCTTTGATGTTGACGAGCCCTAAAGCCCCACAAAAAAAAACTGCACTGGTCCAGATGTTACAGTTACGTATTGACTCTTTTTACCACAAAGGACATATTAGGAACGAATTATTGTGCTGCTACGTAATCTGTATATGTTATGTCCCTATAGATCTTAAAGGAAGTTGCATTATGCAGATTGGGGCGTATAAACCTTGCCAGTTTCACAAAATCGTTGTTGTGATAAGGGGAACGGTGGGGCTGAAACTGTTAGAGGCGTAATCAAGTGCAGTTTTTAGAACTCCTTGGTTGAGCGTTCGCAGTGGAAGAATTTATAATAATGCAAACACGGCTTTGAGATCAAAATGTCGGCGACCTTTTCGCACTCGTTTTGTTCTTGGTCGTCATGCTCTTATTCCCACTCTACCGATTATTACAGGAAAGGAACATAAACGTTCATATCAATCATATGTTCGGAAATATTTCATTAGAACCAAATGATATTTACATTTACATCATACCCATTTTGAGCGATGTGTGACGTAATTTTTAGCTATATATATATAAATTCATTTATCTAATTTTGTTTTAAACGCAGGATATCAAATCTGCGCACATCCTCCCAGCAGTGTGTAATGAAGCTACCACTATTCCAAGGCTGTCAGTTTTTGGTTATACGTATCCTCCTCGCCGAGTGGAGATGCACGTGCTCCTTTACCCAGGATGTGACTGCGTCGAGTGCAGGGTCTTTGCTTCCTCCTCTGTGCGTAATTTTGAGACGCCACTTGTGTGCGTCAGCGTGCGGGGATCCCCGCCTTTTCTTTACGACACTTAAGACTCGTTTCAGGGTCACGGGAACTTTTCCATGCTCAGCTACCAACTTGCTCTTGGTTGCTTTTTGACCGACTGGTGAAACACGAAAATTTTATAATGCAGAAACACACTTTGTCAAATTCACTTCAAATTGTTTATAAAAAGCATTATTTTATTATTATCATTATCAATTCAAGCATATTGCAGCAAACTGTATAAAATACAGTGCTTTGAATTACTTGGACCTCGTAAGTTAGTACTAGAGATGGAATTGGTGCAGTTCCGAGGTCATTTATTTAGTAGACTTGGCTCAAACCGAGTTGGCGGAGCGCTTTACCATTCATTTCGACCGCGTACTGTACGATCTACTGAAAATATATTGCCTCGGTCACTTTCACGGTCACTAAACAGAAAGATCATATTACAATAAACAGAGATAGCGCTTAATTGAAAAGATGTCGAGACAGCTGTCGAGTTTCACTACGCTACTGGTGGGTGGGTCACGGGCTTAGCCAATGAGTTAACGTGTGAAAAGGGAGGTGTACGAGTATTTAGAAATGTCATACAGTGACATGATGTTCGCAGAAAGATAGTATTGGCATTCTTATCGCCTCCGCCAACTTAAAACGCGCCAACTCTACTCTCGGTGAGAACTCTCTCCAAATTCTTTTTCTAAATGGTTTGCCGGATACATTTCCTTGCACATGTGTTGTAGTTGAAATCGCTGCTCTCGTCTTCCATCGTTTCTACAGCACCTGGGAATTAATTGTGGGAATTCTGCGTATTTGATGAACTTGGATCTTTTAAAAATTTAATGAGTTTTGTGACATACTTTTGGCTGAACATGTATTCTTTTGTGACTGTTGTGCGCAGTTAATATTGGGAAGTGAACTAAAATGTGCCTATTTTTTGAAAGGCTTTATGGTTCGCAGCTTTATTTGCGTGGGTGACTGTTTTTGATCACTTTTGCGGGATGTGTGGCTTGTGATTGTTTAGTTTGTAATTACGTATTTTTCTTTTACTATTGCTTCTTCTTCAGTTGGCTCTACAGTCCCAAATGGACCTTCGCCTCCTCGACAAGCCTCCATTTTTCCCTGTCTTTTGACGCCTACTTCCAGTTCATAATCCTGGCTTTCTTCAAATCTTCCTCCACACAATCCCACCATCTACTTCTTGGTCTTCCTCTTGTCCTCACTCCATCCAGTTGGCCATTTACCACCTTTACAGTTCTGCTCTCATCCGTCCTATTAACATGACCCAGCCATTTCAATCTACTTACTCTTATGTACGTGACGTCAGTATCTTGGTACAACTGCGCTATTTCGTTATTATACCGTACTCTCCACTAACCATTCTCTTTAACCCCTCCATAGATTCTCCTGAGAATTTTCCTTTCAAAGATTTTCAATCTTTCACATACACCTTTTGTTAATGTCCATGTCCCAGCACCGTACATAATCACCGGTCTAATTAGTGTTTTGTATATCCTAATTTTGGTTTGGCGCGGCACGATATGGTTTTTAATTAATGGAAGTAGAGCAAAATATGCTTTATTAGCATTTGTTATTCTTCTATCTATCTCCATATTTATTTCATTTCTCGCTGTAAGCAACGTTCCCAGATAAATAAATTCTTGTACTACATCAGATTTATGTTTACCAATGGTTTATTTTGGTATCTTTGATATTTTTCCTTCTGGAGACTGTCATAAATTTTGTTTTTGCTTCAGACCAAGCCTAGAGGTAAATTCTTCCAACTGGATGAATTTTTCCTTCACATCCTTCACTCTCCTCTCTGATATCACTATATCATCCGCAAACGCTATTATTTGGTGTGTTCTATACAGAATGTTCCCACGGTAGTGTATTCCAGCCTTACGAAACGCTATTTCCAATGCTACATTAAAGAACATCGGGGCAACACTATCTCCTTGTCTAAATCCTGTTTCAAGGCTTATTTCTTCCGATATGTTTACACCTGTTTTTACTTTATCTTGGTTCTCTTCATTCATTAGTCTGCACATCCCTACCAACGTTTTAGGTATTCCCATCTCATGCATCTGATCCCACATTTCTTCTCTCCAAATACAGTCGTAGGCGGACGTAAAATCGAGAAATAGATGGTGTGTAGTAATATTTCTTTCCCAACATTTGTCCAATGTCTGTCTCATAATACATATCTGGTCTATTGTTGATCTATCCGACCGAAATCCACACTGCTACTCTCCAATCAACTCATCTACATATGGTTTGAGTCTATAACACACTATTTTAGACAACACTTTGTAGGGTGTGCAGAGTAAGGTGATGGCTCTATAATTGTCACACAACGTTTCATCCCCTTTTTTGTGTATTGGATTAATAATTCCACATTTCCATTCCCTCGGTATTACTTCCATTTCCCAAACTTTCGTAATCAGTTGGTGCATAATTTTTATCATCCCCGTGCATCCCCACTATATTTATATAATACACTCTGAATTCCATCGCATCCTGGCGTTTTACCACTATTCAATCTTGCTACAGCTTTTTTAATTTCTTGTACCGATGGTGGAGGTACGTCTGGTTCCACTGTTTGGTATTCCCCATGTTTCTCATATCCCCTCTTACTTCCATCCTCTTTGTACTGAAAATGATTCGCGTAGTACTCTGCCCATCTACTCGAAATTTTGTTTCCCTCCGTTAGAATTGTTCCATTATGCGCTCTAATGATTACTGCTCTAGGTTTGAATCCATTCTTGATGTATTTGACTTCCCTGTACCATTCTCTAGCTTCTCCGCAATTGTACTTTTCCTTAATATTTTCCATCTTACTATCCCACANTATTGTACTTTTCCTTAATATTTTCCATGTTACTATCCCACATTTGTCTCTTTTTCTCCCTATACAGCTTGTTACACTCCTTTCTTTTTCCTTTATATGTTTGTTCGTTTTGTCTTGTCGGTCTTCTCCTGTACTTTTCACACGCCATATTCCTTTCATGGAGAGCCTTTCCACATTCTTCATCAAACCACTCATTTCTTTTCGGTCTTCCCTNGTATCAAACCACTCATTTCTTTTTGGTCTTCCCTCCTTCCCTAGCACCTTCCCCGATATCTCTACTATTCTTCCTCTTACATTTTCCCACATATTTTCTACATTTGAATCATTCTCACTGATTTTCAGGAGTGCATTTTCTAGCTCTTTACAATATTTCTCCTTGTATTCCTTATTTTCTAATTTTTTAACATACCATTTCCCCATTTCACTTTTCTTTATTTTTGGTGTCTTACTAACTTTCAAATTAACTTTGGCCCTTACTAGAAAATGGTCCGTTTCTATCTTTGCTCCCCTCATACTTCTTACATCATTTATATTCTTACAGTGACTCCTGTCTACCACTACATGATCTATCTGGCTCAAATATCTGCTGTCAGGTGATCTCCAAGTCCCCTTGTGACATCGTTTGTGTGGATACCATGTATCTGAGACCGCAAGGTTGTTACCATTGGCTAGATCCACTAACCTTCTTCCGTTATTGTTAGTATTTTCGTGTATGGTATACGGTCCACATGCTGGTAGCACAAACCTTTCCTTGCCCACCTGGGCATTGAAATCCCCCAATATGACTCTCATGTCATATGATGGTAAAGTGTCGATGACTCTCTCTACTTCAGCGTAGAAAATATCCTTTACATCCTCCTCCTTCTCCTCCGTAGAAGCATGCACAGATACAAATGTAACATTATAAAATTTCATCGTTAGTCTAATGAGACAAATTCTTTCATTTATTAACCTATAATCTATCAAACTGTGTTGTACCCTACCACTTAAATAGAACCCCGTGCCAAATTAATGGTTTCCTTCTTTCCCACTATATACAATTATGTATTTTTCTTTAGAGTCCACTCCCTTCCCGATCCACCTAATCTCTTGCAGTGCACATATATCCATTTTAAACTCTGTCATTTGCTTTTCTAGTTCATTTACCGCCCCCTTTCTGTATAATGTCTTAACGTTGCAAGTTCCAATGTTCATTACCTTATTCAATTGCCTATTTCCGTCATACTTGGGATTCCACTTCCGAGGCTTCTGAGTTTTCCTAACCTTAACATTTTTTACAGACATAAAGTGTCAACCTAAACCTAACCCCCTGAGATCCGGAGGACCAATGATTTTTGTTCGAGGTTTACTCCCCTAGGGGGGTTGGTTCCACTACACCTACAGAGGCCCCCCTCCCCCTTGGTTTTCTGTCAGGGTTTCCTTCCCTTAGCCTATGGCTCCCGTTTTAAGGCGCCGGAGACTCGCCTTTCGCCTGTTCTCGTTAGCCACAACGCAATTTGGCTTAGGTAACCGACTCGCATCCGCTGCCATCTCCGATGAGATGGCGCAGAGTCGAGAAGGTACCCATGGCCACCAGCATCTCTGAATCTTGAGCTCAGGTTCTGAGATCCACATGCTGTGTTGCCCAGGGGTCCCCACTAGGAGGTGAGAATCAGACTTGACTGACAGAGCCCTATTTAACGGGACAGCATGCAGGCACTTAACGGTATACACTTATAGGCATTGTGTATCCCACCTGCGCCATATCAGCCCATTGACCCCCTTTACTATTGCACCTTGGAGTTATTTTTGCATTTAAGAATGAATGAGGTACTCATTTTGCATCTTTAGAGGTGCCGGTGATTACATACACAAGGAATATGAACTTATGCGTAAAATTTACTCTTTAACCACCCAGAAAAAATTAAGATTTGTATTTTGATATTATTGACTATTTTATTCCGAATATTTTTGACTAGTCTGTTCCCGTGATCATTTACGTTTTATTCCTTCAGTAAGATTTTTTGTGGGGGGGGGGGGGGNGAGGTCATTAGAGCCCTAAAAACTTGTAGGGAAAATGCAGTTACGCACTAGGGAGAGCCAACATGACCCTCCCCGCGTGTGGGACTCGCCGAATGACTCAACCATACCCACTAGAAACGCTCCTGAATTACAACTCAAATATCAACATATCTCAAAACATTACATATATTATTTTAAAAAATGAAAGAGGAAAATTAAAAATACCCCAGCGTCGGGATGGAAAAGGTGACCAGGGAACGTCAGGAAAGAGAAAGGAAGGAGCCTTGCACAAGTAAGTGGAAGTAATGCCAGACCCAGTTCGGGACCCCGAGTTTGCCAAACACGTACTTACTAGATGTAAGTCCCCTGGGGGGAAGATTTTTGGTGAATGCAAACACAGAGCTAATGGTCAAAATGTAACTTATACGCTAAACCGTTGATATTTTTCTGAAAACATTTTGACTAGTCATTTCTAGTTTTTACTCCTTAGGAAACTATGCAAGACGAATTAGTTGAAATTGTGAATAATGCACATACAGTTGACAATTGACATAAGAGTTTAAATGTATCAAATTGCTAGATAACATTTTCTTACAATTTTTTTCAATCTTCGATTACAATACTTGACGAGTAACCGCAAACATGTGTTTAATAGCTGAGTGGTTTGGAACATTCACGTTCTTTATGCCACGTTTTCACGACAACTTGTCAATAAACTAGGCAATAGTTAATTTCTCCAATTTACCTTGATTTGCCCACACGATGCAGCGCATTGGGACGGCCTGAACAACTTAAGTAGCTGACACGACGCCAGTTCTCAAGTAACGCTGCTTGGAATGGTTGAGCGGGAGGTATTGAACGTCAGCAGTTGGCTTGAGTGTACTCCCCTGGACAACTCTCATTGGCATGCCAATTGTTCGTAAAGTCAGCCCAGTGCTGCTCACACGACGCGAACTATTGTCTTCCAGTCATTGAAGGCCAACTATTCGCTTGTTTATTGGCATCGAGGAAACGCAGCATTAGTTCAGAAGCTACTGCTTGACTTTGACGGAGAAGAACATTGTGATCGATATTTCCTCACTATTTTTGTAGGTTTTTTCGTTACTCTGGTGTTGTGTTAATATGAAGTACTTTTTTTAGCGTTTCGATGTTCCGAAGTTCATTCTGGCAAATTTTAATTTCCACATCATCGATGTTTGTATGTACTGTAATGGGGCGCATGCACTAAGACCGAACCGAAGACTAACGTTGCGTTTTTTAAGGGAATAAACGGCCAAAAATATGTAAGCGGTACGACGTTGTTGGAGTTCTTGCCCACTTAGTCCCTGTTCGTAATACCGTAAGCAACTCGTGATACGTGAGTGTATGAGATCAGAAATCATAATATAACAAGGGGCAGTGCGCGTTCCAGTAGTACACATCGGTGTTTCATTCAAACATCGTTGCGGCCGAATAGTAAAACACTTGGGTTAACTATGTTAGTTAACCTTTTGAGATTGAGCAACCAAACCTTTTGGATATCGCTCCAAACAAATCTTAGAAACCTTAAATATACGCACACCTAATGTTTTACACCAAGGTTTTAGTAAGTCGTCTCCTTGGGCTTTGCACAAGCCGAAGATTATTTTCGATCTTCTGCATCATGACAAAAGGAACACTCCAGCTCCGATGTTGAGGGCATACTTTCACCTAATCCTCGACAAACACCGGGTGCATATCCCTGTGTTTACCGACGGATCGAAGCAAGCTGATGGTGTCGGCTGCTCCGTGGTTTTTCCCCGTGAGACTTGTGGCTACCGTCTAGGCGACTTGTGCAGTGTTTACACTGCTGAGTGCTGCGCCATATTGCAAGTATTGCGATCAACAAAGTGCTCCGGCGGATCATATTTCTTGATTTGTTCTGATTCGCTGAGTGCCCTTCAAGCACTCCAGAACATGTATCCAGCTGATAAGCTGATCCAGAACATCCAGGATGTGCTTTTCTCACTGCAAAGTGATGGAAGGAACATAATGTTTTGCTGGGTTCCCGGAGACGTGGGTATCAGAGGAAATGAGGAAGCAGACGATTCCGCAAAGACGGCATGCCTCAAGAATCGCGTGGATTTCTCCACGATTCCAAAACGAGATCTCCTAAATTCCGTTAAGATAAGGATTCTGAATGAATGGAGCAATGAGTGGTTAGCTGTTGAAAGGAATAAGCTCTGACTTATCAAATCCTCTGTTAAGTCATGGAGCAGTTCCTGTAGGTCAGTTGGGTGCGAGGAGGTCTTGCTGACCCGCCTGCGCATAGGACATTGTCCTCTCACTCATAGGTATCTCTTACTACTTGATGATGAACCCGTTTGTGAGGAGTGTAGCTGTTCTCTGACAGTGCGTCACCTACTAACTGATTGCAGAAGATACTCAAGTATACGGAGACAAATTGGTCTGGCTGCAGATTTACCAACAATTCTCGGAAATGAAACGGTTAATGTTAACAAACTATTGAATTTTATGAGTAGATCGGGGCTCCTCCCACAAGTTCTCGGGAGGGTTTAAAATTTTCATTCCCTTTTCATCTTTACTGTATTCTTTGTTTTCATCGTTCGTTTCTGTAATTCGAAAATATAATATTTAAAAATTGTTTTCCCTTTTTTTTGTGATATAATGTATTTTTATTCTGTTTTCTTTTCTTTTCTTTCATCTTTCTATTTAGATATTTGTTGATTTCAGGAGGGTTTTTTAGTGGGTATGGTCGAGATATTCGGCGAGTCCCACACACGGGGAAGAGTCACTACGGCTCTTCTCTATGGTGCGAAACTGCATTTTTCCCTACTTGCATGGGTCTAATGACCTCGATGTTGACGAGCCCTAAAGCCCCATAAAAAAAACTATGTTAGTTTTCATGTGTTCTCTTTTCCTATATTCACTCTTACGTAGTAGAACAGAAAGACGTGAGTGGCGCCACGTGAACGCTGTTAAAGAACTTAATTACTATTCAAATACATTTAGAATTTTAAAACAGAAATACATAATTTATTACATCACTTATATAGAGAAATAAATAATACTTCGTTAAAATGTAGAATTGCAATTTGGTCAGTTTTTTTTTCAATTGAATAAGTGTGATAAGGTAGACAAAAGTTACCTTTTAGAAATAATGCATGGGATATATCGAAATTTAAGTCAGCATATGTGAAATATGGTATAGAGAGTTGTTCTGAACTGGAGGATAACTGTAATCCGTTTAATATCATTTTTACGGGTATTTACTCTCGGAAACTGTATTGCATGATGCTGGATATATTGAGATATTTAACGTAACCTCATTGGATGGACATGTTGATGCAACTGTTTCGAAGCTTTGCTTTGGTTTCAATGTTACATAAATAACACAGTGACAATATTATCAAATGGAAATACATTATATTCACCTTTCTCATTTTCAGTAGTCAACGATCATTTAATTCACAGTTGAAAAATATTTAAGGTAACATTATTATCCGTGGTATTTCATTCACTTCGTTTGCAAATACGTCGAGTAAATCTTTGAAGTTCTTATATTGGACGCAAATAGGTGTTTCAATTTAGTTACATAAAAATAACTTCCCTGTTACTTGTGTCATTATTGTGTAAAGACATAGACACTGTAATACGAATTTCGTTTTTCCACAAAATTTGTTTGCCACTAAATATATGGTAAAACTTAATATATCTATTGTAACTATAATAGCACCCCCGCTTACGGTAGTTGTCGACTGAATTCTGCAAATTAACTACTGTTTCCTGGTAAACGTATCTCCCCAAACGTTGTAAGCGTTTTTGGATAGTCATATTGCTGCGGACGCTAAATGAGGGTTCTCCGCGGAAATTTCATCCTTTGTGGCTAATTAACAACCCATGTTCGCTTCCGCTTCGTGGAATTCGTTGGTCCTGAGTGTTCTCATGTGATCATCCTTCGTGAGCTCTGCTAAGCCTCCCATTATATCCTTCTGTGACCTCTGCCCGTTCAGTCAAGTGGGCTTATAATTGTCCAATGTAGAACAGATTAAAATAAGACCGTTCTGCAGAGATGTTTTGCTCCTAGTCCTTTCACAATTAATACTTCCTTCGTTTACTTTTAATGTATTTTGTGTGTGCTCGCGTTTTAAAACCAGTTGTAGTTATAAAAGATTTAGAATTAATTAAAAATTGCTGAAACACACGCCCTGGGTTGCAATAAAACGAGAAAAGCGAGTACGTTTGTCTACACTATTTGCATGTTTCGTATCTTGTTTAGTAAATAACATTATCTGCCACTTTTGAGAAAAAGCACTTTCCAGAATAAATATACCCACAGTTTAAGAACGTTCCTGGAAGAAAATCCCAGATAAAATTTGCTAGAAGAGAAAGAAGTCAACTGTTTTGTTTCCTACAGAATATTTACTTACGTGATAACTTTATTTTCTTTAGAACTCAGAACAATAAACGAGTCAGTGCGATTGTAGAAACTCTTTGAGCGATCAGTGTATTCAACATAGCTATTCATTATTTAGTATTACTTTATCCTCAAAGTCAGTGTTATCTCTGGAGTTAACGAAATGACACTCGAAATAATATTCACACTAAAATAAAAATGAGTGAAAATAACAACTATGTATACACTTCCTACCGAAGATAAGTCATTAATGACTTTATTTGCATGTATTACTAGTGAACATGGAGTCTGTGTGGGTAGAGCGCTGAGCTACTGGCTGGACGACCGAGGTCAGATCCGAAAAAGTGTGGGATTATTATCCATTGACTCTCAGGCCTACTCGACTGCGGTAAAATGAGTACCTGGTCTATCCTAGAGTCAAACGGACGGAGCGATATGCTGGCCACATCTTCCCTTTGTTGCGCCTAGTAATTGCGGAGCTCAATTCTCCGTGAACCCGTTGGGCACCTTCGGGGTCTGTTGTGGGACAGTTTGACTTTATTAGTGAAGATGCAGAATCATAGTATTTCAGGTCAGTCCACTGGAATGGTCTACTCTTACCATAGACTCAAACTATATCCCCGAATTATGAATATTCATACTTTATTACTTCATTTATGACCTTATGATACCGAAGAATCTTCATGAAAATAGGAAATGAACATTGTTAGGGCGCATTACAGCCAGCGTTGAAAACGACGCCACGCTTTTATCGGGTCGGACCTCGGTCGTCGAGTCTGTAGCTGTACCCACCTAGCGTCTTCGCTTCCACGATCCCGCTGAGCGGTAGAACATGGATTCAAACTCTGTGCGGCCGAACTAGGAGAGGTTTTCAGCTGGGGTTTCCCTCACTTCAGACAAATGTCGGTTCGGTGCCATAAGTTTCTTGGCAACCTAATATATCTCCTTCCCAATTCCCTTACCCAGGTCTGGGTTAGATGGAAGAGCGGGAGAAATATCCTGAACCTCGCCATAAGACATGAAATGAATTAAAATAACATTAAAATAAAAGTTTAAATCTACTTATATACAATGGTAAGCCTAGTAACGTTGATTTAATTGTATCTTGGTCGAACTGTCTACTAGTTTTGCTTTGAAGTGTGTAGATGAGATCTTGCCAAAGCAAGATTTACTGTGATAAATTTTCATTGTATAGGTTACGATAAACTGGCCGAAATATTACGGAAAAAACAAAGAATATGATGAATATTTCATATCTTTATGATTAGTATTTGATTCTTCTTTTTACATTTGTTTGCCACCTGTTCTGTGAACAGAGAACAATAAGTTAATTATATGATAATTACACGACTTTACTGGAATATTTTCTCTGTTGACCTTTCTTAACAAACACTTTACATTGGAAATAAAAAGCATAAAAAACATGTTTCATTAATGCAAATTATTGGATTCTATGTGTTGGTCTAATGGCTTGAACTATTTTAGTTTTGTAAGCCCCTAAGTGAATGTCGCGCTGTTTTAGTTTTGCTTAGATACGTATATACATCATCCTGCATACCAGGTGTCATGTACAGATGGTTTTTCATAAAGGAAAAAATAACACGAAATTCGTTGTTCTTCGTGAATCTTGGTGTCAAGTCTCGAGACATTTAGCTGTTTTTGAAATGAAGCTCGCTTGAAGATAAGTGTCTCGTCCCTCGCCTCGTTCTCCCCATGTCCTTTCTCTTGAAGTGAGCCTCGGAACTAAAATTGTATTTTACAGCTTCGTGCTGAACGTTGTGAGAGGGGCGTAACCTGGAAGTGTCGCCTCTTAACGCGCCGACATCAGCTTTCCCAGAATGTTTTTCGCGCGCTTCAGAGTAAATGCAACTTGGCGGACGCTGTGGCTTGTACTTACTCCAGCGTAGTGACGTTGTACTTACTCCAGCGTAGTGACGCGTACGAGGCCCAATGACTTGGTACAATCTCATTTCTGCAATGGAGCAGGGGCGGTGGAGAGTTACGAGGTTTTACTATTCACTATAGGTAACATTGTGTACATGACGTAATAAGAGTGCATTTGGAATTTAATGTAATGCGTTAAAAGTTGACGTATTGTGTTTGTCATATAAATTAATTTTATCGCATAGTAAATCTATGTCTTAATTGGTCGTAGTTTTACTGACAGGTATTCATATTCTTTTACTATTTTCCTGCTAACTACTTCCTTCTCATTCAAACTCTCTTGATGCAAGACGTTCAGGTGATCGAATGAGGTAATTCTTCTGTTTACCTTGCGATGTGGACGAACCTGTAAAATCTATAATTTAATTACTGTATTTAAGTATCTCTTTATTATGAACGAGTGTTTCTGCACACTAGTACACTCGCGCTCGCACTCATAAGTGCGTTTTCAAGAATTTCCTGATATTTTTAACCCTTTTCCTTACTAGGAATAATTTATCGCTCGGGAAGAAACAGAGAATAATAGTTGTGAAGTGTTTGGAAGATTCTTGTTTTTTAGTTAAACCTAAAACACATTACTTTTTGTTACTCTGTGAAATATAATAATGCTAACTGAATCTGTCCGAATGATTCACTCACAGTAAATTTTGAATGCTATAAACGATTCAATGTATCAATATCTTCTGTTAAAACGATTGATGTATGTGTGATATTTATGTTGTGTATTAATATCACAAAACCCAGCAATTTTGTTGAAGAACATCCGTAGCAAATTGCAGAATTGGTAAAAACACTGTATGAGCATAAAACAGTAACAAATCAATGTTCGATTACGTATGTCTGTCCGACCTTAATGTTGTAGCGGCAGGACGAAGAAACTCGTGGAATATAATTTGTGACAACAGTAAGGGATATATACCTTCGCGAAATATGTAATAAAGAATACTTATTGTGTCGAAATGTGGTTGCGAATTCTGGAGCAAACTTATCCCAGAATAATTATTGTTGGAATGTAATGTAATGCGATATTTGTGGATTGTTTTATTCCTTTATCCAAACCATTTTAGCAAGAATGCATAAATATCCAGAAAAAAATATGATTCTTTATGAATTATGTAATATTACGTTTCAAAATGCTTATAACAATAAATAAGTTTTGCTTCACTTTCCCGAATTCCACTGAAATTTTTAACCTCGTGGGATCATTAGGATTTAATTTAATAGAGCATAAAGGCATATTTTTGAACATTTTTGTTTGAACTCCGTAAGTTTGAGGTTGAATTAGTGTAATCTATCAAAATTTACATGTTTATCGTTGAAATATGGCTTATACTGTATGCACGTGTTCTGCGGTATTCAACTAACTTAATTTACACTTGCACTTTATAATTAATTAGTAGATACATTCGGAACTTGTTTTTTAGTGTTTATTTTCCGATTTTTTAGTGCATATCGATCCGAGCTCTGATAATAACGCGTATAATAATACATTTACTACTATTACTCAAGTAAATTCGAAGATTTTAAAGATCTCAATTTAAATACGTAATTTCAAACAATTAGTGTCAGTCATGACATTTTTTTCTTGGGGCTTTAGGGCTCGTCAAGGTCATTAGAACCCTTTTCATGACATAAAATGCAGATAAGAAATATCAGTGGAATAATTTTTTTTTCGCCGTTGCAATGACAGAAACAATCTTAGTATGGAATTGATTTTGATACATTTTAAGCCCTCAAAATTGAAATTTCGAAAGATCCTTTCATAGTGTCCTATTTCACTATGGTACGAATCTATCGTCAAAATTTCATGTATTCCATATCTTATAGAATGAGAAATGGAACAGTTCGTCAAGATACGACGCTTGTACTTTACAAATTGTTGTGTTCTTCCACCTGATCCCTATTCATGTTTTACTTTGGTTGCAGTTTCAAAGCGTTCTTATGCCCCAAGTGTATGCCGTATGCCTTAAGTGAAGAGGGTGCAACCTCAAAATCTTGGGTTGATAGAGCCCCAATAATCGATTTCACGCCCGTCGCTTCGACAAATTGCTAGTTTGTTCGCCATCACTTGTATCTTTGTCACGCTGGTTGGTCACGTTGGATGAGGTAGGGTGCAGTAAGCATAACGACTCACCATTCGTATTTCCTGACAACAGATTTGACGGCTTTATGAAAAGTTATGTTAAAGTTTTGATTTCAGATGTACGTGTTGTATTACTTTCTAATGTAAGCGTTCATTTTAGTGAACATTTTCATATTTTTGCGAAAAGACTAAATTGATTACAGAAATACGTATTATTAAAAAATAATAGTGTTTTGTTTATTTTTTGGTTTTCCATTAAAAATATTGGACATTTCGGTGAAGCGAATCGTTCTTTCGTTTTTTGTAACGTAGTACGATCGTAAAATGTTACGAGCCCGAAGTTTTATGCTCCCGAAATGGAATGTGAACTGAATGCTAAAGAGGTTCTTCGCTGCCAAACGAACGAATATAATTGCGAGTAATTACTTTCGCGTGTTTCGCTTGGCGAGAGGAGCGAGTGCTAGCGTCCACGAGCGGCCACCATTCTGCCGTAACGTTTGGATGCGGGAGGAGCGATGACGCGACATTTTGATTGCGTTGCCTCTCGACGGCGTAATAAAGGTTTCGAAAACAGATATTTGCTACTCTCGATTCATTGGAGATACGTCGAGGCTTCTGAGAGGAAAAGTGAACAGCCAAATCTACTTTCCGTTTCTGAAATCCAAATTCATCATTTTCTTCCATATACTTAACTATCCTCCTGGTTATCTGTTATCAATCACTTTTCCATATGTTGGGTGAAAGCTATTACGATACGTAGACTTTCCTAATCCTTTCGTGAATGCTATATTTCTTCCGTGTGTCTTCTAGAGATGATGTGATTACAACGGCCGACGTATATGATTGCTACGTATTCCAAGAAATTTTAATAATTTTCTTAGTCAATTCTCTGTTTTCTACAGAATAACCATGATTATATTTAATTCAATATTCGAAGAAACGAATGTAAATGCGCACTTTGTTAATATTTTAATTGTTAGTGTACAGATCCTGATCCTGATCCTGATCCAGAACATCCAGGATGTACTTTTCTCACTGCAAAGTAATGGAAAGAACATAATGTTTTGTTGGGTTCCCGGACACGTGGGTATCAGAGGAAATGAGGAAGCAGACGATTGCGCAAAGACGGCATGCCTCAGGAATCGCGTTGATTTCTCCACGATTCCTAAACTAGATCTCTTAAATTTCGTCAAGTTGAGGATTCTGAATGAATGAAGCAATGAGTGGTTAGCTGTTGAAAGGAATAAGCTCCGACTTATCAAATCTTCTGTTAAGTCATGGAGCAGTTCCTGTAGGCCAGCCCGGCGCGACGAGGTCTTGCTGACTCGCCTGCGCATAGGACATTGTCCTCTCACTCATAGGTATCTCTTACTACTTGACGATGAACCCGTTTGTGAGGAGTGTAGCTGTTCTCTGACAGTGCGTCACCTACTAACTGATTGCAGAAGATACTCAAGTATACGGAGACAAATTGGTCTGGCTGCAGATTTACCAACCATTCTCGGAAATGAAACGGTTAATGTTAACAAACTATTGAATTTTATGAGTAGATCGGGGCTTCTCCCACAAGTTCTCGGAAGGGTTTAAAAATTTTCATTCCCTTTTCATCTTTACTGTCTTTTTTGTTTTCATCGTTCGTTTCTGTAATTCGAAAATATAATATTTAAAAATTGTTTTCCCTTTTTTTTGTGATATAATGTATTTTTATTCTGTTTTCTTTTCTTTTCTTTCATCTTTCTATTTAGATATTTGTTGATTTCAGGAGGGTTTTTTAGTGGGTATGGTCGAGATATTCGGCGAGTCCCACACACGGGGAAGAGTCACTACGGCTCTTCTCTATGGTGCGAAACTGCATTTTTCCCTACTTGCAAGGGCTCTAATGACCTTTGCTGTTGACGAGCCCTAAAGCCCCACCAAAAAAAAAAGTGTACAGTATATTGCAAAAAGTTATCTGAAAACTATGGAAATGGTATAATTCCTACCTCCTCTTTAGAATTGACGAGCAGGTCTAAAATTCCCTGCTGAATAAAAAAAAAGTTTTTCAAAAATATGGTGAAAATATGTACAAAAATATGACCCGCATTTCAATGAATTTAGTTTGAATCCCTATTAAATAATTTTATTGATTTTGAAATGTTGAAGGAAAAATGAAATTTCGGCGTTCATCAGATCGGGTCCGAGTGACATGTGTATAGAATAGCCAAAAATTTTGTATTAAAAAGAATAAATACTTCTTTAACTTTTCTTTCCTTGCCTTAAATGCGGAGGTGTGGTCCTTCCAGTGAATTGAGTCTCCTCTTATGAGAAGGCAGCGTAGCAACGCATGTTCTCCCATCGGGCGGAGTCCGTCGATCCGCGTGGGCGAGCGCTCGCTCTGCTTTTGTTCCTCAGGTCGGACGCGTCGAAGCCGGCAACAGCCGGATCATTCTCCTTTGCGTTGCCCGGGATTCTTCTTCTTCGCAATGGCTTTACAACGTAGCAACGTGGATGAGTGGGTGTCGTGCTTTGGAAGGAATGTTGGCTGTCGCTGCTATCGAGACGTTTCGGAGATCCGTGAAGAGCGGAGGGGGGTTACAAAAGTATCCGGATTGTCGTTGAAATTTCCATTTGAATGGGAGTGGCTAGTTGTCTTCTTTATTTAGATACCATACACACACTTCTGTAAAAAGGGATTTGACGTCACAAGACTTCGTCCTTTTATAATCTGAACTATATTTTTATCATGCGTCTCTAGAAATTCAACAGATTTATGTAGAGGTGAAACGCATACCAGCCCTCCTCCCCAATTCTAAAAAGATTTTAAGTTGCGCGAACCCTTAGAGAGGCATAATTTAGTTCTAAGCGATATGTTCGATAATCATGAGCTGACCCCAAGATGCTCATCAGTGATATAATGGTAATGCGTAAATCCAATATTGTTTAATACAAATTGTAATGCATCTGTAGAACTTATATTAAATTATTAAATTCAACCTTATTTTTTGCGACTCGATTTATTTTCAACGTTTGTAAAGGTTTGTAACTATTCTATGATTTATGTGAACTCTTTGTCTCTTTTATTTTTGTCTGTGGTTACCTGATGATAACCCATAGTGGGGGTCGAAAGGTTGTAAAGGATATATAATTGAAAATACATTGCGTCTCTGAAAATAAGGTCGTTTAATTTAATCAGTTAATGCAATATTTTTAATCTTTACCAATTTTTCATTGTAGAGTTTCTCGCTTCTTCCTTGCAACTCTACGAGAAAGATATATGCGCTTGCGTTGAAAGGAATTTAGCTTTGAAGTCAGGTGTCTCGGGAGATAAGTCTCAAATTACTTCGACACTCCTGTTTGTACTAGACATTTTTTTTTCAGTGGGCGTACAAAGAAAATTACTTTTCGCTCAAGTATGTGGATGAAGTAGGTAATAAATCTGAAATGGCTTTATTCAAGTTTGGAGATCCTTGAAAAGTAATTAAAAAAATTATTAGTAATAAACATTAATAGTTGTATATATACGATCGAAATTCGGTGGAAATTTCAAGAACTGTTGTATTTTCTTTACATTTATTTACGTTGTCATTTGCGAATCTATTTATTATTGAAAATAGCTGGGAAATACTCTGAAGGTGTTTACATCATTCATCATTCATCATTTACAGCCACATTAGAACATCTGCTACCGAATACTGACGCATTTTGCAGTTTGAGCAATTCTGCAGCTAATGTGATTAGACACTTCGATAATATTTTTGTCATTCTTCGATGCATATAAAAAGAATAGTTAGTTCATTACATATTTGAATAACAAAACGGAGATTTGGTGATGTTGGAAGGGTGTTTAGTTTTCTAAATTGACATTCCAATAGATATTTTAGACCACTATTGGGCAAGAATGTGAATACAAACGCACTATGATCTTGGATTGCCTTTGCTGCCTGTATATGTTATAGTCCCACAATTCACCTTAAGTAGATTAAACATCTCTGTAAGTTGAATGGCCTGTTGAGTTGGACGTTGAAGGTATACTAACTGTCGATTTATATTCTTCCGATTTTCCATTTAAAATTCATTTTAAATTTGAACGATGACGATTCTGATTTACAGCTGACAAGACACCTTACATAGGTGGTATGAAGCCAATGGACAGAGACTTGCATTCTGCGAAATGTTACCGGAAGAAGCAACTACACCAACCTATCAATGTCCGACAGATTAGTTTGAGGAGGATGACTACGAAAGTGAGAGTAGTAAGATGTTCGGATGAGAATGTATGGATAGATGCTACTAAGACGTTATTCATTATTCATTTAATTTTATGATAACTGTTATGAAAATACTATAAAAGTAAACCATAAGAGGTTCCCAAAAATGGAAATCCGACATTTAAAAAAACCTTACAAGTATTGTGAATCGCTGTTCATTAATATATTGATGAATTAGAAAAAGTTTCGTTGAAGGAATAGTTTTATGTATTTTGCTTCGAAAATGCAGTTTTTTTCGGATTTAAGTCCATTCCAAAGATTTGAAAGAAATTATCAGAAAAGCTGTGGAGCGATGTTGTTTTCGTTCGGTCCATGAAAGAAAAAATCCCGTATATACAACTGTATTGTTGCTGTTTTTTCTTCCTGCGGTTTGAAGAGGCGCGCAGAATGAAACACCATTTAGAATATACGTTGTCATTATCTGAACATTCTAAAGATAGAATGGTTCGCCCGTGAGAGCGCGTCTGGAGGTTTTGGGTGGTATTTTCGCCAATTACTCTGGAAAGTTGCTGAAACAAGCCTCGACTTCCGCGCACTGGAGCTATTTTTGGTTCGAGCGCGTTGGTGGGCCGCAACTGCAGAGCTACGTCTCATGTGCATCCGCACTCGGAGGAATCCCTCTGTTAGTTTTTTATTTTATTTTTTCCTTTTCGCCGCACAAAAAAAATAGCCGTCTCGAGAATCCTAGGGGACAAAATTAATGTGATGTGATTCATGTAGTTGGAAACAGGACGGAAAAGGGATTAGATGTCTATTAAACACGACTATTGAGGGCAGTAATTTGGTCAATCTCATGATAATTTTGGTTTTTCCGCGACCTTCATTTCTCTGTAGCGGAACTCGTTTTTAATTATCTAGTACCTATTAGAGATGTTTTGGATGTAACGAAGTATTGAATAGTTAAATTAGCTTGTTGCAACTAATATTGTGTAGTTATTTAACAATCAAAATTCCCCGATATATTTTTTTCCTATTTGTGACCGGAACAATGTTTTTGAGGCTCCAACCGTAAATGTCGTTCTAGGCAAATTTACCTATGTTCAGTTAAGCCATTATTTACAAAAGGCAAATGTAACACTGCATTCTCCTCAGATGTTTAAACTGAGCTGGTGGTTAGTTCTTTACTTCATCAATGTTAGCTACTTGAGTCAGAAAACATTTATGTCGTTGAGAGAAAGAACATGCAAGGTAACCAAAAGAATTGTTTTGAAACTCTTTTCTTGGTGTTGGAAGAAACTTCAAGATGCAATGAGGTAAAAGTAGTTTTAAATAATAAATATTTGCGTTGTCTCGTTTTATTTACTATCACATTCATATTAATTTTATCATGAGGTTGATAGTATTCATTTAAATGGAAATTAGATTAATATATCGGCTTTAGTCAGGGTTTTGAAAGTCTTCAACATAATGGATGTAAAGAACTTAGCCGTATTGTGCTCAAATTTGTTTACTATTGAATGAGTAGTATCTTACTATGTTCAAATTTCGTAAAACTCATATTTTTAAATTTTACAGTTATTTCTTCGTTGAACTAACGTTTTACTTATACTGTATAAAATAAATAAAGTTAATGTTAAGTCTTCCGAATTTGAATTGAAGTTTCCTCCGAATTGACGTCGAGTCTACGTACTTTTATCTATCGAAAGTGTGGAATTCGCGACATATTTTAACCTCTTTTTATTTCGCTTAGACCCCCCAGGGGACTTACATTTAGTAAGTACATGTTTGGCAAACACGGGGCCCCGAGCTGAGTCTGTCATTACTTCCACTTACTTGTGCCAGGCTCCTTTCTTTCTCTTTTCTGACCTTCCTTGGTCACCTCTTGTTCTTTTCGATCCCGACGCTATTAAGGCTAGGGTATCTTTCATTTTCCTCTTTTTTTTCCATCCCTCTCATTTTTTTGTCTCCCCTTATTCTTTGTGCCCCTCATGTTATGCCCCCCCCCCTCATTTGATGTTTTGAGATATGATTTTGTATGTTGTAAATCAGGAGGGTTTTTAGTGGGTATGGTTGAGTCATTCGGCGAGTCTCACACGCGGGGAGAGTCATGTTGTCTCTCCCTAGTGCGTAGCTGCATTTTCCCCACCTGTACGAGTTTTTCACAATTCTTGAAAATCTTCACAATTGGCTGAATCACTTTTAATTGCTCTGTAATGATCTGAAAACTTCGATTCACCGGAAATCTCTTAACAGATAGCGTATGAACAGAACAAATATTTTAAAATTGTGATTTGATAAAGAATTGATTTAACAATTTTCTTGTATCTTATTGTCCATTATACTGTATCGTAGGTGGGGCCATTTACAAGTTTCAAATTATTGGTAGATAATCTATAACCACGGCATAAGTTTTAGTTAAGACCAAAGCTAAGAATAATTGTCGTAAAAGATTTTGTTCGTTTATTTGTGTGAGGTCATTTTTCGTAATAGTTGTTTCAAATTTCCCGGAAGCATCAATATTTAAATTGAAATTTTTATTCAGTGAACGCGGTTATATTAAGATAAAATAACAGTTGAATAAGTTTCTATTTTTAATACTCTTTCTTGTTCAAAAGTGGTTAATTTATCAATGCCAAACATCGCACAAATCTAAACTGGTTCGGATCTTGACGCTTTCGTCCACGGTCGTGCGAATCTAGCGCTCACAGTGGACCGGGTTCAATCCTTGTTTGTATTGGAGCACTCCCTTCGCGCTAATTCGCATCCAATAAACATCCAACCTCACGGAAGACATGACACTTCCCGGATTTAACGCTGTTTACTTGATGTGTCCTTGAAACAGATGTCAGGTGACTTGAAAGTTATGTAGCTCTGTCATATCGTGTAGATGTACTATGACTGTAGAACATGGGTTCCGAACCTGGGATAATAATTACCCCGCGGGGGTAAAACAGTTATTCCGTGGGGGTAATAATTTTTTCAGTGAAATTAATTTTCCGAATATCTCATTACAAGGAAATATGATGAATATCTTGACAACACAGGGTAAAGTAGCAATTCTTCTGCGTAAATTGTAATTTTACCAACTCAGAGTTCAAGTTGGCTATGTGTCGATGTTTACGCAACTGTGTAAGCAATTGGTAAATGACGAATCTGAAAAAAAATCACATTTGAAAATTCCGTGATTCACCATTTATCTGCAGTAATAGACGCACTTAAGCAATATTTCCCATACATGGACAATCGTCAGTCCAATTCTTGTATATTAAGACCATTTTCTACTGGTGATGAAATGTTTTAAGGAAAAGATGTGTCAGCCAAAGTAGAAGTTCTCGGACTATGCGAGGATAGCATTTTGAAAGTGGAATTTCAAAATTATGAGAT
The DNA here is from genome assembly GCA_002313205.1 of Laupala kohalensis. NCBI lineage: Eukaryota > Metazoa > Arthropoda > Insecta > Orthoptera > Trigonidiidae > Laupala > Laupala kohalensis. The sequence continues at coordinate 1,157,346 of NNCF01127813.1, forward strand.
TAGAATTATGATACTTTTGCTACTTATAGAAGTGAGAGTAGTTTCTCAACTTCAGTAGTAGTAAAAACAAAGGTCAGAAACCGTCTCAATGTGGTACATTACTTGAGATACGCGAAAAGTAAAACCGAACCTAACATAAAAAATCTTGGGAATGCAAAACAATTCCAACCATCACATAATTAATTAATTAAGGGAGTACATTGAAATTGTAATTACTTATATACGTAATTACGTATAATTTTATGATACATAAAGGCTATTTGTATGCATGTGTTTTCTTCGATAACGTATTAAAGGGGTGTAAAATCAGTTTTCGTGATAAGTCATAGGGGTAACAGGACAGAAAAATTTAGGAACCGCTGCTGTAGAATCATATTTGTTCATGCGAGATATGTCGAGGCACAAGGGCCGTAAGGCTGAAGAGTTGACGACATCCTAGGGGGGGGGCAGCTTTCAGGGGACGCAAGGGAGATTTTTTAAAATTTTGTGAGTATACAAAGGGAATAATCTGAAACGGGAACAAATGAAATTATTTTAAGGAAACACAAACTCTGTCATAAATTGTCATTACTTTTCCTTAAATACTTACGTTCGAAAATTGTGCGTTTGGTTCTCATTAAGCATTTACCTTCGAACTCTTTTGGGACACTTGTACCCCTATGTCGGGCCCTGGTTATATTCTTTTCAACTGTGTGATTTTCCACCTTTTCCATCTTATTTCTTCTTTTTGTGGTATAACGTTTTATTGAAAATAATTTTGTGACGCTTAGAAACGCGGAGACAGGAAGCGACACGGGCGTTATGCGAAGAGACCGCCGCCGCCGCTGCTGTCGGTGATGGGGACTGTCTCGAAGGCCACGGCCGGCGCCACAGAGGAATGGAGACACGTGGCGTATATAATGGGCGAACGCAGGGTGGGTCGCATTGTACTCAGCACCTCAACTTGGAATGCAAGACCTCCTGTCTTCTCGTCATTGTTTTTGCTTCCAAAGTCTTGATTTTTAGGTGGTCATAGTGTTCTCTTTGCAAGTGAAATATTTAAGGAGAAAAATGGATATACCTTATCCTCGCGAATTGTATTCGAGAGAACGTAATTTCAGTGTCTATATGATGGCGTGATGTCGAGATGGAGAATTCATGTTTGTGTACTATTAAAAATATGTAATTGTGAATAATGTTTTTTGCTTACCTTAATTTTCTAACGATACTAGAGAAAGTTTCTATTCGTTTTAGAACCCTATTTCTGAATTGTTCAGTAAATAATCGTTTACAATCGGTACATCATTTCCGGGTTTAAAATGGACTTGGTGAGTGTACTTTCCAATATTGAAAACATGATTAACTTTGTGGTCTAAATTCCTTTGTACATTATTTTCGCATTGTTCTTGTATATTACTTTTAGCAAAGATTTCCGTTCTATGTGCGCATTTCATCAAGCTGACGTCATTGCATTCTGCATTTACTCCATGCCTCTGCCACTTGTCTACCTCCCTCAAGATGGTCGTTTGGTTTTTCAGTTAACTGACATTGTTTCACGTTAAGGGAAAATATAATGTTTTATTTTCCTCTTGTAAGATCGTACTGTATTCCGTCCTTTCATCATTTTGCGATGCCCTGAAATAGACTGACATTAAGAAATTATATTGAAATTTCCTGTCGCATCAAAGGGAGCAGGTATCAGCAGCGAAGCGATCGCTCTGCTGCTCTGTTGAGGGAGAGGTCGGCGTGTCTGTCACCTTCCTCCTCTGGTAATTATATAAACACCGCCCCAAGAACCTCCAACTCCGTCAAAGTAATTACGTCGTTGCTTATTGCTTGCCTGGAGGGGGAGAAGGAACTAGAAACGACTACATTAGATGAGAGAACATAGAGTTAATGGCGGGGACTAGATGGTGTCTAGAGAAGTTGTCGAAATGTTAAATGAAACTGACTTGGTTAGAGAAATGACTCGGAAGTTATGGGCAAATGGTTCACACCCGTGTGTTCCACTTGAAAATATTTTCTCCCGTTTCAGGCATAAGCTTCTTTACCCTCATGAATAGTAAAATATTATAACTATTTGTTTTATGATTTTTGCAATGCCCTTTGCAGTAGTATACTATACTACTATTGGCATTATTCATTTGCCACGGGACACTGATTCATTTTTAGACTTTTCCCATTCTCTGATTGCCACTTCCTCCGCAGAATGCAACAGAATAAATTATTAAAATTTGGAGGGGATTTCTTTTTGCTCTTGTGAAACACGCCAAAAAGCCATCTCTTCATGTTGATGTTGAAAAGCCCGGGAAAAAGCATTTTATACCTTTGGTATAAATTATAAGTTTTGATATTAAACATAAACATTGCTTATGACTTATTAAGTCTTATTTCCCTACAGTTAAACAGGCTGTTGGTCGAATTCATGTGTTTTCATGGACTCATTTTTTGTCCTCAATGTTTTGATTTTTGGTTTTGAGATATGTTTTGGTACTTGCTTGCTTCACTGTAGGGTGAGTTAACTCTCTCCCTATAATTACTAATTCGTCCGCGATGTGAGTTTGATTATTCTATATCCTCAGAAAAGTAAATGTTTAAATGTTTTTCGTCTACCATTACACTTCTGATAATGGTAACACTGTGGATGACCTGAACACATGTTGAGATGTCGTGTATGTCTTTCATAAAATATATAAAACTACTTGAAAAGTCGTACAGAGTTTAATTTATAGTTCTAGTTTAAATGATGGTTTTGTGTTATTGTTTTGGCGTGATGTGCGACTTTATTTTCTATTATATAATTCCGAAATTGTCGAGACCAGTAATCGCGAGATTCAAAATAATACGTCCGCGCTTAAAGAGCTGTGCCCGTCGATCATGGACGTTTCACGATCATTGCAGCGAGCGAAGTGCGCTCGGGTGGAACGCTGACGCAGTTCAACGAGTTGGGGTCCGTGGTTCACGCCACTCTGGGACCCTCTGCAGAAGCGCGCGCGGCGATATTGCACGAGTTCGGCGACCCTGCCGGAACGCGGAGTTGCTCGGCTACAAAGCGTACCAACTTCGTGGGATAAAACTGACTTCTGACTCCTGCATCATGTGTTCTGATAAAGTTTTCAAAACCGTACAAAGTTCATTTATTTGTGTTTTGCATTGATGAAGTCCGTACGAATGTGGAAAATATGGAATACGTAAAAGTGATTTTATTTCCTCAAAAGTCATAAAATTCGAAGTTGTTGTAGAAAAATGTCCAGTCACGAATTCTTCTAAGAAACGGATTCAGGTTTTCCTGATTCCACAAATTGAGAAAAATGGATAATTAATATTTAAAACAATAACAGTTTCCTTCCGAAGTCAATGAATTTACAATTACGTGATTGAAATAAATTCAACTATATATTAACGTTGCTCTTTCATCCTGAAACATTACGAAAAACAAATGTTTTTAATTTTTTTTTTTTTTGTAATGGATCAGTGAGTACGATTTTAAAAGTTTAATGCAGGTATAACATTAACGTTGAACGAAAAACTAGATAGTTTCCCTACTTTTGAGGTCAGAGAAATGTCGAAAGTCGCGAAAAATTATGGAATGATCGGGGTCTTCTATAATATTTAAAAGTGTGAACTCCAAATAATATAACTTAATTTGTAAATTGAGCTTAATTTCGAAATTTTACATTCGTGAGGCAAATTAGATTTCTCTGCAGATGCGGCGAACGAGTAATGTGGTATGAGAGGTATATCTTTTAACTACGAGTATTTAAAGTAAGTGCGTGTAATGAAAATTATTTAATGATTTCGTATAATCATAATCTCGCATTCTATGTCATTAATCTAATAGTAATTTAAAATGTTTGAAGATACAGATGAAAGAGTAACGAGAATAAATTGAAGAACACTGTCGGGAGAGAGCATGTTGAATATATTGAAGTATACGTATTGGGATGATTCTGACAACAAGAAAACGTTACTTCTAACGAATAAAAATGTTTGTTTGAGAAAGTTGGTATACCTATGATTCGCCTTCCCGCGCAACGCCTCCGTTCTTTCATCAGCAGCATCGCAGCCGCCCCCGCGCAAGGTAGAGACTGGGCCTCAGCGCTTCGCTGAAACAGCATCCTCGTTTTTGGCGTTTTTACGTATCCCTAATATTATTCTTTAATATTTTAAAGTTATGATTGATGGAAATGTTGGGGGAGGGGACAATTTTACGCTTATGAAGGTGTTTCTACATGCTGTATTTTCACTAATTAAGTTATTATGAATTATAATTTATCGATAATTGCGATACCTTTATTTGTGACATATGGACACTAACTCGAGAGCGATTCACGCCTATGTGCGACTTACTCCGGATAATTAATTCTGTTTTAACTTTTCAGATTTCGAGATGTGACGATTTCGATTCCCGATACCTTGATGTCACTATCGATGTATTTCGGGTCTGATACTATTATTTTCCTAGTACAAGGATTATAAAAATAATGGTAACAATGATTTTGTTTCATTAAATTTCATTTTGCTGTCATATTTCCTCTTTATGTATTTTGAGCAATTTTTATGAAATTCAAAATTAATAGTCAAATTTTGTTCAATATTGTTAGTTAAAGAACCAATGGATATTTTACAAGAAATGAAACCGAATAGCTAATTCATGAGAATACAACCCAATAAACGAAGATCGGGACGGTCCAAATTGGATAAATGCTGGAAGGAAAGCAATGGTATGAGAGCTCTTGGGTTATTTTAATTTTGGATTTGAGTGATATAATGGTTTGATAGTTATATCCAAGTAATGAATGTGACATTGCATATTCTGAGACAATGGCGTAGAGGAAAACGTACTTATAGAGATTGGGCTTAGAAAACGGGCTTACAGAGATTAAATATAAAAACTAGTTTTATGAAATCAAATTTAGAATCGAGAGATCAGGACATTAGAAATGGAGATATGGATCGAAAAAAACTGGAATAGACGTATCGCTATTAAAATTACTTTAAAATTATATCTTGTTGGATCAGTGGAGCCGTCACATGTGGGCGTGGTAGGCCGCAGTGCCACACGGCTCCATCGTGCTGGCTAGCTGGCTGACCGGCCGGCCGCAAGTGGTAGAAGCGCGCATGAATTGGGTGCGCGACGACTTTACAGCAGCCATAAAGGGACGTGTCCAAATAAAACGAGCGACGCAGGAAGTGGTGTTGTAGCTCACGTATCCGGCGATGAGAGCGACCTCCCGCTTGTTTCGCTACACGACGAACAGTTCGTTTTGCGAGGGCGGAATGTTGCGAATGTCTATGTGCCGGGCCACATAAGGCAAAACTGTTTGCCAACCCTGAAGCTTGTCTACTGCGCATCTTTAAATGAAATGAATGGACTTTTTCAGATTTGGTCGATATATTCGGAAATTGTTTTATTTGTGAAGAATATGCCTTCCTGCCCAAAAATCTGTGTAGCGATCATTTCAAATTTATCATTCGAAGAAAAGAGGTAATTTGTATAATATCGTTTGAAAATCTGTATTGAATATTTGTTGCCCCCCCCCCGTTCTGCCCGCCACAACACAAATATATTGCACACCTAACGTCGCGTCACTCCGTTTTACTTTTCTGGAACTTAGCCACGAAAGCCCATCTAACAATCAATGTTTGAGTTTCCAAGGATTTTACGCGGAGAGAGAGAAAAAGAAGGTTCCGCGGGACAGGTCGGTTAAACTGAGGATCGGTTCTTCCGAGANGGGGACCTGAAAGAGAAAAAATCGGCTGAAACAAAAAAAAAAGTCTCTTGAGATCCGGTTGATCCGAGGACGGTTAAGAGGGTTTTTTACTATATTTACGTATGGTTTACTTTATTTACCATTCCGCACTTCTACTGATCACGTTTTTTCCATGGGGATTATATTGCAATTCCAATTCGTTAAAATTGTGGAATTATACTAAATACCAAAGAAATATTGATTGTGTATAGCGTGAATGTTGTATGAAACGCAGATAATGTTTCGCCGTTAAAATATGATAAATCTCTTTGCGTTGGAATAACGAGTGGTGGGATTGAACGGGGGAAACGACTGATACGGAAGCATTGAACTCTCCACAATATCCGTCGCAAGGAGGTTCCACAGTGCATATCGCTCGATCAGTTTCTATCTGCCGAACAGATAAGCTCTGAAACATCATTACCAGAACAATATTTCTTCAAAAAAGATTTTTTTCAAACATTTGTACCCTCAAACTGAGTTATCATGTGTTTTTGTTGCTTGCACTACCTCTGATAATGAGAGAAATTTCAATGGTGGGGTAGCTAGTGTTGCCAACTGCTTTTCAAAACTATTCCATATGCCATCAGAGGCTGTCAAAACGTCGGCGGAGGTATCGAATGAAGTTGGTGAGAATTTACAAAATTAGTTTATGTAGCTTGTCCTGCGTACTGTGTGGAATGCTTATTGTCAAATTATTTACGTGAGTTTTGTTAACAAAACCATTGGAAGAATATTGTCCGAATGAACATTCATGAAGCTGCTACTTCATGCGAACAGGCGCTCCTCTTTCCTTCATAGAGAGGGGTCTGCACTCGTTGTGTCAGCCCGTCATGCGTGCAGCGGGACGCCACGGACGCAAGGAACCATAATGCCGAACGGATGTGGCGGGTGCCAGGCTCGAATTTCTAGAGTCGGTGACAACCGAGCACTTCGTGTAATGCCAGTGTGCTATTGCCCGTCCGAACTATAAGTTTCTTTCACTGCTGGGGCAAAGGTTTTGTATCTCTTACACTAAGAAAATGTAAAGAACATCGATTGAATGCAGTGGCAGATCAGAGGAGGGGGAGGTGTGTGGGGGAGCTCGTGCCACTCCCACCCCCCAAAAAAAAAAGATACAAAAAGAAAAGGAAGTTATTTCACTTCGAAAAAAATTCAGTACTCCCATTGAAAGCAACAAGAACAAATAAATCCGTGTAGCAAGACGACTTCATACGACAAATATGTCTTACTTTGCTTTTATAGATTTCCACTCCTGCATAGGAAGATGAGCATAGGTATCCGATATTTCTCTCCAGCGAGATTCCTTGCATTATAGAATAAAGTTTACAATAGGAAGATAATTGAAGAAATGCAAATCATAAAAAATTGTAATTAATTTGTATTTGGAATAATGGGTCTTTATTACCACAACAAATTAGTGATGGAAATATTTTATTGGTGTTCCTATAAAATGTGTAATAATAACATTATACGATTCGTGAATGATAGGAAAAATTTTTCTTTATGGATCCCTCCCAAAATCAAATCCTGGATCCGCTCCTGATAGAACGTTAATTACTCCCGATGGAATCAACTTCCAGGGTTCGTGCAATGGTGCGCCACCGATCCCACCGTTCATTGCAACAACGATTTCACGTTCGATGTGTGACCAGTGGCACATTTAAAACTTCTGCATCTCTAGGCAAACTACTAACAGGAACAAGAAAATTAGTTAGCCACTTCAAATAATTACGAAATACTGTGTGCCTAAGAAATATTTTAAATGGAACAAAATTTCATTAATACTCTGATGTTCTAAGAAGAAAATAAACTCCTCAATCACTCTTTCTTACTTTAACTGTAGCGAACTTATCAAATATTCGTTCTAGCTGAAACTATCGTCATTGAAGAGGTTGGCTTCAAAAGGCTAACAGGGTGTTGAATCTCCAGATATTGTAGACCCTTTTATGAACTTTTTAAAGGTTTTTCCCTTTCGATGACCGGACATGAATGTTCAGCCGAAAAGATTGTAAGGGCAGTGCAAAGATATATCCTACGTCAGCATGTGGAAACTTAGACTGTGACTGTTCGTTCCGTAGTAATTTAATCCTTTCAACTGGTGCGTCGCTAATTCCACAAGATTTAAAAAGTCCCAGTAAATGTACGCAAGCGCTCAGGAAGGCTCAAGAAGGTACACAAACGTGGGTCTGAGTCAGTTTCATATGAGATCTAGTTTTTCTGTGAGTTCAAAAATTAACTTCACAAAACATTCCAAGACTTACTGAATGCTGTGGAAATGTCTGACATAATACCTATAGCCAGAAATTCATTGGGGGGAGGGGGTCCTAACCTCGCTAAAAATGTATGCTGGCTGATAAGTTATAAGTCCCTAAATCATTAAAATCTGTTAGATGGGTAAACTGTGATTTATTAATTAAAAGTGGTCAATTAAGAAATAATTTTGTACAATTACAGTACTTCCATTGCAAATTTTATTAAAAATTTCTAAAGGGCCCGGGCGTTGCCAGCTTATTCATAAATTAGTTCATAGCTTTATTTCTTTCTAATTCTGTGTGTACGTTATCACGTATTGTACACTTATATTTAATTTGTTTTTCTACTAGATATAACTTACTTCTAGCTAGTAGAAGTTTGCGTCTTCTTTCTCTTTTCTAGGTGTATCTCTGATCTGCATCAGACGTAGTGTTTTGTTATAATAGTCGAACATGTCACGAACAGAACTACTAACTCTACCCATGCACTATCCAATGCATGTGTCACAGTTACATATTTACACGATTACATATTTGAAGTGTGTCTGCTCATGAACATCGTCTCCTATCCACTAATAGGCCTCCTTTTACTCTTGATTTTTAACGGATATTACTAATAAAATGTATGATACCTTTATTACATTTTCCCTCGGTTTTTAGTTGGTCTTCTACTGAGTTCCTGTCTTGCTGAATAACGTATTTTTCATTCTAGATTCGCTTTTGCGTTATTTCAGATTTTTTTTCCTTCCTCAGCGATTGAATCTGCGTTTGGCGACCTGTTTCCAACTGTATTATTATCCATTATAATGTTCACTTACCATGATAAAAGGCTGTTGATCCCATCACGACTATTTTATGAACAACGTTATCTTGGATGAAAAACTGCGTAGGGGAGACAGAAGGGTGAGTCTGCACCCGTGACCTCTTCCATATCCCACGCAAAGCTAAAAGGAGGCAACTGAGCCAGCCCCTTTGCGGCCAAAGGTTATGTGTCACGGGAATGATGCCCGCTGTATGCACGCTGTCTATGGACAGAAGACGATACCTCCTTGATCTCTAACCTTTGGCCGCACATTGGTTGACTCGGCTGCCTCAACTGAGATTCGCCTGAGACATAGTTTACCTTTATCCGCGAATTTTTCTGGTGTTCTTGAAGGAAACGTGAAGTGCATAGGATAACTTGTAAAATATTTAAAAAATGTATGGGAAGTTCTCATTTATCTCTTCTACGAATTGAGATGTTACGAGTGAACCACGTTCTATCATATTGTGTTATACCCCATGCTACTTCCCTCTGTCGCTGAATCTTCGGACAGTCGATCGAGTTTTCTTAACTGCAGATAACAAATAAGCCGTTGTGAGAAATGACGGGTACCCCTCCTATTATTTTGTCATCCTCCTCAGTCAGATGAGATAAGAGCGACGACAATGGTGCTCGACACACGTGACCTCTTGTCCACTTTTTATTGACTTTTTTAAATTTTTTTTTAGAAAATTTGGACCATGAACCCAACTAGAGGTATAGTGATCGGTAAAAAGTGAAGAGTACTGATTGTTTATAATTCTCGAAGAAATGGTTTTATTATTCCATATCAATTATTTTACTTAAATATAAAGAGTATTTATTAATTAAATAACGTATTCAACCATACATGTACACTTCATAGGTTTTTTTTCTTTTCCAGACATTCCTGACATTCCTGAGAACATTAAGAACCTACGTGCGTTACAAGTTGCAGACTTCAGTAGTAATCCAATACCAAGGTAACAAGAGTTTTTTGATATAGTTTATGGTTTGATAAAGTTTATATTACTTGCCGTAACATGTCGGACTAAATAGTATTGTTTCTTTAATGAAATTATTCAAGAGAATTTAATTGCAAGATTTTAACGCAAAGTTTTCTTTACACATCTCGCGTTCTAATTTTTCTCTTGGGGTTTCACGAGTCTTGCAACGCTGCACGATCTGTGATGTGTCTAGATTTCACTCCTTGTCGGATGATGAATCGTTACTAGGGTTGTTTTTCTACTATATAAAGTTTTCTTTTCAAATGCCGATTATTATTTTTTGTATTTATGAGATTTTGATTATTTTTATGCAATAATTAGCTTGATCGAAGCATTAACATTGGTAAACAATTGTAGGGAATCGATCACTCTTTCAATTCCAGTGAAAGTTTTGTTTCTATTTATAAGTAATAATCCTCCCGATTCGACTTTTCCCCAAAGGTAGCTGTTTCCCAAATGCAGGCCATCTTTTCGAATCTTGTGTAAAAAATGTGATGAGCACGAGAAATCTATGTGCAAAGTATGACCAGGTGTAGTCATATGAAGCTTGAACTCTTTTGACGAAATACCGCGTGGGACAGAGTAAAGAGCAATTTTGAAAGGGCTGTAAAAGTGCCGTCAATTTTTCCAAATTGTATTTTTTACCACCTTAAATTACACAAAATGCATTCAAGAAAATGCTAACTCAAGTTAAGGTTTAAATATAACTCCAATAAGACGACGTCCGTTCAGGTGTAGATATTCTTACAGGCGAGCATTTAAGTTATTTATCGCATTCGCAAGGATTAGCACTACTACCACGATACGTTCTTTCAGTGCTTCAAGTTTTCGTGGTGGGATATCATGATACACTTTATTCTTCAAGCAACCCCGCAAGAAAAAGTCGCACGTTGTTAGAGCCTCGTCACTCATCCATAAATTGTTTACAATGTCTTCGTCTTCATTAATTAAATTCAACATTACTTCACAGAACCGTATTCGACTCACGTAATCTTTTTCTTGAAGACCTGAACAATTTGGATAATGTAAGGATTATAGTGTAGATCATTGTGTGTAAATTCCGTCTAATCGGTTTGTTGGATATCCCAAGTGTAGTGCCGTGTCGGCGAGCTGAGCGGCGCGGGCTTTTTTCAATTGCAACTCTTACACGCTCGACGTTTTCAGAAGTACGCACTGTCCGCTTTTTCTGAGGTTTCTTTATCGTCATTGACGAAGTCTCTTTAGTTCTTGATCCTCTTTCTAATCGTACAAGCAGACGGCTCCGGTCGATTCCGATTAATTTGAAAATGGGGACGAAAACTCCTGTTCAAATGGCCATAGGGGGTGGCCAAACGACCATTGGCGGCCACTTGAAATGAATGTCCGTTTGGCGTTTACAGATGGTCACTCAATGACTATTTTTCTAGAGAAGCAAGACATGCCTGCACGTTAAGAACCACCGTTTGGATAAAGCGCTTTGACAGCGTACGTGCGATGATGAGGTGTCCACTGCTCCATTGCTACTGATTGCTAAGATGTCAGGAAAATGACCGACTGCATCCCCACCACCTTCCATCAGCTGAGCACGACCGCGCTTTTTAAAATAGCTCTTTACTCTGACCCATTCTGTATTTCATGGGGAGGTTTGCCACCTCGCTTCATCATTATTTGCTTGTGGATCAGCGTTGCCAGATCATTTTTCAAGTCAGGTGGTATTTTTCTAAATTGATCTTACAAATCAGGATTGGTCTAAGAGAGCGGGACACACGAAGAAAAAACATCACATATCATCTTTATTATCATAATTGCTTGCAATTAAGAAATTTGGGGTTTATTAAAAAGAGTTCACAAGATATAAGTAAATTATTTGTATTTTTTTGAAGATACTGCTGTAAGAATTTCTTTTTCCACCCGGTGCAATGATAAAACTCTACACATGAGTATTTCAGATTGAATTTGATGGGTAATTCTTTTATTACCCATTCCAAATAGAGTTTATATCTTGCATTCGATCATTTACTGATCGAATTGTGAAAATACACGTTCAATATAGCTGTAAATCGTAGGTAGGCTTATTATGAAAGATACAAAGAGTTGGTGCAATTTCTGTACACTTGTCATTAGAATTTTGCACTTCTATGTGTATTGATGTTTCTTGCAAGTTGACTCTTCTCACAGCAAAAGTGTGATTTCTTGATACCCCACTAAAAGTATGTCGCATGGGACCTACATGTACCTGAGAATGACATATTATGTCTAAAGAAACCCCTGGTTCCATATCGAAAAAATCTGGAGTGTACCCCTCTCAACTTTCCAGTTACAATTCATAACGAAAACTCGTAGAACTAAACACTCAACAAAACACTAAAAATTTAATAAAATAAATATAAAAAAAAGAAGAAGAAGAAGAAGAAGTAATAATGTACTAAAAATATTAAACAAGATAACCTATTTCTTAGATCATCTGGATGCAAAATATTTATTATCACAAAATATGGTACCCTAAAAACCACAGTATCGTACTTAAGTATAGATATAATTAATTATCTTCTAAAACAGTGCGACGTACAGGAATCTGTATGCAGAATTAACTGACCAATCAAAATGTTTCTATGCATATTTTCAAAATTATGAATATTAAGAAATCGGAAGTGAAGCGCGATGTGTAAATGAACACGGAATGAGCTGTCCACAAATAGGCTTCTATTCCCAACACGTACAAAGCCAAATCCCGAGTTTTTGATACATCAATTTGTCTGTAAGTTATGGGGGGAAAAAAATACTTAACATACACATACACATACACTCATACTACATTGGACATAATTGCCAAAATTTGAAAATAGGCTCTCCTGGAGCCAATTCGCAAAGATCCAAATAGATCTCAAAATTTTTACAATACATTACTTCCCTTACATGCTCTGTGTAATTGGAAGGAAAGAAACGGAGAAAAATCTGTACTGAAAACTTTTAATAGTATAATTTAAATTTTATATATATTTAAATAATAAATTAAACGCACGCGTGCACACACACACGTGTTGTGTGTGTGTGTGTGTGCGCGCGCGTGCGCATGTATGTATAAAGTGTGTGTGATCGATAGATTTGTGATGAAAGTTTGTATTTTTCAGGTTACCTCCTGGGTTCGTACAGTTACGTAACCTGACTGTTTTAGGACTGAATGATATGTCTCTTACTAGTCTTCCCCCAGATTTTGGGAGGTAAGTTGTTATTATTAAATATTTTATAATTTATGCTTTGCTAATGAAGGAATAGTCAATTGTGTAAATTATATAATATGTAAACAATATCATAATGAGTAACATTGAGTTATTAATATATAATATTGAAAATAATTGTTCAAAGTATATCAAAGTTAAATAAATTGTTGCATTCAGAATGAAGATAGATTTAATTGTCTTTAGTTATCTGTATTGGAATAAAATTTGTCCTCTTCTATTTTCCTATGTTTAATTAAAATGATGGGCAATTTTGTGGCATATCTAAAAAATTGCATAGCAATTAATTTTAATTCTTCTTTCCCCAGAGTTATAATAGTTCAAAAAAATAATCAGATGGCTAATGAATTATGGCTGTTAACTCTTTCATTTCTACCAGTTAATTTAAATAATACTTATGACGTATGTTACAGCCTTGTGAGCCTTACATCCCTGGAATTGCGCGAGAATCTACTCAAGTCCCTGCCCGAATCTTTGTCGCAACTTACGAAACTTGAACGACTGGATCTGGGTGACAACGAGATCGAAGAATTGGTAGGTGTTCTCTGTTCTCTTTTCTGTAGACTTATGAAAATTTCTTATGTTTAATTGGACACAACAATTGGGGACAACTTTATATTCAACTCATAACACTTCTGTTGATATCTTCCCCACCCCCTTTTGGTTCTCTCCTAACAATCTCACTCCCTCCTAATCTGTTCCTATGCCTCTCTCTCTCCCCTCTCTTTTTTCTCTCTTTTCTCTCTCTTTTTCTGTATCTCTCTCTCTCTCCATTTTTCTCTCTTTTCTCTCTCTCTCCATTTTTCTCTCTCTTCTCTCTTTTGCTTCTGTCTCTTCTCCTTCGCTTCTCTCACCTCCTGACCCCTGTCCCCTTGATTCTCTTCCTTGTATCTATCTCTCCCTCCTTTCTATTTGCATTTCATACATTGTCTCTCTCACTTTATTTATTTTATTTTATTTTTTATTTTTATTTTTATTTATTTTATTTAATTTTTTCATTTAGTTGCGTAACTTTCAATTGTTTCATCTTCTGTTACAGCCGCACCATATAGGAAAGTTACCATCTCTTGTAGAGCTGTGGCTTGATCACAACCAATTACAACATTTGCCACCAGTAAGTTATTTCTTCCTGTGCATTCTAGAGATAATGGTTTAATTTTTTTATAGTGACAATGCTTATTTTTGTACCTTTAGGAAATTGGCCAACTTAGACAACTTACTTGTCTCGATGTGTCTGAGAATCGCCTGGAAGACTTACCTGAACAATTGGGTGGATTAGAAAGTTTGACTGATCTCCATCTTTCACAGAATATGATAGAGACTTTACCTGATGGCTTAGGGCGGTTATCACGTCTAACAATTCTAAAAGTAGACCAAAATCGCCTTGCTATTCTTAATCCTAACATTGGAAAGTGAGTAAATTTATTTGTTTATTCAATATTGTTTTTAGCTAAATGGTATTTGACTTTTGCTTTATATATAAATCATGATTTGGGAAGGTGAGAAAAGATTTCAAGATTTTCTATGCATACACATCTAGACCAATATTTTCATTTCATTCATTTGTACTTTCTTAAACTTTCTGTGATGATTCATTTTATTTCACTACTTTTGATGGAAGAGATATTTGTTTGTTGTTATTTGTTATTGTTACATATTTTTTTTCCCCACTCACTGCTTACACGATTTTGTCTTCTTTAATGTTAATTGCACTTATTAGGTTTTACTTTTCCTGTCCTAATTCTTTTGATAGTCTAGAATTTTGTCATAGCATAGAATCCTGAAAATGACAGCTATGCCATTAAAGTTTTGATACCGCTACTTCTATTTTTGTGAAGTTAATGAATAAATCATCTCTAGAAATATTTCTTCATATTTTCTTTAAATTTTTTGAATTCTCTCACAAGTGTATTAAAAATGTACTTAAAAATATTGTCTTTGACATTTTTAATTTTGTGAAATGTTATGTCAGTAGTTTTAGTTTATTTAAGTCCTTTTTTGAAGATTCCTTCTTTTTAAATTTCAGATGTGAAAGTCTTCAAGAGTTGATCTTGACTGAGAATTTTCTCATGGAATTGCCAGTTTCACTAGGTAGCTTGGTCCATTTGACTAATCTAAATGTGGACCGAAATAGCCTTCAACGACTACCTGCAGAGATTGGTCGCTTGTCTCAATTAGGCGTGCTGTCTCTAAGAGAAAACAGACTAACTTATCTTCCTCCTGAAGTAGGCAATTGTCAAGAGCTTCATGTATTGGATGTTTCGGGAAATAGGTACGTAGAACACTGAAAAATTTCAACTTATTTTTGTTAGTTTGATTCTCGAGTATTTTATATCTCTCTGAATATGTTTATGAAATGTAACAAATTATTTTCTGCATAGATGTTTCACACAAGTTCCTGTTTTGTTCTCAGACTGCAGTATTTGCCCATCTCCTTGACCAATCTAAATCTTAAAGCTGTGTGGTTGTCAGAGAATCAAGCACAACCTATGCTCAACTTCCAAACAGATATTGATGAACAAACTGGTGAACAAGTTCTTACTTGTTTCTTGCTGCCACAATTGGAGTATCATCCAGAAGCAATACCAGGTAAAAAATAATGTGGATTTTGTGATCAGGTATTGAACCTTCATTAATGTATTATGAATAAGTATAATAAGCAAGAAATTAATATGCATCAACTTCAATCATTTGTGAAAGGAGTATTTAATGTAATGATTATGTTCTTTGTGATATTGTTTTTTGTATGAAAAGGTTGTTGCACTATGTCTGTAGATAATTATTTTTCGCCAGCTTTTTCCTGTAACAATTGTAGACTTGTTTTTGTGTTGAAAAGTAAATTTGAACAGTTTGGAATTACATTTAGGCAAAGCAAAAATGTATTGGAAATGTATATGCTGCAGAAATACTAAATTAACTGTGAAATTTAATAGTTTTTACAATACAAATATTTGTTCTCATTGAGTGACGGGTGTAGGGTGTTCTGATAATATAGCTTTGTTCAATAGCATAAATGCTAGATATTATTAACATGCTGCTCGTCTGTTGCTTGAGTTCAACATCTTCAGCAATGCTCTATTTAGTATCCTACACTTTCCTTGCATCCCTTCTTTAAAATGCCCTTGAATGTTTCTTTCCTAATGCACTTGCTTTCTATTTTCTTCTTTTTTTACATAGATCTAACACTGATTGTCTTGAGATATTTTAGAAAACACCAAATATGTGCATATTATCATTGACAAGATGGTGCTAAACAGCGTTGAAATGTTGACCATATAACTGAAAATCAATAAAGTATTACTTCTGGATTCTAAGACTTTTATATTGTTTTTGGTTGCTATGAATCAAGTATGAATAACTGTCGAGGAATAGTGATTGTCTATAATAATATGCACATATATTTCTTTGTTTTAAAACATTTCTATACACTAAAGGATTTCCCTTATTGTTAATTAATTATGTGAGCTAAGACATTATAAAATTCATTATTCAAATGGTTGGTTTGTTTTTTGGACGTGTTCTTCAGTTACCCAAATGAGTATCAATTGCATGATGTGAACAAGGGTTTTCAATTTTCTATATCATATCTATATCTACAGTAGCTTACAGTCTACTGTGCATGAATAAGGAATCATTCATAAATATGTCTCTGTCATCGGACAGGGAAACGTGACAGTTTGTGATGAGGGGAACGGGGATATTTTGGAAAGCATGGTGTTACATTTGGTATGTCATAAATGTTGAAATTTGTCTCAATTGAGGCAAATTAATGAAAACAAAAGAATTACAATCCCTTATGATTTTACCCAAAGCGCCATTTTCTCTGTGCAATACCTTTGACCTTTATAATCGTCTTAAGTATACAAATGATTATATTTTCCCCTTTAATAATTGTTTTTCATTATTTATGATGGAGAAGGTCAGGTTGTAAGAATGGGTTTGATATAACACGACAAAGCATGACATGGGGAGCCAGTGGGGTAAAAAATTCCTCAAAGATCACATGACATTATTTATGAATGATCCCAAAATAAATAAATAAATAAATGTGTTTGAAAAAAAGTAGTTACTAACTGTGTATGACCACGATGGGGACAATAAACTAATTTATCCTCTAGAAGCAAGCGAGGGAGCATCGCATCAATTTTGATTAGGGACTTCAAGGCAGTGGCATACTTTGTTTTTCTAAGAGAAGTTATTTAATAAATACATACTGTTATCAATATATTACTCCCAAATAAATCATAGCTATTAAATCAGCCCAAATTGCAGATTATATGATCTTCATAAAAATGTGGTCTATAAGAGATGGTTAATAATCCATGTGTGGTTTATGAAATACCTTTCTTACATTATTTCAAATTTTCATTGGGGAGGTCATTCATCTATTTATTAGCATTTAATATAATTTGTACATTTCATTAGATATCTCGCTATTTAAATCTAAATTCTTAAGAACCAACAATACAATTTTCTTGTAATGTCATGTTGCAACATAGCCATGTTGCCATCCCTCCTTGCAACAGGATTGTCAGTAGTTATCTATTATTGTAAATTAATTGTCTCTTATTTCACTAATACTAAGTAATAAAACAGTATGTTTACCAATATTTTTGGTTTTCCTTCTTCTATTTCTAATCTTTTACGAAAGGTGTTATTAATTTAAGAAAGAAATAATATTGCTTGGATAGACTTGTAATTTTTAGTTTACGTTGTGGCCAGGACAACAGGGTGAATAACTACCAATCCATTTAGTAAACAAATAATTAGTGGCTACAGAAATCTGTTTTCTTTCTCCAAAATGGGTTCCATATGCCTCGTTGTTCTTCGTGTCTGTCACAATATACCTCATTGTTCTTTGTGTCGGTTATGATATGCCTCGTTGTTCTTCATATCGGTTATGATATGCCTCGCTATTCTTCGTGTCAGTCGCAATATGCCCTAAAAATAGGACTACATGTATTATTTGAGAAAACTGAGATCATGCCCATGAAACACCTGTGTATAGATAAAGTCTTCATAAATGATAAAAATATGAACATTGTTCTACAATTTAAATATCTTGGAGAAATCATCACACACAATATAAGTGAGAAAGCAACATGGATAATATTCCCAAATTATAAAATAGGAATGCTATTTTAAAACTGAATTGAATGTTTTCAAATTATTTATTAGTTAGTTATCATGACATACATTTTAATAAAACAATAACTTAACAAACTTGTATTACTAATAATTACCTGTTTTCCCCAGTGCCATGGCTTGTAAGCCAATAAATGGGTTATGATACACTGCACTTCGCGGGTACGTTAGCTTCCGCGAGAGTTTCTGTCTCCTTTGCTTGTACGCATGAACATTCCCATTTTCAAGTGCTTTTCTCACTAATGAAACTCCTGTTACAAATTCTTATAAAAATTTAATTATATATCTCGTCATTTTATTAATTCCGATAACGATGTCCATGTGTATACTCCTTTCTGTTTTAAGATTCCATACCATTCACGTCTTTCCTGGTCATTGAGAGAACACTAAAAAAACACGTGTGACACTGTCTCTCGCCCGCATCCACACAAACAAATATCTTCATCTGTGAGACCTTGCTGTTTCAGGTATGTCCTAATATGGGTATGTCCTGTAAGCATTTCTATTACCTGTCTACAACCATCACCTATTGTCTATAACAAATCTCCCTGCCGGTATAAATTAATGGAGATCTGCTTCTTCCTTACTTATCTCCCATCTACATTGCCAGCAGCCCCAAAGTACTCGATCTATCTCCATCTTCTAACCTGACATGGTAGATTTTATGACACAATCATCTAGTTGTATGCTCTTATGTCACCTCATATTATATTGCAAAATCATCTTATCAGTATATAAATCTATTGGTAATAGGCCCATTATTACTAGCATGGCTCATGTAGATACACTTCTGTACCCTCCATACCATAGTTGCAGACATCTTCTCTAACAACTGCATAGTTTATACTCATCAAATTGTTTCTTTGTCTGGCCATACCATGCAACACAACCATATGTGATGAGCGGCTGTAAGGCTCCCAAGTATGAAGTCTGTAACTTATCATATGGCAGCGTATATTTGTTGAAGCCTACTCGATGCAAACTATGTATTAGTTTTTTGATTCATTCTCCAGTATATTCCAGATGTGGTGTGAAGGTCATCCATTCATCGAAAATCAACCCCAGGTATTTCACTTGTTGGCGTATTGGTAAACGGTCATTCCCAACACGTATTATAGGGTTTCTTCTATTAATCCCTCCATGTTTGTGGTCAATCACCATTCCCTCTGTTTTAGTCATTGATGCTGTTAATTGAGCAGCTTCAATAATTTCAATCTCATATTTTAATGCTGCTGCCCCAGTATCCTCTATTCAGCTCAGGGCCCCGTGTTTGCTAAACACTTGGTCGAGAACAACACACCGTAACAAAAGGCCAACATGGCTCGCCTGTGGGCACCCTTTATTTAACTTTCCATAGAGACATTCTGTCCCCAATTCCAACAATACGTATCTCTCGCTGAGATAGGACGCCAGTAGTTTCTTCATTTTTTCTGAGACTTTGAGAGCATCCATTTGGGCGTGTATGACGCCCCAGTAGACACTGTCAAATGAACCTTTAAAATCAATAAACATCAATAGTTTGTATTTTGCAGTCGAAGTTGTAATCATATTCTTTAGGGCACAAAAAGCATCATCTGTACCCAGACCCTTAGTGAACCCGAACTGTCAATTGTGTAATTGCCCACCTATTTCACTCCTTATAGTATTTGACATATACTTGTCCAATAATTTCCCCAACATTGGCAAAAGGGTTATCGGCTGATAAGATTGAGCCTGGTGTACATCCCTCTTCCCTGGTTTTAGGAATAATCGCAAGACTCCCAATTTCCATGATTGCGGAAAATAACATGATGTTATACACATATTCATAATACCCATTATGTCGGACGAGCAACGGGTCCAGAGTAACGGATCATATCACCCATTATATTGTCGAACCTAGGACTTCTCCCAGGTTTAATCTCATCCACCATTTGTTTAACCACCGCTTCAGTGAGTACAGATTCACTCTGCTCTGTCATACAGTCAGTCACATTTATTGGCACATTCCCCTCCTGCGTGCATCCTAATGTATCTTTCAGTAATGCCTCGCCTGTGTCTAACCAATCCGTCGTGTAATGTTCATCCTGTCGTATAGTCATCCATACTGTCTTCGTTTGCAGCTTTCCCCACCCCATTATATAGGATAGGCCCCAAACTTATTTCTTTAAATTAGATGCCAAGTACTCAAACCAGAATTCTCTTTTTGTACGACGGATATTACAATGATATGTTCGTAATGCCTTAACATATTCTTCCCATGCCAGAGCCTTCACACATGTGTTCGGAGGTCTCCTCTGGTATCGTCGGCACATCCTCCCCACGTTATGTTTCATCTCGGTAAACTCCTGGCTCCTCCACGGTCTCCCTTTGTGCTTTCCATTGCTCAATGGTCTACAATATGGACTTATGTAGTTGATGATATCTTCTTGTATACTTCTCACTTGCGCATCTATATTTGTCGATCTTATTTTCCCATCATATTGGTCCATGTGCCTGTTGTCCCTTCCCAGTTTATCCCATGCAACTCATTTATAGTTCCTTGTTGATTTGCCAGTATGTTTGTCATCAATTGATTCTATTACAAATTCTATTGTTTTGTGGTCATTCCATATTGTGTTGAAAACTGTCCACTCTGTTGCTGTTGTCTGTCGTGTCCTGTTCTGCATAGTTAAATCTATCATGGATTGACCATATTCCGTTTCAAAGGTACAAAGGCCATATATATTTACCAATGTTAAATCGTTTTTGAACATGAAATTTTTCACATCACGCCCTTTTTTATTATTCACTTTGTCTCCCCACAATAGCGATCTCCCATTAAACTTCCCACAAATGTAGACATCCTTTCTTTTATTTTCATCCAATAGCCTTTGTAAACATAGGTCTCTCTCTCTTTTTTTTTTTTTTTGGGGGGGTTTAACGGCTTTTCGACATCTAGGTCATTAGAGCCCTAACATTCTGTATAGGTAGGGAAAATGCATTTACACACAACATGATTCTCCCCGCGTGTGGGACTCGTCGAATGACTCAACCATACCCACTAAAAACCCTCCTGAATTACAATATATCAAAACATATCTCAAAACATACATCAAAACATTGAGGACAAAAAATGAGGTGGGGACAAAAAATGAGGAAAATGAAAGATACCCTAGCCCTAGTAGCGTCGGGATCGAAAAGAACAAGAAATGACCAAGGAAGGTCAGGAAATAGAAAGGAAGGAGCCTAGCACAAGTAAGTGGAAGTAATGCCAGACTCAGCTCGGGGCCACATGTTTGCCAAACACGTACTTACTGGATGTAAGTCCCCTGGGGGGTATATCTCTCTTGTTGTGTACCCATACATTACATACACATTAATCAACAACGTAAATGCACCAGTCCCAATCAATAATGCTTGAGCATATTCAATCATATACTGTTTATATTCTAATATCACCAGCCGTGGGTTGCACACTAGAATTGCCGATATAATATAACACAATTGCATAATATTATTCTTCAAATTAAATATATTTTTTGGTAGATTAAAAATTTTCATTATATATATATTGCAATATATTATATATATTGCAGTATTTTAACAAAGAGTGTAAGATTTTCAACTGTTAGATCATTAGTTCTACATTTACTGTATAATGAAAATTTATTATATTCTTGTTAACAATGTTAATAATCAGCTGTCCAGCGTGTTCGCTCACTTCTGTCCTTCTTTATCGCCGGCTGTTGAGAGGTGTACAGTGGTCGTTTGAAGTGGTTTTGTTTGTCATTTCTGGTTCTTTATTTGAAAATTTTGATTCATAGTTACCATTATTACCGAACACTTTGTCTGCATGCCTCTAAATATTTGGATAATTTTGTTTTGTACATTTGAATCTTTGCAGAATACAATAATTGTGTCTGAAATGTTATGGTGAACATATTCAAGTGTATTCTAAATAAAACATAATAATGTCTGATGTTATATAGTTTTGTACCAAGCATGCAAACCATTACAACATGTCATGCATGATAAAAATTAATTAATGCTCGCATTTTGTGAATATGTGAGTTACTAATAATTTTGAGTGTTTATACGTATTATAGTTTACCTCAAAACTTGCCTGGTGCTTCGCTTGTGTATATGTTCTTGGATGCCAGCTTGTCATATTTTCCTCTGTCTGCAAAGCTTGCACACAATTTTTGTTACCCCTTACTCCTGTCCATCCTTCCCATTTTCTTTTGTTTTAGAAGCTTTTTATGATGGCCGTTTATATCGATACGGTAATAAGTTTAGTGGGGAAAAGTTGGACGAAGCAGAAAGTGCTGCGAGCGAGGAAGCTAACATGGCTTCTGTCTCCTCACCAGATCACCATCGTGATCGGGACAGTGATGACGATGACCATTGGGATGAGCGGAGAGAAACCTCTCGCACCACATCTGTGAAGTTTCCTGATGATTTAGATCGAGACGATGTCAATCGAGAGGTGAGTTGAATAGAACCATTTGTATAGATCATATTTGTAGAATTGTTTTAAATATGTCTTGAAATATTTCTAGCAGACTCCTTTTGTCAGACAAAATACCCCGCATCCTAGAGAACTGAAGGCAAAATACCAGAAATTTGGGAAAGGAAAAGGTGGTGATCGGTCTTATGAAGATGGGGTAAGATACGACTATCCAAATATTTCAATCATTTAACATAATTTGATAATTACCATACCGATTGATATTATTACACATAATACTGTAATATGTGTACATCAGGATGCATCAAGGCAGGAAGGGGACCAAAGTGTGTTTTCAAATGAAGAAAGTAATAGTCATGACCACCCAGAAAAAGTATCTGACGAGTCGAAACAAGTAAGTATATATCTTTCTCACATAATTTTAGTTTTTGCTATTGTTTGTGCTTTCAGCTTTTGTGGTTGAATATATTACTTTTGAATAGATAGTGGATCATCCAATCGTCGATACCCAGCCAGTCTATGCTCCTGTTTTGCTTGCAAGGCAAATGCAAGATGAGAAAATGCCTGTGAGTCATGAAACTTCTCAATCTTCACCGTTGCCTCAAAGAGCTCAACCACAGCAGCCTGTATGTAATGTTACTCGTCCTCAAGAAGTAGTTGGGAACACGGAAGCGGCTAGTGAAAATGGGTTGGAGATGAGGCAACAGAGTGAAGATGAAGAAGAAGAAGAGGAGGAGGAGGAGGAGGACGGTGATGTGAGTATTTGCTGTTATTTTATTTTACTAAATAGAATGCTTGTTTGTCCAAAAAGTTTGTCCTCTTATTAAACCAAATTAACTGATTCTTGACAATGAATTTCCCACTGTGAAGACATCATAATACTATAAGTTAAAATTTTTACAAATGTTGTTTCTATTATTTATTGTATCTTCAGAAGGATGCTAATTTTATTATATTATGTTTGAAGGAACATGTTTATAAACTATCAAGTTAAGTCAATTATCAAGAAGTAAGAATATTTTTGTGCCATTATAGATCTGTTAAGATTACTTGCTTAGTTTCTACTTAATTTATGCATTGCCTAACTCCTGTTACTGTGGAAATATTATCATTAAAATATAAAGAAAAACCAGAAAAGTTATCACAAATACATTTTAACTCTGTGAGAAGAAAAAGAGTACCTTAAAAATTGTATCGCTATTTAGGAAAACCAAACTTTAAAACATAAGATAAAGAATGCAATGTAAATGTAATACATTTGCATTTACCTTGGCTTAAAATGTACCTGTAACTAAGGAAACTTCATTTATTCCAATTGCTCAAAATGGTTTACTTGGTTATACATATGTGAAGAACGGGATCTGCTGACGAAGTAAAATTTGCAGCAGATTGATTAGTGAACAGGTGGTCAATGCTAGTATTTTCATCCGTGTGTATATTATATAGTACTCTCCCAAAGACTGTAATTTCCACTGTTCTCCACGTACTCACTGTTCCATTTCTGTGTTCTTTTTGCTGAAAACTTATCTCTCATTCATGTTTTGTAACATTCTTCTGTTTTCTCTCTCCACTGCTTTATCTCTTAAAAATGTTGAATTATCTGAATATAGCGTTGTTACTTTCAATAATTCCTCCATAGAACTTACATCACTTTTGACTCGTTTTTTTCTTCTTCCAGTATTTAAAGGAGTTGAATATTTTTAAGTTGGGTAGATGCCTCCTGGGTTTAAAATATAGTCATTTAAATTTTATTAGATTAATTTTTCTTTAGAAAGTAATGGTACGTGTATTATATTATGTGCAATTCAATGATGACAATTAATTGGTACTAAATGCATGATACATACGACATTAATTAGGGATGGATCGGTTCTGGTTCTGGTTCTGGTTCTGGTTCTAGTTCTAGTTCTAGTTCTCGGTTCTTAGTTCCACTGTTTCTTGGTAGAACTGGGAACCAAAAACATAAAATCTCCATTATGGTACCAACAGATAATTTAGGAAAAGATCATTTGCTTCAAAGTGTCAATGCTTTACAATTCCACAGATCAGTTTTTCAATTGGATTTGGCTGTTATTTAAACAAATTATTTTGCCTAAACTGAATTAAAAATTACTGTAGCCTATTAAACTTAGTGAATATGATGTAATGTCACTGTCATTATACTAAAAATATTGTAAAGGGCTGTTGGGTTACTAGGTCTATGTGTACTATTATTTTATTTCATTTATTTATATGTATTTCTTGATTTAGTATAGTGCATTTGGTGTGTAAAAACAATTCTGGTGTGAAGTTAAAATTGTAAATTTAAATTAATATCAAAGCAAATCTAGCCAGTACATCTGTATCCATAAAACAGTCATATATTTAATGAGTCTTGATGTAAAGAGTAGGCTACCAATAAATAATTATATAAATAGCATTGGAACATCATTGTATCTCTTTTCTAAATTATGAGCCCCTTTTATAAACCCTTTTTTGTTTGGAACCAAGAATCAAATTCACTTAATCAGAACTGAAGAATTTTGGAACTAATCCATCTCTAATATTGATAGTTTTATATCACAAATATTTAATATAAAATCATGAGTAGAAATAAAATTTATTTTTATTATCTGTGGAATTGTGAAGGAATGTATTCAGACTCATTGTTTCATCTGTTCTTTTGAAGGAAAATCATTTGTTTAAATTGCTGATGTTCGTGCAACAGAAACGCATACTCATTGTACCTTCTTACTTTGCATGATTTTATGGCTGATGATGCTGTATGTTTT
Organism: Laupala kohalensis; assembly: GCA_002313205.1. Taxonomy (NCBI): domain Eukaryota; kingdom Metazoa; phylum Arthropoda; class Insecta; order Orthoptera; family Trigonidiidae; genus Laupala; species Laupala kohalensis. The sequence continues at coordinate 1,182,684 of NNCF01127813.1, forward strand.
TGTGACTAGTTCTGATTTGATGCATCTTTATGAGTGATTGGTGGCAGCACATTCAAAGAAAATATTTGAAAGATGAGAATGAAGACCTATGTATATGCCATAATGTTCAGAATGTAAACCTACTGTAGAACACACGAGAAAATACAGACTCATTTTGCTAGGTACATAATATGCATAGGAAATTCCATGCAATCTTTTTTAATATGTCTTCAGTAGCTCGATTCCTTTCAATCAGCCATATTTTCAGAGGACTTAATCATGATCGTCAACCAAATTCAATTGAACCTCCAATCTTCTTCCGAACTACAACTTCCAAGTTAATTACAAATGATAGAAAAGTTCAGGAGGTAAGAATCTACCCAGAATGTGGCCTATTTAAAAGCTGAGAAATGACCATTGTAATTCAAGAAAAGTACTTATCAATCTGTTTTTCAGATGGAATTTTCAATAGTCATCAGAAAATAATTTAATTGACATCACAGAATAGTTGAATGCAATAGTCATCAAACTTTTTGACCTCACATATCTCTAAATTCATAATTTTACTTTGTTTGAACCCATAAATTCCTTATTTTAATGTGTGCAGAACACTAAATTTCATCATTATTTTTATTTTCACTGACCACTGATTTTTTTTAATGAATACTTTTGTTAAAGAAGGCATTACAAAATTCCAATTTTTAAATATATTCTCTTCTTTAATATAAAATACTCAAGTACACCTGGTAATTTTTTTTTCTCTTATACTATTTGTTCCCTTTCTCATGTGTGATTCAAAGAAATTTAACAATGTTACGAACATTTTCTGCTGACAACAATTTTTTTTATTAAGAATCACCTGTAATCAGCTGACTGGAGGTTGGCAACTGCTGCTATAAGGTGGGATTAGCCCTCCAAGTTAGTCAAATCCCTGAGAAGTATAATTGTTTCCTTTATTTTTATTGTAATTCTGTAACACAATATTATGAATTATAATGATGAAAAAACATGATTTAATTTCTATCTATCTGTTAATAGTACAGTAAAAACAATACTTGAACTCATTTGACTCATTTAAAAATGCACAAGAGCACATGATCATGGAGCTCCAAGCTCAACGATTTTGTGATATACGCATCAAACCTCAGAAAAAGTGAAATACCTTTTTGTAATGTCCAGTGACATATAAATATAAGTGATGTAAAAAATACTATGGAAAATTCACTACAAATCAAAGTAAACTTCCACTTCTTTCGTGATAAAAAAAAATTTGTGTTTTTTATAAAGTAAGTGTTTCTTCCATAAGATTCAATGTATACACTGTCGATTACAATTGCAATAATTTCATTTAAATGGTTGGTGAGGTATGTTTTTCAAGTTGAAATCACAATGAGTACTGGTAACTATTTATTTATGCCAATTTATAGATATTTTAGTGATTTAATACTACCTATGCTAGTACTACCTTAACATATAGTTTTTTATTAAGCAAGAAATGGCAAGAATTTAGAACTCTCCAATAAATAAATAAATAAATAAATAAGGGATTTATAATATATAGGGATTGGCACAACAAACCCTAGAAAAACAAAAAGAAATATGTTTATTAGGCAAAAAGAACATTTTAGGAATATTAATGTTAGATTTTAATTTATATTTCAATATCACACTAATTTAACAAACTTGGCTTGTGTTAGTAGAGACCGAATTTGTATGCATCATGAATTATCAAAATAATTATTGTTAAAATTATGAATTATGCATTAAAATATGCAGCAAAAATGTTATAAAATAGGGGAGATAAAATTCAAGTGTTGACTGAAAAGTTTTATTGTTAAAAAAATTCATATTGGATAAATATTAATTCATGGAAATAATATTCCACTCAAAATGGAAATTCTTACCTTGATAATTTAACACAAAATACCCTAAATTTCTACTAAAAACTGTTCCAGGTTCTGGACCATTTTTGCAGAACATTTCCTTTATCAAATTCAAACTTTGTCATTGTTATAATCCACCTTACTTTACCATCAAGAGGATCTAATGTGCTCGTTGTAGGAAATATAAGCATACAGTAATTAAATCTAAAGCTCGATTAACTAAGGAGGTATCTACCAACCCTAAGATTTTTTCCTATTCTGAACCTTCCTTGAGCCGTTGTACTAAAATAAATTTTCCACTATTACATTTATTTCACTATTTTTAGGTATTCAGTGAGAGAAAAGGTAACAAGATCAAACTTTTTTATCCTGTAGTTCTAAACAGAGAGTAATTTTCTTCTATGATGTTCGGCACATGTCTGGAAAAGGAAAAAGAATGATTTGACCCTCAAAAATGTCTGAATTAGATGCTACAATCTTCTAATAATATTTCTGATATTGATTTGTCAAAATTATTTTATTTCTATGTATTTAGCCATGTAGGAGGACAGAAACTCATTTCTCTGGATTATTATTTATAATTTAAAATATTATGTCATATACAATTGTTAGGAAAGAGTATTTGTTTAAATTATTCCCAAAATATTATATTTTTAACTTTCCAGTAATGTTTGATTATTCATTTGAAATTACCTTCTTTTTTTTGTTGTTGTTGTTATGGAGAGTTTAATTCCTCAATTTGGTTTGTTTCATGAGGAAAGATAATAGTATTTGGACAGTTCATTCATGAATTAAGTCACTGTTGTTGTTACGATGTCACTCTATTATAGTGATGAAGAAAAAACCTTTGAGTTGGTGGAAAAATATAGATGATGATTTTGATAGGTTGATAGAGGAGTGGGTGTTTTTTGAGGTTTGAGTTTTGCAACAGAATTTGTAGGTTGTCCAATTAGTCAAAGTTTGTTTTTCTTTTTTCGTTCATGGCTTGTTGGTTAGTGTGAGATGGTTGAATGTTTTTGAATCATTGCTGGAAAGGGGATGGATCTTGCATTACTAAGTTTGGAATTTACACTGCATGGAAATTTCTTTCAAATTCATATTATTTTAACTATATCGAACAGTATATTATACTTTAGTTCATCGAATTAAGATGGGATTGAAAGACTATGTTGTTTGCAACATTTGAGTGGAGGATTTTTGTTTCTTTAAGGATGAGGGAGAGAGACATGTTGGATTTGAGGTAGGTGCAGAACCTACTAGTGGAGGAACTCGTCCTAATCGTTTACATCGGAGAGATACCCCACATCATCTGAAGAACAAACGCATCAATGCTCAGTTAGATCACAGCAAAGTGGCGTCTATTATTGCTCAGGTAAACTCATGTGCTTACATCCTGTGATGCAAACAAACTATAGATCCATATTTCTATGACGCATGTGCTGATTAATTGCCCATGTTACCTATTTATCTTTCTTTTTCAAAGTTACATTCTATTGCTGGCAATGGGAGCCCTTTTTAATTTTTATGGTCTTCATCTTCATTTGTTCTTTATCTGTATGAATTATTCTAGTCATTTTAATCAATTCCTTGCTCCTCCTCCTGCATGAGATTCAGGATGTTCTAACTGTGTTGATGACTGTTAGCTTTTGTTTCTCTGTGTGATGACATCATCCCACAAAAGGTGTGTATGTGTACCCTGGTTGAGGTGGGTGGCAGTGAAGGTCGTTCGGATGTATGCCACTGTTGCAACACCTCATGGTCAGTGTGACATCACTCAGGCAACATGCACTATTGAACAGACTGTTACATAAACCTCGGAGTCAGTGTGTGCTAGAATGCTTTGTAGTTAATGTGTGGAATATGTGACTACATGCTGATGAGGATTAATTAGATTATATGTTTTGTCAGTATGATGCAATTACAATTTTACATCAAAATGAGAGGTGAGAAGGTAAGCATAGTTGAGTGATGTGGTTTTTTAGTATGCTAGGAATCATGTCATCCTGTATCGTGCACATTTTTGGTGAATAGATACAGAAAGGACTTTTTGGTTTATTGATTACTATTTTACTTCAGCTTATCTTACTATGATCTTAGATGTGGTTTATGGTATAATTGTGTACAGCATCAGTATACATGGTGGAGCTAGTTTTTGTGTTAGCTGTTAATATTTATTATAAGCACTTAAATATTAATGTCTTACATAAAAGATCTGTTAATTCTGTTGTCCCTTTGAAGTATGTTTAGTTTTCCATGATATATGTTAATTGTGACATTTGTTATACTAGTGTATTTTGCATGATATCAAACTGTTTAGTTTCTGTATTAATTAAAACTAATTTCTTACTCTCATACAGATACAAGTAGTGTGATTTTAAAAAAATCAACAGGCTTCAAAGTTAAGCTTATTGTGGGGCACATGAATAATTTTGTGATTGTATTTTTTTTCTTTGGGGGATTTTCTTGTTTTAGTAATTACTAAAAACAATTATTGTACTTATTTGGCATGTACAATTTTCATGATTCGAAGAGCTAGAGTGAATAACTCATTTTATCCATTTTGTTAATTTTTCAGAAAAAGAAAAAAAACATTTCAAGATTATGTATGAAAAAGAATTTTGAAATATGTTTTCTTATTTAATGAGCTAATGTCGTTAGAGTACGGAGAGCTAGTTTTATTTTTGTTTGGCTAAAAAAGGAAAATTGTATGGATGTTACGTATTTTGCATCTAATAGAGAACAATTCTTACTGGATGTAACTTGTTTTAAAAACAATGGATATAATGGATTTTGCAGTTCTAATTTTTTAGTGTAATTTTTAAAAATAGGCAAAAGGATGAACTACCACATATAAGACTTGTTTAATGTTTATTCATGGCTTAGTTGAAGAAATGTAATGGAGATTCTATTGAAAATTTAGTGTTAACCAATTTGTTCAAAGTTACATCTATGAAAATACATCAACATAGTCACAGTTCTCCTAGGATTGAGTTTAGACATAATTTGTTTTGAACTAAAAACAATGTCAGCACATGTTAAATAATATGAAGAACATGTTTATGTGGTTAGATCAAAATTTGTAAAAATGGATGTAATGCATTCTTCTTTCTTCTGCTTCATTTGCTTTTAAAGTACAGTTATAAAGAGTGTATGCAATTTTCTCTTCCCTGGAACATAAATGTGGGTATCATTAGTTCAGGAGGTCATCTGCTAATTTGTTGTTGACTGTTGTATATTCATTGATATATTTTTTGTGTATTTTTTCTCTAAATCTCCTAAAAAAGACTTGTTTCTAATATTGTTGAAAGTTAAAAACTGGGATGAGCATGTGGTAAAAAAATTCTTCTCTACTTTACACACAAGAAGAAAGCTCTAGACAAGGTTTGAGAACAAGGGTTCAAATCACATTTTTCCAGAAAATAATCTTTTATTAAAAAACTATTAAGTGTGAGTTTATCTCTTTTCCCACTATGACTAATAAATATATTATTTTCTTGATAAAACATTTGACATGTGATTTTCTATTGCAATATTGACACTCTAGTATGCAAATAAACAAGAAGAAAATATTAATATTGATTACCAAAAGAGGAAAAATTAGTGTCAATGTTTTTCAAATTAAAGATTTACAAATATTGAATTGGTTTATTACATGTGGGTTTTTTGTGTGTGTTTGTTTTTAATACAATAGTGGTTTGTTTTTAAGTTTCACAAATGTTACTAAATGTTCTGGGATGCTAAATATTATTATGCTGTCTTGCATAGTTTTTAATGTCTCATCATAATCCACTGCAAAAAACTCAAACATTGATCCAGAAGACATTAGAAATCGTATCCCATTTATTTTTGTTTGTTCATTGTTGTTCTTATACAGTACTTTCTAACTTGGTTTTCACATAAATTGCACTAAGTAAATCTGATGAGAAGTAAGAAATTGGGTTTAGATAGTTTATATTCCTAGTTCCTTTTTTGTTGCTGCTTTCTTTTTTTCATCTGATGATGCTTGACTTTATTGATTAAATGTCATTGTACTGAAGCTTAGTTTTGTTACAGTGGTGACCAAACAATTATTTATAATTTTTCCCTTTAAAAATATTTGATAATTATTGGAATATATAAATTAGACATTTTAAATTAATTTTGCTGAGTTTTCTTTCCTAGGTTGTTTCTAATTGTTAATATCTCAAGTTCACCAAGAGTAAAGTAGCATGCCAGTTTGTGATATGGTTCAGTGCTCTCTGGAATGTGTTATGTAAAAGCCTGTATGGAGGATGTTTTATTGTTTGTATTTCCTGTTGTAAATTGTGAAAGAGGAAAGTTACAGTTTTTATAATTTACTCCTTTTATTACTGATGGTCTTGGCCAAGAATTTAAATTGATTTAATGTAGAATGTTGGTGTTCAATGTAATGAGTATTGGAAAGAGTTGAATTTAACAGATTTCATGCTTAATGGTTTCCTCTTCTCTTATGAAAACTTTTATCTGACAGGTTTCTCAACTATACTTGATAGAAAGGTTTATCTATCTTATCTATCTGCTTTCAGGCTATGAACAAACGGAGAGAGGACGAAACTGATAAGACTTCATTTTACTCAACCCCTCCTGAATCCATTGGGGAACACAGCCAAGGTACGGTGACTCACAGATTTGCGTATTTGTTCAGGGAGATAAACTAAGTTTATCTTTCAGCCATTGATGCTCAGCAGCTTATACTGTGGCTAGTGTTAAGGAGAAGTCTCTGTTATTAATAAATATTTAGATAGTGTAGTGATCAGTTCTGCATGTTAAACAAGTAAAAATCATGTTGCGTAACTTGTTTCAAAGACGTCAACCAAGAGCTCAGCATAGGTATTCTGCAGCTCCTAATGTCACCAATGTTTTGAGAGAAGGCAATGACCGTGTGATGATAAATAAAAGTTTAGTGAGGAGTGAAGGTGATCTTTTAGCTTTGGGTTCTTCAAAAAAGGAACAGAGTGCTTTTTCTTCAAGCACTCTTGGCTCTAAATCAGGAAAAAAGAGTTCAAAATCCAAGGAAAGTGTGAAATCAAAACCCGTTTCACAATCAAATGCTAATATCTGGGTGTCTGGAGACCCTGATGTTTCATCATCTGGTCATGTGGATAAGAATTCCAAGAAGAAGTCTTCTTCTAAAGATAAATTGAAGAAAAAAGGAAGACCTAAATCCACAGAAGCTCTGCCTAAAAGTTCAGATTCTGATTACCCTGGTTCAGATGATCTATCAGAAAGTGATACTATTGAAGAAACTAAAAAAAGTAAGAGAAAATCTGTGTCATCGTTTAGGGGAAATACCAACGTCAAAACCTCAGTGTCTAACATTGATGATGTTTTCATAGGATCTAATGAAACAGATTCTGAAAATGGAACACAAGTTGGTCCAGAATCCAGATTTCAAGGAAATGTAGATGACATGAATGACTCAAGTATTTTTGAAGATGGTAAATCTGTTTCAGAAACTGATACATTGAAGCGAGCAGCAAGGGAAAGATCCTCGTGGAGATTTAAATTTAAATCAAAACCCAAAACTAAATCCCAGCAAAAGCCAACTGTAACTTCTGATTATTCTAATGCTTCAGGATCCAACAAAAGTGGTTCTTCAAAGCAGAGTAAAATAAACGAGGAAACTATTGACACACTAAAAGAAGCAAAAGAATTGGTAGCTCAAAATTCTGAAGACTCTCTCACATTGGATAGTGGTACATTAAGTTCTCACAAATCCAAGACAATGGAGAAACAGGAGAAGAAGTTTTTCAGTTTTAAAAGAAATAAAGTAGGGAAACATGAAACAGTTATTCCCGATTCATTCTCTGATTCATCTGTCCCTGTCAGTGATCTGGATTTGAAGTCTTATAAAGAGGGTAAATCAAAATCCATTCAAAGATTTGTTCAAAGTGGAGACTCGCTATCAGAAATAGATACCTCTGCAAGAATAGATGTAAACGGAGGAGTAGAACAAAATGGTAAAGGAAAAAAGCTTTCAGAAAAGAGTGAAAGCACCAAAAAACAGAAAGAAAAGAAGAACACAGAGAAAATGAAGAAAGATATTGAAGAGTCTATATCAATAGCTGATTCTGTTGACACAAACAATTCACTAAATAAGGAGAAGGTCAACAAAAAATTTTCTTTTAAGAAAAAGAACAAAAAGGTTAAGGATGATGATGAATCAATATCAGTTACTGATTCTGTAGATGTAATCAATTTGCAACTTAAAGAAAAATCTAAGAAAGAGAAATCTAGCAAGAAAGGTAAGACAGATGCATCAAATTTGAGTGAATCGCTTAGTTCTGCAACACTAGACAAGAAAGAAAAATTGAAGAAAAAAGACAAAAATATTTACAAAGATGACTTAAAGTCTGACTCTGAAAGTACATTAGGCAAGAAAAGTCTCAAGAGTGAGAAATATGGTAAACATACTAAAAAAGAAGATGAAGATTGTATTGGATCGCAAAGTGATATCCAAAAGAAAAAGTCTTGGTTTAGAAAAAGAGACAAATCTAAAGAAAGAGGAGAAAGGAAAATTGAGCATCGTGAAGCATTGGAAAAAGACAGTGATACCACAGAACAAGATGGTCCAGAAGTAATAACCAAGTGGAAATACAATGCATCTAAATCTCTACCATCTCAAAGAGGGAGTATGTTAAATTTATTGTTGTATCCTTGTACAATTTACACCCTTTAAAGCATTGAAATTGTGGAATGAATTTCTAGAGTAAGCTTTAAAGTCCTTCATTAAACTTTTTTATTTACACTTGGTAAATTAGTGTCTTTAGTGAAAAATCTGTTACTTATGTTTTTCTCTTTTAAGACAAAAAAAAGTAAGTATTCCAATTTATAAGGAAGTCTCAGCTCAACTCTCAAAACACTTTGTTTAAAGAACACAGAAAAAGTCTATCAGAAGCAACCTGCTTTAAAATACAATATTATTAACTTCCTGGGAATCTAGTTACTTTTGCTTTGCATTTAGAATTCAATATTATATTTTAATTGAGTTGTTTGGTGAAGTTTTCTCATTACTTTCAATGAATCATATTTATAATTATCAATCGAGTACTTCAATGATGTATTAGTTGCAACCGATTTTTCTTTACCTTTTCGAACATTACTTGAAATATTTTATGACTAAGATTAAAATTGTGTGCTTTTGTACTTAAATGTTCTATATATTTGTAATAATTGAGAGTAGGTTTTCTTATTAGGTTGACCCACATGGTAGTGTATCTGCAGAAGAGTAATTTAAATTCATCACTGGAGATAACTGTTCTAAGTTAAAAAATATACATGTTGTTTCAGAACTTGATGCAAACATTGAAGTTCAAGAGGAGCAACATGAAATACATATTGAACGGACTCCTGCTGGCCTAGGCCTCTCTATTGCTGGGGGTCATGGCTCCACACCTTTTAAGGGTGATGACGAGAGTATTTTCATTTCTCGAGTGTCTGAAGAAGGACCTGCCGACTTAGCTGGGCTTAGAGTCGGTGACAAAGTGTTAGCAGTGAATGGTGTATCTGTAGTGGGTGCAGATCATTATGATGCTGTGGAAGTTTTAAAGGCAGCTGGAGGCAAGCTGGTGCTGGTGATCACTCGGGATGTGACTCATCTTGTAGCTGTTTCAAGCAAGGTGAGTTAAGAATTTGAGAGAGCTGGTACACCTTTCCTTTCATCTGTGTTAACCCTCTTTGTGCTTGATGTTTGTGACCTGATTGTATCCTGATTGACCTGAATTTATGTAGGCTTATGTAATTATTCAAAATAAAACTAAATGGGAGGCTCTCTTTCTTGAGTGAAACACATTTGAAAATTGTTAAAAGTCTAGGAAACCTTGAAAGTTGTAATGTATAAATTTGTATTTAATTTGCATGATTAGAAATAATTTTGAAAAGTTAATAGGGTACATTTTTTTTCTTTCTGGACACCATTCATCTGGAGGGATTTTGTAGCTAGTAATAAATAAATAACAATAAACTTTGTCTAAAATAGCTTTGATTAATATTTATATAAAATCCTTTATTAAATTAGGTGGTAATCAACCCTTTATTTCCTTTGCACATTTTGGGATGTTGGAAGCATGAATTATAAAAAATTCTTTCCTATTTTGATTTCTTATTCTTTTTTAATTATTTACTGAATATTTTTCTTTCACTTGTACCAATAGTGTATATATATTTTATCCCACATAAATATTATTTAATTTCCTTGGGAGTATTAATACATTTTTATTATCCTCCAATTACACTAAAGATTAAATTATATTTATAGTTTTTATGAATTATCTAATATGTGCACTTTTGACAAGCTAAACTGCAATAAACATTCACAGAGATAGTGCAAAATAATAGTAATTCATTTTTAACTTCTCAATGGTTTAAATATACTAAGATTTAATGTATTACTAAATCATTGTGCTCAATAGTATTTGTTTCCTTGCATGTGCTACCTTATCTTCTCGATTTCTACAAGTGCATTCCAATTAATAATTACTGTAATAAAATAACTATCCAAAATATTTGTCATTTTTATTTCCATTTCAGGGGGGGGGACAGTTTCACTGTTCCAATGAGAACTATCATTGTAATAAAAAGTGATAAGTGTGCTCTGATTAAATTCTTGATATTCTTGATATTCTGGATTGAAACAATAGTTTGCCCAAAATTTAATGTAGGATTTGAAGAAAGGGGTTAAACAGTATTCTTGGAACAAATTACTTCAAAATGGATGTGTGATTTCTGAAATAAATATTTCTGTTTTGATAATGAGGTTAAGATACTACTTTATTTCTTTTTGTATTGAAACCAGTTTTGTATTTTTTTCCTTTTCACCCTCCATCCAATCATCCCAAAACTATAGATCAGTCCAACTTCATTCTACAACCCATTTATGAAATTTTGTTTTGGCAATGTGCCTGTCTCATGTTTTGTGTTGTGACCCTGTCCTGTACTCGTAGCCTGGCAGTGAGCATGCCGCCTCACCTTCACCCAGTTCCACCCCCACATTTCGACCTGCTGGAACTGGTGCGGACTCAGCATGCTCTTCCTTGGGGCCAAGTCGTGCCCCAAGTCAAGCATCTCATGTATCAGCTACCTCAGGTTTTGAAAGTCAAACACACATGCCTAGTAGTGTGTACCAAGAACTGGACAATAGAGCTAAGGTGAGGAAGGACTTCTTTTCTCACTAAACAAATAATTTTACCTGCCTCGTTGGTTGCAACTTTGTCACACCAACATTTTTTACCATTGTCCTCCTTTGGATGATCGTTTAAACTTTTATTTTCATTTATTGACTTCAAAAGATGTTGGGTTTCTGTAAGTATGGAAGAGATTATTTGTGTGCTATTGACTAGATGTAATGGCAGTATCCAGTCTGTATTTATTTCTGCTCAAAATTGCTGCACAATGTTCCATTTGAAATACCAAAATCTATTGAAACTAAAAATCAAAAAATTGTTAAGAACAACAACTATGCTTAACGATGTCTGCTTAATGATGAAAATGATGAAAAAACTTGGTCGCTTAGTAATTTAGAAGCCACTTTGCAAAAACTTTTTGAAATGATTCAGTCTATTTCTTTGATACAACATGACCTTTGTCCTTACCACATAGCTTACTTTTCAGCTACATCTCATTAAGTACTTAAATGTTCTTGCAGTAATGAAAACTATTTTTATTAGTAAATTTCTAGTGGATCATTAATTTTGTGAGTTGCCCTTTCCTGTTCATGAAGTTTTTGTGGTAGATGTGGTCATCTTATTTCATTTTCTTTTTTGTTTGCTCTTGTTCAGCCTCAGTCTGCAAAAAAGATTCCTGAACCTTTACCCTCTGGTGCTACCAGCAGCCAAGATACAGAGATACGGAAAATACCAGTACACACTACTCTCATTCGGGACCAAAACGGATTGGGATTCAGCATAGCTGGAGGAAAAGGATCTCCTCCCTTCAAAGATCATTCAGACGTAAGTTGCTGGAAAATGATGCTCAATGTAGATTAATCCATTTATATTTTAATATAATTACCTGTTTTTTATTTATAATTTTTGAAATAATTCTACAATATACATACAATCACACACACACACACACTAAATTAGACAAATGGATTATTTTACAGAAGAAAGGTTTTTACATTTTGGGAAAGTAATTTATAGTTTTACATTTTAGGAAAGTAATTTATAGTTTTACATTTTAGGAAAGTAATTTATAGTTTTACATTTTAGGAAAGTAATTTATAGTTTTACATTTTAGGAAAGTAATTTATAGTTTTACATTTTAGGAAAGTAATTTATAGTTTTACATTTTAGGAAAGTAATTTATAGTTTTACATTTTAGGAAAGTAATTTATAGTTTTACATTTTAGGAAAGTAATTTATAGTTTTACATTTTAGGAAAGTAATTTATAGTTTTACATTTTAGGAAAGTAATTTATAGTTTTACATTTTAGGAAAGTAATTTATAGTTTTACATTTTAGGAAAGTAATTTATAGTTTTACATTTTAGGAAAGTGTTCTGAGTAGGACATCATACTGTTTTTTCAGAGTCAAACTATAAAACATATCTTATTTTTTATATTTTCATATTAAGTTTCTAGATCTTGTTGAGTTGAGTGTATTTTTCTCTCATTATATCAAAATGTGTTGTAAACTGAGTACATGAGAACAATAAAATTAATATAATGTGTTAATTTTTTGTGATTGATAGGTATTAATTTTTTGAAGCTAAGTATTGCTTTTTGTATTTCACAGGCAATTTTCATATCTCGAATCACGGAAGGGGGTGCTGCTGAAAAAGATGGGAAGCTTTGTGTTGGTGATAGAGTTGTCTCGGTAAGCAGTGATACATTTTAATTTTTCTTATGTATCTTATAGCATCAGTAAGACGAGAGCATTTTTTTAATAAATTCACTTTCAACTATAAAGATCTCTCTGCTCCAGTCTTCTGTGCTATGCTTGGGGCTTCAATTCTTGTGGCATTTTTGTGTTTTATACGTCAGCATTTGTCTGTTTCTCTTCCACGTGCAGCCTAATTTTCTGATTCAGCTTCTATTGTGAGTCTTTGGCATTTCGTCTTGTTGAATTATACTAGAGCTGATCTGACAAGTCATCCGTGTTATCTTTAAAAATGTCTAGGTTGCAAGAGAATACATACTACTCTCAAAGGGCTCTTACCATTGAGCATATCACTTAGACTCAGCTATTGTTTTATAGAAGTATAGGCAAAATGTTATTTAAATGTACAATAGATTGCCTCCAGCACTGTTTAATGCATGTCACATGAATATGTAGATTGTGTGCTTGCTCCTCGTCCAAGACTGTTAAGAAATGCCTGCCCTTTGGTTTACTTTGGAACTGAATATAACCTTATGGGAGAGGAAAGGTCCAATAACCTGCATGCCAGGTGTAAATTCAATTTCAATATTATTAATAATAAATACCCCCTCAACAGACTAACATAGGTAATAGGTAATATCAAAGTTCATCTTGAGGTGGATTTTGAAGAACTGTCTGAATACTATAAATTTTAATTGTTATTTTATCCTTCCATTAATCATTCATTATTTCTCTGAACTGTGAATTCAAGATCTATGTAATAATGAAAATGAATAATTTTGCTGCTCGGCAGAGTTTTTAGAAACATTGTTTTTTTATTTTTTGCTATGTTGATGCCTGATAAATATTTCTAAAAACAGCATTAGTGAAATAAATTTATAATGATGATTTATCTTGGAATTACTAGATTCTGTTTGTTTGCTTTTTTAATATTAAACTTATGATTGCTCCTGTTCAGTCAAGTTTTGACTATTTGGAAATGAATGTTTGAATATCCTTATATGAGAAAGCTGGGGGTTGTGGGATAAATTACATAAATTTTATATACTTGTAAACTTTTATTTCAAAATGAAAATTGTTGCCTCGTGGTTTGAAATTTTCTCCTGAACCTTTATAAATTAGTCATTTTGTAGAATAGATTTTCAAATGTCACTAATGACTAAATTATTTTGTCAACACTATTCAATTAATTCTAGTGCCCTTAAACGAGCTTGATTTCTAACATCCACTACATTGAATGATGAACTTATGTCTTTATTTCTTACAGAATATACTCTGCACATTTCATTGTTTTAATAATTTTTACATAATCAAATGTTTCATTATTTTTTTACAAAATCATGCTTTTTGGTTTCATTCATTCTTTGAATAAATGTTTAGTTCAAAATCTGATTCCTTCTAGCAAATGATAATGCATTAGTTTATTTGAATTTTGAGACATTTTTATGAAGAATGAATGTAACGAATAATTTGTTGGGTTCGAATACTTATGATTATTAATGTAAGAAACATAAGTAATCTCATACCCCTTTGTATTAAATGCTTAAGGCCATTTTATATTCCTCAATCAATTCTTACATTCTATGACTTTCTTAGAATGGATTATATTCAATGTACACTTCACATCATAAGGGTTTAAATCTAACCTGTTTCTTGAAACATAATTTTAGTTGCTTGATGACATAATTACAGATTCTTTTCCCAATGATTAGTGTTCTTTCCTGTTAACTTTTCTTAGAATTTGAAATAAGTTTGGAGTTGCACAGTTCACAGAATAATTATTCTGTTATTCATTGTCTGATTATTCTCATGTTGCAAGAGACTGGTATGTTGACAACTGTTACCATTGGGCCTAATCTTCCAAAAGGATGTAAATATGTAAATAACAGGAGCACGTAGTTAGGAAATAGATCACTTACATTTCGAAATGAGCAGATAGCATAGGGAAGGTGAAGCGCACACTGCGCCGAGTTGATAGTGATCAATGGTACGTTGAGTGTCCTTGTGCTTAGAGCAAGTGCTCTGCATTTCCCCGCAGATCAACGGTGTGGATATGGAAGGTGCCCGCCACGACCAGGCCGTGTCGATGCTGACCGGCCTGGAGCGCTTCGTTCGGCTCGTGGTGGAGCGCGAGGTGCGAGTGGCTCGCGAGTCATTCGGCTCGACCCCGTCCCCCTCCCCGTCCCCCGGGGCGACGGAGCGGTCGCCGCGCGTGTTCGGTGCCCCGCGCCCCTACACGGGCCTTTACTCGGCGGCCAGTTACTTGGCCAACCGACCAGGCTACACCCCCGCCGGATATCGCCAAGCCGCCGTTGCCTCTGCCACCCCAACCACCTCGACGACGACCGCGGGCTCGACGACTACGACGACGGCGCCGTACGGCAAACTCCCCGGATTGAGGAACGATCCCATCGCGGTGACGCCTTCGGATGCGAGTAGTGTCAGTGGAGATAGTGACAAGAAAAGTACAGTGTCCGACAATAGCGCTGCACGAACAGGAGTGCAACCTCCCAAACCTGCGCCGAGGCGGCTCACGACGCCCACTGTGTCAGATGGACAGAAATCATCTCCTGTGAGCTCGGAGGGTTCTACCGACCCAGCATCACAGGTATTGCCGAAGCCTATTACGAATGAAGAGTTCCAAGCTATGATCCCTGCCCACTTCCTCCAGCCATCCCAAACTTCGAGTGCTGAGTCTGGGGGCCCCACTGTGGTAGTGACCATCAAGCAACCTGACTCCACTTTGGGGGATGTGCAATTTGGCCCTACTCCTACAGCGCTGGGTAAAGTCACTGAGACCATCACTAAGAGCACTTTCACCGAGACCGTGGTGACTCGTGTCACGGACAACAAGTTGGTGCAACCAGTCATCATTGAGGTTAGTGTGATGTGCTGATCTTCTTCTGCTGCAATTGAAAATCAGAGCCTCTGGTGAGGAGAAGAGCTACAAGGCTTTTTCATTACTGATTACTAATCAGGAAGCAGAAATTTTGGATGGGATACGTCTCCTGAAGGTATTTTTTAGAATTTAATTCCAGGACTTATAAGAATTCTTGAAGGATTGTTGTAATGATTTTCAATTTTTAAAAAATTGTTTTTAATCGTAGCTCTTTTCCTAATTCATGAGGCCTTGTCACGTGAAACACAAATTTTAATTCAAAAAGCTTTTATGATTTATTGAAAAATTAAATTAGGCATTCAGTATTCTAAACTAATTTTATGTTTAAAGCTCAACTGTTACTTTATTTTAAGCTCATACATTCTTTATATTTTTCTGATAAAGATGAGGCTTATTAGAACTAGCAGTGCTAAGAAATTCAAATTTATTCTCATAATAATTGATACCAAGCACATCATTATTTTTCAATCAGCAGATGTCAAGATCAGTTGTAATTGTTCTATTCTCTCTCTTTTGAATGCAATCCCATCCCCATAATGATTTCTGGAATGCTAATTATTGTAAATAACCTATTTGTTTTTCTTGGAAGTCCTAATTGAGTGTTTTTGACAATTTTGAATGGAATTTTAACCTTCTGGGAAACCTTAAATTTCACCAACATGAATCACCAACTGCATCGGCTAAATGCACCCATAACATGAATGTGTATGCTCTTCATAAAATGTAGAAAACGATGCATGGTTTCCAAAAGGGGGTAAATAATTTTTCCCAAAAATGTCCAGGGTGGATGACCAAGTTCAGTGTAGCCTTTTGAGAATATTTTCCCTGATATGGGATTATTTAAAAGAATTATTTATATCTGTAAAAGTGTAAATCCTTATTTAAAAAATTGCATGTGTTTTTTTTGTTTTTCTCACTAAGGCACTTATATTAACTGTTCATTCGTACATTTTGCACCTATATTAACTTCATGAATAATTTCAGTAAAGATAATAAACTACTGGAATTAAGGTGGTTTGAAAAGCCCTTATTTTCATTTTAAGTTTTACAGCTTAAAATAAACTTTTTGTCTTGTTTAGAAAGTATTTTTTCATTTCTAGACTCGTTCATTGGGAGTTGTATGTATATATTGCAGTCTTCATATGTACCAGGTGTAATGTGGCTTTTGTGTGATTGTGGATTTCATGTCCTATGCAGGTGGCTTCTTTGTAAAAAAAAATCTTATGTATGTTTAATTCTTTGAAATTGTTTGTGGGTCAGTGTATTCCTGGGCTCTTCATACAGGTAGGCAGAACTCTCAGTATTTGATGTCAAATAAGCAGCAACATTCATACATGTTGTCTTTGTTTTCAAATTCTGAGGGAGCTTTAATTACATTAAGCTTTTTGAGGATATTTTAGAAGATATACCACAAAGTACTTTCAAGAAAGTTTGTTACTTACATTTTTAAATCATTCAACTTTTATTCTTGTGGTATGCAGAAAATATTATGTTGCTTATCCTCAGAAGGTTCCTTGCATGATATGTTGCACAGCTAGTGGAGCCATTTGGTTTGGGCTATCAGGATCATCAGAAAAACACCTAAGTGACAGAACATTTCTTAAAAGAATGGCTAGGAGAAAAGCTGTTATTAGTTTGAATGTATTCAATAATTTATATTGGTTTAAACTCACATACTGAAGCACTTAATTCTTATCAGAAATTCTTATTTAAGAATTAATTACTGTTCTGTCCTAGAGGTTTCTTTTTTTAAAACTATGTGCTGTGTTTTCCTCCACCTTTTTTACAAAAAAATTTCTTTTGTATGTCCATACTTGGATATATCTATGTTTCTATTGACTGGTGGAGCAAGCAACACTGAAGCTTTTTTTCTGCACATTTCTTTCTAGTTCTTCATTAATTATTATCGTTCTAGCTCAGGAGAGATTGAAATATGCATCACTTCACTGTTACAACCCACTTTGTATTGCATGTTTCACATTCACTTTAAAAATAACGTACATCAGAGATTGTTGGCTTAGTCTTGCTTTTAAAAAATGTTGCTTGCTCAATCTGTTTACACAAATATATATTTTTAATAATTTTAAAATCTTGCAGTGTTCTGATTTTTTTACTTAATCTTTTTTATATGTTTATTACAATGTTTTGCACATACTAAATATTGTATAAATAAATTCTATTTAATTTACAATGTTCACCTAATTATTTGAGCTTGAAAATGAATTTATTAATTTTTCAACTTTAATTCAAAATACATTGTAGTTTTCAACTTCAAATAATTTGTATCTTGGGCAGGAGTTGTTATCAGAGGAGAACACATTTCGTGAAAGTAAAAAGCTCCATTGTAGACTTCTTGGCTGATGAGTCATGGTCTACATTCTTTGGTCATTGTGGGTCAATTGGGGTCACAAATGCTAATTGCTTTTAAGACTTCTCAGGAGATGAGATAAAGAGTACAGTTTGAGGAAAGAATGAATGGGTTATAATCATGGTAGACATAAGAACAGGAGTTACTGGGATGAAAATTGTAAGTTAATTAATTTTGCTTTGAATTTATGGATTTTCATTTGAGGAAATTTCAAGTAATATGTTGCAAAAGAAAAGGAACAAATAGTTGTGTATTAACAGTGTGTCTAAGTGGTATAGTCGAGAAGAAATAAGTATTTTGCTGATGTCATGTAAGATGTCATCCAATTTTTATGTGCAGGAAGTGACTTTATTAAAAGAAGGAGGCTCACTGGGTTTCAGCATCATTGGTGGATCAGACCATGCATGCACACCTTTTGGGGGTGACCAACCTGGTATTTTTATCTCACATGTGAGTATTTATACTTGAATGTATTATCAACAGCATTTTACTTTAGTGTTTATAACTTATATTAATTATTTTATGTAGATTATACAGTGAAAGAATATTGAAAAGCTTAAATATATAAATTAACATTATGTCAAGATAAAAATTGGTGAATGGAAAATGGATGGTAAAAATATATGTTAATTTACTCTGTATATTTCTTACATTAGGTCCCTCTAATTTTTATAGTAAATTAAATGTGTAGCTTTTAAAAGGCTTAAAACTTTTCGATCTTTTCCACGAATAGTTATGTTATTTAAATATTTTCCCTGGTTAAATGTGTTTGTATTTACATTATAGGTTGTCCCTGGGGGTTTGGCTGCTCGATCAGGTAAATTACGAACTGGAGATCGTCTACTTAAGGTGAATGGAGAAGAAATTGTTGGTTTCACTCATGCTGAAGCTGTAGAGAGATTATTGCAACCAGGGGAAGAAATCCAACTTACAATTCAACATGATCCACTACCTGATGGCTATCAAGTAAACAAAACTTTCTCTAACATTTTGACTTAATGTAATAATCTGAAATGTCTTCATTTCAACTTCCTGTGTAGAACATAGTCATTACTCTTTACTTTTAGACTGCTAGTAGTGTAGGCCATTTTGGAGATAAATAAAGCAGCACTGAACTATGTAGGTACACAGAAGTAGTGCAGTCAAGTTTTAGTCACTGCTTTTAAGTTGGGAAATCTTTCTTTTCTAAAAGTCCTTAAGTATAGTTTTTTTTGTAGGGGTTCCAAAAATGTACAATTAATGTATGTGAACTCATAGACATAGTAGATTGCTAAAATAGTTGTTTTTTGCTTCTTGCAAGCTGCTCGAGGTTGAATATCTACCTATCACAGTAAGTAGAATAACTGTTGTGCTTTGTTTCTTTGCTTTTTCTTTGATAATTTAATAGTTGTTTCACTCTCACTCTCAATACTTATTGTCCACAATGTATACTCAACATTCTCATAAATTCCTCTGAAATTTTAAGATTTCATTTATGGTATTTTTATTTGCCGTCATGAATCGGTCCATGTCCTGATTGTAGGATACAGAGAAGGCTCTCAAGTATTTCTTTTCTCATATATTCCTAGTTTTTCACTTTTATCTTCTTTACTGGCCTTCTCTGTGTGCTGAACACTCACCCATGTGTTTGCCGTGCATGGCAACCCGTGTCGGAGGGAATGGGTGTCCTGGTGAGTTGAGGAACCATGCATACCTAGAAGGATGTGTGCCAGTATGTTTGCTTTGGCCTCAACCTCTTTCTAGACAGTCAATCGGGAGCTAACCCACCCCCAACCAATCTGCTCAGACTATGCCTTCAACTGAACTCCAAGGGGGGGGGGGGGCCTTCCTGGGGGTTGGCGGCGTTGGAGCAACCTTGCTTAAATAACCNACCTTGCGTGACCCCGCTATATCCCCATGTCAACCCTGGATTCCGTGGTGGGTGGGGAACACGGGGATGAAATAAAATCCATACGCATGGATACTAACACATCTCCTTGTGGAGTTGGTGGACTGCAGGGGGAGCCACACACCCAAGTATCTTCGAAGCTACTGAGGGTTCACAGCCCTCCTGCTTCAGAAACAAAAAAGTGATAAGAAACAGAACATTTCTCATGAGAATGTTTTCGTTGCAATGTCGTGTATAGACGGGACACTTGAAAAAGTGTCCCCGTTCTATATTTATAAAGGGTTACAGGGATTAGTCGGAATGCTTAAATCAATCAAGAAGCTCCATTATAGGTCTCCGTTCTTCCATCCTCCGAGTCAGATTGTGCATTATCCGACTGTGACCCGGAAAAGAACATTCAGAAGCCGGACCCAGGAGGTTCAAAATAGTAATGGCTTCCATACTTCAGAGGAACCTTATTGGCTATAGAACTCAACGTGAAGAGTTACATCTCTTAACACATCGCAATCCAATATGTATTTGCCTGCAAGAGACACACCTTCTACCAGAACACTCTCCCTCTCTGCTGGGATACATCAGCTTCAGATGTGATGACACCACAGGAGATTGCGCAAGAGGTGGAGTTGCCGTGTTTGTTAGACACGCTATCCTCTCCTCACCCGTTCTCCTACAAACTCAAATCTAGGCTATAGCAGTCAAAATTTACAGCTTACCAGCTATCACCGTGTGTTCCATATATCTTCCTCCGACATGAGATTTCTCTGAGACTTCTCTCAGAGATTTAATTTACCAGTTTCCTCGACCATTCCTCCTCCTTGGAGATTTCAATGCCCACAGTTTACTGTGGAGTTCATTGAGCAATTGCCCCAGGAGTCGACTGCTGAATTATCTCTTTGAGCGTGAAGATTTGTGTCTAATTAACACCGGGGAGATGACCCACTTTGTGTTTGCCAAGGGGTCATGGACTGCTATAGACTTGTCAATTTGTTCCCTTGAAGTTGTTGGTATCTTCCAGTGGAAGGTAGATGATGATCTGCATGGTAGCGACCATCATCCTATCTGGTTGTCCTTGCAGGAATGTGTGAATGTTCTCGAATGCAAGCCTCAAAAATGGATTCTCAGAAAGGCTAACTGGACACTGTACCATTCTCTGGCTGTCTTCAGAGAAATGGGAAGTGTCCAAGAGAGGGTCGACCATCTGACCCAGGTATTTCATCACGCCGCTGAAGAATCCATTCTGAAAACATCTTTGTTTTCGCTTAGACCTCATGTTCTCTGGTGGAATGACTCATGTCAGTCTGCCATTCAGGTGCGGCATCCAGGAAACCTCGCAGCATATCGGATAGCTAAAGCAAAAGCATGCAGAACCATCAAAGAATCCAGATCCACCTTCTGGAAGGAGTTTCTAAGTACCACTAAGAGAACAACATCGTCCACTAAAGTATGGGAGTCAATCTGAAAGATATCTGGAGGGTATTCTCGAGTCCTAATATCTGGACTCAATTATGAGGGTCAGGTTCTCACCAACGACAGAGAAATGGCAACAGTGATGGCTAAATACTTTGCTGATCTAACATCTACAGTAAACTGTGATCCTGATTTCACGAGAAAAAGGGAAATAGCAGAGAGCACATTTTTTGACTTCTGTTCCACCAACTGGCAAACCTACAACTCTTCCTTTTCAATGTGGGAACTTGAGTCAGCTCTAGCGACAGCCCATGACACTGCTCCTGACCCTGATTCCATTCACTGTGAAATGCTCAGACAACTCAGTCTAGAATCGAAAGAATACCTTCTGGATATCTTTAATCTTTCATGATCCGAGGGAGTATTCCCTAATTCGTGGAAGGAAGCAACACTGATCCCCCTACTAAAACCCAGAAAGGACAAGTACATCAGTAGTTATTGCTTTGACAAGTTGCATTGGTAAAACTCTGGAGAGAATTATCAACCGACGTCTCGTCTGGTATCTTGAAAGGTATAACTTGCTGAGTCTTTCTCAGTGTGGTTTCAGGAAGTTCCATTCTACCCTGGACAACTTACTTCTCCTGGAAACAGCAATTCAAGATGCTTTCGCCCGAAGACAACATGTCGTCGGAATATTCTTTGACATCGAGAAGGCTTATGATACTACTTGCTTTGCCCTAGACCCCCAAATAACAATATTGCCACTGCACTAGGTAATATTGATTTAATTAATATCAATTTATGAAACACGCTTTGCACTCTTTTGTATTTATCGTACGCACCTTAATTTCTCGAGGCTGGAAAACAATGTCCTTTCAAAAAATATTAATGTAAAATTTCGAGCCATGTGATATATTCTTCTCTGTTAATTGGTAATTAAGTACTTAAAAAGAAAATTACAACACACGTTCGAAATGGAAGTATAAATCACTTTGTTTGCTGGGAGTTTTACCCCGAATTAAAGGGCTGATCCCTTGCTAATTTAAAATGCGTAATGCCAAGACCTCGCCACATTTCGTGCAACCCTTCATCTAGAACAAAAGTATATCTATAGCTCTCTATAGGGAGACACTCTCATATCCGCAGGTGGTTTTGCTTAGTTTACAAGTAATTTCTGAAGAAATTAACCATCTTTTGAGAGTAAAGTTTCTTATTAAAATAACATTGAAAATATCTCACTTACATTGATTCAAACATTCCAATTCCCGCACTTACAATTATCTTAAAATATTGCGTATTGCATGTATCAACAGTTTGAAACCTGTAATATTTGAAAATTATAATGCTTAATAACATAATGAAACAAACATAGATATATGCATTCAATAGTTGCTTGGTTATTAACATAAGAATTATATCAACAGTTAAAAGGAACTCAACGTATCAAGTTGTTACAAAACGCAAGTATCCACAAGAAGTAAATAACTACTAACTTACAATAATACGTATAAAAGAGATATGATTGATATATTTACTATTTCACAAGAGGCATTGAAACATAAGCTAAAATTTTTTGTTGTAAAGAACCTTAAAATTACATAAAGAAAAATATGTGTATGAAGATATATGAAATCATGGATAATTTACGATTAATAATAATTAAATATGAAATCATGAATATATTTACAATAAAATGGTAATGCATTTAAAGATTTGCAAAAATAATTTTCAAAATATACTTTATTTCTTATTTAGAACAAAGAGATATACACCAAATTGTATAAAAAAAATTAACATTTTACATCAGCATCGACCCTGGTACCCTCCACTCTCAATGTTCTCGACTTAACTCCTTCATCACAGAGGAATTCACAAGGAGCTACATTTAATAGCTTATAAAACATCAAAGAGTTTATCGCTAATGGCATCAATATCTAAATCTTAACAGTATTTTTGAGTATATGAAGACATTCAGTCAAGCATTTATTTATAAATGCAGTTAACTTAAGTTTGAAAACTTAAATACGAAATTACTGTCTGTGAACACAGAAGCTAAAGAATTAACAGTTTATAACCTGTAATATTCGAAAATTATAATGCTTAATAACATAATGAAACAAACATAGATATATGCATTCAATAATGCAGTAATATACTAATTATATCAACAGTTAAAAGGAACTCAACGTATCAAGTTGTTACAAAACTCAAGTATCCACAGGAAGTAAAGAACTATAAAGTAGATATGATTGATATAATTACTATTTCACAAGAGGCGTTGAAACATAAACTAAAATTTTGTATCGTAGAGAGCCTTAAAATTACATAAAGAAAAATATATTCACAGAGTTTTGCTGAGTGTCAAACAATGAGTGTCATATTGCTATGAAAATACAATGCAAATACGGTCCATTATTGTATGTATTGTAAGAGATTTAGAAAAAGTGAAATTTTAATAAATACGTTTAAAGTAGATCAAAACCATTGTACTGAAATATAAAATTTACCTAACATTCTTTTACATGGTAAAAATGATTGTTTCTTTCTTAAAATGCAATTATTTAAGAACAAAAACAAACATTTACAATGAATGAATGAATAAATCAATACAAATTTTCACGACCTGGCATACAACATTCATCATGCCTTATTAAAAATAAACTACTAAATTTTTTTAATAATCTTAGTTTCAGCACTTTTAAAGATCGTAAAACAAAATTCAATCTCAATACTACAACAACAAAATTCAAAGTAATATCAAACATGTCACTGAAAATGATAGACATTATAAGTTTCTCATGTATTCAAAAACTCACTTTGGCAATGTTAAAAATAAGCATCTTTACAAAGTAAATGCAATACAAATATATACCTGAGATAATCATTCACAAAAATGCCTACAACATTAATAAATATTAGGTATTTTAACAAATACAAATTCATTGTGATTACTTTTCCAATTTATCATTATTATTCTTACATTCTCAGATCCCATTTCAAATGTCCACAAAAACAATTACTTAAAGAAAGCAAAGTTTACTCACTGTATTTTGCTGAGTGTCTTTGCAAAGAATATGACATGTAATTACAGTCCATTGTTGGATGTATTGTAAGAGATTCTGAAATAGTAAAATTTATTTTAAAAATTAATATACACATTTCAAATATTACATAAAACACTGTTGTGAAATACAAAACTAACTTAACGTTCGTTAACATGGTAAACATTAATGTTTCTTACCTAAATTTCTAAAATTCTTTAGAAATGAATCAAGAAATCTATACAAATTACCACCAACTGTTGCGTACATGTCTTATTTATTCAATTAAAAACATGATATAATTTACAATGATCATAGTTTTTGCACTTTGAAAAATTGTAAAACTAATTTCAATATTAACTAGTCATTGTTATTCTTCAGACACCGTTTCAAATATGTTCTCAAAAATTCAATTTTTTTTTGCACAAAGACACAAAACAATTAAACACTTATACTATACAGTACTTTAACACGTCTATAAAACCTTAAACAACTCGCACTATCCTTTGATAAATCCCAATACGATTCTTCTTAAGTTCGCCGCCATTGTACAATATTTTTGTAAGCAAAACATTCAAGGTGGCTTTGACAAGTTTGCATGGCACATCAACAAGCTAATGCTAGTTTGATTTATGTAATATTAAATCTCCGAAAAATGTAGTGAAAACATTAAATTTTTAAATTTTTGGAATTTTTACATTCATTGCTGTTCTCCAGCTATGAAATGAACCAAGTTTCATGCTTGTATGACCAGTAGAAGTACCTTTTACTTCTGATATCTAGATCAGTGAGTTACACGTAGGGGCTTATATAAGATTAGACTTGGCGTCATGGCATTTTAAAACAACTCTATGCCTCGGGATTTAGAAGACATATTTCTCTAGTCCTTTTTGGATCAGCGTTCCTTCTGATACAGAATTGGAAGAGACACCTCGGATCTCAATCTTGAAGAGAACGGTGTTTCTCAGGCCTTAGTCCTGAGTGTGACCTTATTTGCAGTGGCCACAAACAGGATAACGTCCGCTGTAAAGAATCCTGTTCTACACTCTCTTTTTGTTGACGACTTTGCCATCTTTTGCTCATCACAGAGTGTCACAGGTGCAGAGTGACAAATCCAACTCGTCCTCAATAGATTATACCACTGGTCAAATACAACTGGCTTTCATTTCTCTGCTGAAAAAACACAGTGTTCTTTTCAGTAGGAGACCAAGCCTTCTGGCAGAACCTCACCTCACCCTGAGGGGCAACATTCTAAAATTCTATCCTTCTGTAAAATTCTTAGGTCTAATCTTTGATCAGAGACTGAATTGAATTGAACATCTGACAGACCTAAGAGCAAGAACATTAAAGTCTCTGAATCTCCGGAGTAGCAGGGAATGGGGCACTGATTGCTCCTCCTTGCTCCAGTTTTATCAAGCATTCATAAGATCTCGGCTCGATTATGGCTGCATTGTTTATAGCTCTGCTTGTGCAAGCTATTTAAAGAAGTTGGATAGTGTCCACCATGCAGAAATCCGACTTGTTACAGGAGCCTACCGTACTAGTTCCATTCCACGTTTGTATGCCGAGAGTGGTGAACCATCTCTTTACTCCTCATGCTACGACACTTTTGCCACATGCTTACTTTACCTGACAATTTGGTACATAACACAGTATTTTATCCTCCCTCTTCTTCCATCCATTTCTACAACAACAGACTGAGAGCAACCAAACCTTTTGGGTATCGCTCCAGACAAATTTTGTAAACTTTGATTGTATGTACACCTAATGTCTTAAGTCAAGGTTTCAGTAAGACTCCTTCTTGGGCTTTGCACAAGCCGAAGATTAATTTCGATCTTCTGCATCATGACAAGAAGAACACTCCAGTCGCAGTGTTGAGGGTATACTTTCACCTAATCTTTGACAAACACCAGACCTATATTCCTGTGTTTACAGACGGGTCGAAGCAGGCTGATGGTGTCGGCTGTTCTGTGGTGTTTCCCCATAAGACCTGTGGCTACTGTCTTGGCGACCTATGTAGCGTTTACACCGCTGAGTGCTATGCCATATTGAGAGCACTGTGATCAACTAAGTGCTCCTGCGGATCAAATTTCCTGATTTGTTCTGATTCAAGTAATCCAGACTATGTATCCAGCTGATAAGTTGATCGAGAACATCCAGGATGTGATTTCCTCCCTCCAAAGAGAGGCAAAGAACATAATGTTTCACTGGATTCATGGACACATAGGAATCAGAGGAAATGAGGAAGCAGATGTTTCCGCAAAGGCTGCATGCCTCAAGAATTGTGTGGATTTCTTCACGATTCAAAAACGAAATCTCCTAAATTCCATCAAGACAAGGGTTCTGAGTGAATGGAACAATGAGTGGTTGGCTGTTGAAGGAAATAAGCTCTGACTTATCAAATCCTCTGTTAAGTCATGGAGCAGTTCCTGTAGGTCAGTTGGGTGCGAGGAGGTCTTGCTGACCCGCCTGCGCATAGGACATTGTCCTCTCACTCGTCGGTATCTCTTACTACTTGATGATGAACCCATTTGTGAGGTGTGTAGCTGACTGCAGATATATATGAATGTAATACGGCAAGGTCATTAGAGCCCTTGCAGGTGGGGGGAAAATGCAGTTTTGCACCATAGAGAAGTGATATTTTCTCATATTTCTGAAAAATGAAAATTTACATAGTACAAAGCAGACAATTGGAGCAAAATTAGCAAGGTAGGAAAAATAAGAAATTTCACTCCATGTATTTTCACTAATGAGAAAACCGTGATTCTGTTTTGTTTTAAAGCTCTCTATCTATCAGAAACTCATTATTTTGGTGGCTACATGAATTAAGTTAGTCTGATTTGTTTATTATCAACAAATTCACATTTTTTCCAGAGATATTTATCCTTACTATATGTTTCTGTATCTAACAATAATGCAACTATTATCTTAATTCATCTTCATAACCAGTAATTATATTTGCATTGCAGTGAATATGACCAGATGCCCTTACATTTTTTATCCTGTATATTGTTTGAAATGTACATAATCCAAACTCACACAAACCAACTCATACTGGCTCATCGCCAAAATTGATTTTGTGATGTATTTCTCTGAATGAGATGATCTACAGTGCTGTTTTAATTAGTTAAAAGGGATTTGTATTAAAACTGTATGTTATTTTCAGCAAGGTATTTTTAATGCAAGTAATACTTGGCTTGTGAAGAAGACATATAGATTTTACTGTGAACATGAAAGAATTTCTGTATTCGAATACTGTATTCTTATATTGCATCTTTTGTGTCTTCCTCAATAAAGAATGCATTATTGGAAATGAAAAAGAATGATCAATTGCCCTACATGCAGTTGTTGTTAATTCTATAGGATGCAGTAAATATACAACTATGTTTCACTTAGTTTTACTATTGTTGAAAATTAAGTCGTTATATGTAACAGAACAATGAAGAAAAATTCTAACCCACTACAATTTTTTGGGAACATGCAAGCTCATAGTAAATAAAGGAAAACTTAGATTTTCACAGACGCTTTCTAATGTAATGTACTGTAAATTAAATTGTATCAAAAATTTAGCTATGCTTATGTTTCTGTTTGATTGCTTGCTCATTCTCTCTCTTCATTTTCGCTCATCATATATCGCTCTTGCATTTTCACTGTATTTTCTCTATTGTTAGCTATTGCATACAATTGTGTGATATAATTTCACAATCATTTTGAACAAATAATTTTGTCATTAATGGTTTTAGTAATGGTAAGAAAATTTAATTTGCCAAGATAGCTAGCATTGTCAGCGGTAAGGATAGGATGATGAATGAAATTACAGAACAATTATTACTTTTAAGATGACAATATTCTGTGGTTTATGTTAGAGCTTGTATAACCATGAAATATAATGTTATTGAAATATAATGGTCTCACTTCTAGATTCAGGGATTGTTATACTGCTGGCTTACAGGCTTTCATCTCTACTAATTTTTCCTTTTTTTCCCTTTATTACCTCTGTCCTATGTGAACTAATTTCTCTTGCTCATTAATTATGTATTGTTCTTGTTTCATAGGAACTTCGTATTGTGAAAACTGCTGGAGAAAAGTTAGGTATGCATATCAAAGGAGGATTGAGAGGACAACGAGGGAATCCTTTGGATAGGAATGATGAAGGGGTGTTCATTTCCAAAATAAATTCTGGTGGAGCTGCTCGTAGAGACGGGAGGTTGAAAGTGGGTATGCGCCTCCTGGAAGTCAATGGGACTTCATTACTCGGAGCTTCACATCAGGAGGCTGTTAATGCATTACGTTCTAGTGGGAATGATATCCAATTAGTTGTTTGTAAAGGTGTGTATGTGTGGTATACCAATTTAGTTGTAATTTGGATCTATTTATTGCATTAAAAACATGTCTTTAAATTTTTATGAAAATGGAATTAATAGAAATTATTAAATATTTAGATATTAAAAAATACATTTTTTTTTTTGCTCAGATATGTAATATCTTTAAATTCCTTTAATGTTAAAAACTTGCTTCAGGCTATGACAAATCTGAAGTGGATCGACTACAAGCTGAAGGACAGTTAACCCAAGAGACTAGATCTGTCTCACAAAGTGTGTCAAGTTTAGATAGAGAAGATGAAGATTCGGCGACCATACAAAAGGTGAATTGGAGATTTTTCTCTCTTTTTTTTTCCCTTGTAGTATATGTGTAGTATCACTGATTCCCAATACATATTTCACCAGGAGCAGGAAATGCGCCAAGAACTGGTTCAGTGGGAAAAAGAGGAAAAAGAGCGTCGTGAACAAGAATTAGCCTTACAACAACAACAACAACAACAGCAGCAGCAGCAACAACAATTAGTACCTGCAACAAATAAATCTACGGGTGAAAAGGTAACTATTAATAACTTATCTTTTTGAAGTACTCTAATACACATGTATCAGTTATGTACACAACAAGTATCTGTTGATTTTTAGGAATTCTTTTATATTGTTAAAAAATAATTATTTATGCTGGCAGGGACATTAAATAATTAATTCATTTAAACAAGAAGCAAAATTAAGAATATTTTATTACTAGCTATATCTGTGTAATTAAATCACAGGAAATTGAATGAAACTAATATTCTGTACTATAATATGAATATTTAATTTGATACAGGCATCTTTCACATCTTCCACAATTAGTAGTTACTTGCTTAGCACGCAAAACAGAGTTTTCACTAACTGATTGATAGATTGCAAGCTTTTCGTCATGCTTATCTATCAGGTTAGGCATCTCTTGGTAGCAAACCCTTTTGACGTAGCCAGTTTTGCGAGAATTCCACAGCATCCATATTTGAAGTTCATTCCTGATAATGCTTATCTGCTCACCTAACTCCTGATTAAAGTTCTGTCTCTGCTGGCAGAGCTATCCAACAGATAGAGCGTGATGAAAGACAATCTACCATGATCAGACAGATCAGTTATCCGAGTAGTTCTATCTGGCCAAGAAGAACATCAGTGAAAGGTGTTATTAGCAATACTATTTTATTTGCCTGAATAATATGTCGGATACTACTTTCCCCAATGTGGTGCTGTAGGCAAATTTCACTCAGTTTCATATTTAGCATTAAACAATAAAAACAGGACATCAGAATAGTTATGAACAATGTATGATTATCATAATATTATTATAATAGAATACATGTGACTTGCACACAACTCCTTACAAATATTGTTTATTCTGGCATGGTCAAACATGTTAGTGATTTTATTTGTCTGGAATCAAGAAGTCAAGTTACACCATTTTTAAATAAATGAAGCAAGTAGCATCTTTTCTTCATGTACTTTTTAAAAACTATTATCTCGGAAAGGAGGAGCATTATGTGCCACTTGTTCAGTTATCTCTTGTATGGGGATGTGTCTCAAGTCTTCCGGGGTTTAGGTCTGTGTGGAAATGGTGTATGGTTGTAGAAGGTGAATGGGTGGTGTAGTGGTTAACACTCCTGCAATCAGTTCAGGAGTCCTGGATTTGATTCCCAGCTCATCACCATTTTCACCTGACCAAAAGTTACTATAAATACTTTTGTCATCTCCTATGATATGCATTGAAACCCACATATATTGAATTCATGACTACATCAAACTTTCTTTGAAGTCCCTTACATTTTACTGTGATTTCCTGTGTAAAACAACCCTCATATATTGAACCTGAATGTATTGAATTCCCTGTGTTTCTTTTCCTTGGTTGACAATTTTAATATTTTTGGCTTCTTTTTTAATGATGGTTGGTTCCCTCCCACTAATACCTAACTTGAAAGGAGAAAACCTAAAGATATGAAATAGGTATTAATTCTTATAATCATTATGAACTTTGTATCGAGGAATCGCTTCCAGATGAAATAGAACATAGATTCTTTTTTATCCTAATTTAGGGAGAATCAAATTTGCCGAGAACAACCTATCATTTGTGAAAGTTAGTACAACATTGTTGGATCACCAGTTTTCTTTCCCTAAATCTGATTTTTTTGTTTCCATTCAGGTGTTGGATGTTGTGAGAGCAGCAGAGCTACTTGTAAACAAACCTAGCAGTCCTACTGAAATGACGGTTCCAAAATCTCCAGGAGGTCCAAAAAGTGATCTTACTAAGACTACAACAATAGTAATGAGCAAACACACTCTTGCCCCTCAAGAGCAGCAACAACCTCTGCCTCCTCAGACTAGCACTGTATGTTCTTTTCATTTTATTATTATTATTTTTTAAAAAAATTACCCCTTTTCATTTCAAATCAGTTGTTTTGTGCAGAAAAAGGCCAAGCTTCTGAGGAATTTTAAAAGGGAAAATTTCTAGTCCAGGAAAATCACTATTATTATTATTATTATTATTATTATTATTTGGCATATTGTTCATTTTCTTTAGTATATCAATGATTAGAAAGAAAATTGTTTTAATGGTTCAATTGTTAAGCAATGTTTTTATTAGTTTTTATTCATAAATTTACAAGTTTCGTTGTAATGAATGTTTGAATCTATTGCTTGTGAAACTATTTTGTAATAGGCTTATTCACTAATGGAAATAAAGGAATTCTTGTATTAATTACTGATGAAATTCGCAGGCTGGCTTCTTTCTGAAACAATAGCTTCTTTATATATTTTAAAATTATTTTGTGTGATTGTATGCCTCTTTTGTTTTAATCCCTTATTACAGATGTAAGATTATTGAGCGCATATTTCAAAGACTGCTGATCCTGCCTCTGACAGTTTTTATTATTTAAAAGTATTATTAAAAAGTAGTCTGTGTTTATTATTTTTCAGATTTCCCCTGTTTGGGAGGAGTATTTTAGAGAGCATGTTTTTGTTTTGATGTGCAGTCTATTCAACAGGGCACATGGTAGTCAGTGTTTCCCTTCATAGGCAGAGTCATCTTTGTCACCACTGTACCTCTAATTTTTGTATGCAAATCTTACATATTGGTTATATCTTATTTGTTAGAATAATTTCTAACAATATTCCTGAAGTTATGAGTAGAAAATCACCTCCTTTCTACCTAAATGGCAAACCAAGTACCCAATTGATGGTTTTTCCCCCTAGATTGCTCTGATTTTTGTGGTTTTTGTGTGTGGTGTTGTCTGGCAAAGTAGAAGTCATCGGACAATGCGGGATCTCAAAAAATTAGGGTGGGATTAAGTGTGGCAAATGAGAAGTCCAGTTTCATAAATGTTGCTTCTTCACTAGGCCTCATGATTGGCGGCAGCCTCCCTGCCCTCTGGTCCTGCAGGTTTGTCTTGTTTGCTCTTGTGCT
This sequence comes from Laupala kohalensis, assembly GCA_002313205.1. Classification (NCBI taxonomy): domain Eukaryota; kingdom Metazoa; phylum Arthropoda; class Insecta; order Orthoptera; family Trigonidiidae; genus Laupala; species Laupala kohalensis. Next base: position 1,214,751 of record NNCF01127813.1, read on the forward strand.
TGGCATGTCAGCTGCCTTGTTCACCTGCATGAAATAGGCCCTTGAGAAGTTCTGAGTGGTCAACCATCATGTTCAGTTTTTGTGGTCCTAGAATCACTGATGTGCCATTTGGTTGTTGATTTTGACATGTTTTCAAAGTAAAATCAATTAACTTTCATTGTTCTTTTGTTTTCATAATTTTCTTCAGAACTTGACATACGAGAGACATTTTTAAGAAATAATTCTTTTAGTAGTTTTGCTTCATTCTCCTTCCCAAAAATACAAAGTGCACACATGGGGGTACAATAATATTTTCCTGTAACTTCCTCACATGAATATGAGGGTTGAGATTTTTTTCTAGTAAATTTGGTTTAACCTTCAAACTGTAGATATTGTATAAAATATGTTCCTGCTATTTTCTTTTTGTTTATGTTTTTGTGCCATTTGTTTCCTATTTTAATAACAAATTTTATGCAGTAACTGGTTATATTATGAACATTAAATATTGTAATGAAGTGGCTTCAACACTATATTTGTTTTGAGCAAAAATATACTTACCTTTTTAAGTAGTTAAAGTCTATTGAGTATTGTAGGAATAATACTCAGTATACAGTTGGCTCAATTAATGTACGCATCTTGGATATCTCCTAACTGACAAATATCGTGTCAAAGGATTAATTGTCTAAGAATCAGTGTTATTTTACCCCTTAATTTGCCATAAGTCAGTCTTCACTACCATCTTTGATGCATAAATATCAATGTTAACTTGAACCCTCCTCAAAAGAATATTTCAAATTTACAGGAAATCAAAGAATTCTATTTTGAAATTTGACTTGAATTTTCGTGAGGCATTTTCCACTTGTGAGAACAATTAGCCTTCAAAGGTACCATAATCATACTTCATATATTGTGGGCCTGAAGTATTCAAGAGCGTAACAATTGGTGTCTATTTTGAGCTAGATCTTTTTTTTACCAATTTGTTTTCATAATTCTTTCTTTCATATATCTTGTTTACATAACCTTTATTTCACAATTCATAAACATCAGTCATCTTTATAAATAAGAATTATAAATAATTATAAAGCAATTGCTTTATAAATAAGAATTATTTTGCTTTCAACAAGTTACCCGTGAATACCAAATATGTACACAAGTTCACATTTTAAAATTTGCAGTACGTAGTGCATAAATTGTGTAATATGAGGAGAAACTTGCAGAGTCTTGGAAAATTCAGTGTGTTCTTTTTCATGATTTTCCGTGGTAAAAATCATCTCTGAATAGCTGTGCCAGTTATGAGAATATTTAAGGTAGATACATTATTGATTCACTTATTGTAGCAAAAGTGTTTAATAGTATTTTAAGTTCTTATGCTTATTTTGAACAGATTTTGTTGTGTTACATATCTGTTCATGTAGAAGAATTTTCATTCAACGTAGAATAGAAATTAAATTTATGTGAATCCAAAAAAACTTTCATCAACTGATGAATGTTATATTGTGAACAAATTGTGAAAGTAATGTATTATCAATGTTTCCTATTTGTAACTAACCTAGGAGTATACTTTTCCCTTTTTTCCCGTATATAGATGACAGATCTTAAAAATATTTTACAGTGAACATTAAATCTATTAATGATGGCATATACTGACACTCGAGGAAGATTTTATGCAGGACTATAGAATGAACAATGTGGCGTGTATGGTTTTTACGTGTCTCCTGGTACTACTGTGTAATAATTGAATGTACCTTATTCACTGTTTTTAGCTAACTTCATCTTGAAGTGAAGTGAAAATTTTACTTACGATTGTTTCAATAATTTTTCTACATTTCAAAAACAAGATTTGTTGTTTGAACCAGACACACACACAAGGATAAAGTGTGATCAAAAGAGTAACGTTTTAAACTCAACCTTAATTTCATTAAACATTTGTAGAGCAACGTGTTGCAGAGATACTTGACTTCATTATTTGTTACAATCAATGAGTTCAGTTTGGCAGAGTTTTAGAGTGTTGATATAACAGTTAATATGCCATGTTGTAACTCCAAAATTATTACAGAGGAAAACATTGTGTCTCATTCTACATTATTTATTTCAGATAGCTTTTTCAATTGTGTAGTGGCCATCTCCAGTGCTGAATGTAAGGATTCTTGTGGCAAAGGAATGCAAAGGATGCAGCACTCTGCCAAAATGAACTCATTGATTGTAACAAATAATGAAGCCAAGTATCTCTGCAACACGTTGCACTACAGATGTTCAATGAAATTAAGCTTCAGTTTAAAAAGTTACTTTTTTGATCACTTTATCCTTGTGTGTGTGTGTCTGGTTCAAACAACAAATCTTCATGCTGAAAGAGACACAATATTTTCCTCTATAATTGAAAACTCTTTCAAAACCTCAGTCACCTAATATCCAAAATTATTACTTGATTGTTGGTTTTTTAATTGCTTGAATGCTTCTCCTGACTCCATCGGATACCAATTTAATAATTTCTTGATCTGACCCTACTGAATGGAACTGTATGCCAGGTGACTATCTATCAATTGCCTCAGGAATTAGGTGAAACTGACAGATTCTCTGAACAATATACACAGCTTCAATGGAAGATACGTAGGGAGAAAGCGGACAGATGTACCTAATGATGAGCAGATAGACAGAGACAAGAGTGCAGTACAGGCTTAAGTAGATTTGAAGAAGAAAGGATACAATGACTAATCAACATGTACAGATGTATATTTTTACCCTTTTCATGGAAACTACCTACTGCATGAAGAACAACCTATGCTGGCAATAAGATGAAAGGATGATGAGTATTGTTTAAGAATTATTTATAAAATTAAATTTGTGTTAAGATTGTTCTTAATATACTATATATTAGTTGTATTCTCTTATCTGTGGATATTATCTATTAATTATATTTTTATTCACATTTATGAATGTTCCTCATTTCCCTCAATATATTTATTTGTTTATAGATGAATTAATATTTATACATTTGGAATTATTTAAAATGTATGATTACTCTTCAGCACATTTTCATTGAATAAGATTCTTTAAGTAGCCCAACCATATCTGGTATTCAATTTTGAGACTCCTATTGTATGTGAATTTTTACATTTTCTAATTGCTCTGAATCTTTTTTACTAAATACATAAGAACAGTGATCACATGTAGTTATGATTCAAAATTGTAAAACACATTGTGAAAATTACTGTAATACTCCTACAGTATAATCCCTTTTGTACATTTCCAAAATTTCTGGTTTCCCATTGTTTATGTCATAGTTTTAAGGCTGTTTTAAAATCCCTTTTTATCCTGTAATTAGGATTTTGTAATTTTCAAATTCTTGCAATTTGTCAGTTTTTAAATGCATTACAATGCCCAGTGATTAAATCTTTTTATCCAGTTTGTTTTTGAGCTATTAACAAACATCAACATTAAAAATATTGATAAAAATCCAGAAACTTAATTTTGGTAGTTCTTGCACTGGTGTCCACAATTTTATTTCAGCAGAAGATTTCTGAAAGTTTTCCAAGTGATCATCACTAAAATATTTAAAGTAGAGTATATAGAAATTTTCAAAAAAAAATTTGAATTTTCTGATTGTCTCAATGATGTAAAATTAGTCTTTTTCTTCTTTTATGTTTTTCTTATTATTTTATTATTTTATTGGAAGTTAAAGGGGAAAATAAATTTTTGCAGGGAGTGACACAAACTTGCTTGTCTAGTGAAGTGTGAGTAAAGAAGGGGAATCTCAATATGTATGTGTGTTAAGTTTTCATGTAATTTTTCTCTCCTATGGTTACCCATTGAAATGACTTTAGAGAACACTCTCTTTCCTCCATCTTGCTTTCCATAACTCTCCAAACTATGTCATTTATTATAGATGTTATATTATTTCTCTTTTTGATTGTAATGAGTTATAATATGTCCACCATCCATAAGGCATATGGTGATTACAATAATCAGTGATTTCATGAATTATATATTAAAACTTTGTTGTTCAGAAAAAAATATATTGGGTAAGTTGTATATGATCTAGGTGATTTTTATTTTACTATTAGAAAGGTGATTTTAATATTAGTGATTTCCTCCATTTTAAAACATAAATTTATATCTTTATTTACCATTGCATATAACTTATACAATACTTAGTAGTTAAAATGCAGTAGAATTATTATTATGTATGATAAAATTCATGTTAATGAATAAAAAAAGTTTTTGAGAATAGTTCAGAATAATAATCATAATGTTTGATGATTATGAATGTCATTTTACGAGTCCTATTGTTTCAAGTATTATTGAGATTTTAGATTCTCCAATGCTTGTTTTGGTTCTTTTAAGTAGAAAGAGGTTAAAAATAATTCTTATTTGTATGTTGCACAAGAAATATAGTTTAAAGTAATAAAAGATGGAAGATGAATATTGTTGGTTATACTCTCCTAAGTTATATTTTGTTGAGAATAGTTATGTATTCCCTAAGAATACCATAAAATTTGTTTCAGACAGAAAATGCAATCAAATAGCTATGCTTTAAGCCTTTGGTGTCATTTTTTGCATGCTATGTGTTTTCTAATAGTATTATTCTATAGAATGCTAAGTGTTGGCATGATTTTTTTATGCATCTTGTTGAATGTTCAGTTCTGGAATGATCCAAATAAGCCAGTACTACGTACAAAGTTAGCGCAACATCGCTAATGTTGTGTGTGAAACCAACACCTTTTTTTAAATAAAAGCATTAAATTTTTTTCATAATTGACTTTCGTTGTCGGTTTACATTTTCTGTTTAACTTTAATAAACTGAACGTAAACATTTATTTTTTAGATAGAAGTTTGTTTTAATCCTATTATGAAATAATTGTTCTTAGTGTTCCTCATTGCCCTGATATTTCTTCCGGATATAATTTTCAAGTATGCTTAGAGTCCAAATTTGAAATATTACTGAAGTTCTTATATAATAAATTATAATATTGTTGGTTGAATACTAAAACTAGATGGCTCAAAATTCATAATTTTTTAGATATACTGTGGAACAATTTTAATTCTTAGTTTTGAACTCTCCATTTTCTGAGTATGTCTTGTGGTGACTTTATCTGGTATTGAAAATCTGACCAGTAATTACCAATTGTTTTGAGAAAACTAAATTACCTTGTAAGGATCAATTATGCTTTCATTAATTGTGTTAGATACTACTCTTTGTGAATAAGATTTCACAGTATCGAGAATTACAAAATAGAATCAAAACTTGCATAACACAAATTCAGGACCATAATGGGGTATTTAAAAAAAAAGAGCTCACCACCTAAATTAGTAATAAAGTATAATATTATAGTTAAAACAAAAAAATCAGCTCAAACATCACTTACCTTAGTTTGTAGTACCTATTTGATAGGGGTATTAAATAAATGAAAAGAATTTTGTTTATTGCTGGAAGTTATTGTAGAAGCAAAGAGACAACAAATCATTGTATTTTATGTGGAAATAGGCTTCATGAAAGTACTCAGCAATTGCAGACTTGAGAGGTATTAATCTCTTGGTAATCGGTGAATCAATTTCTCAACATTTGTGGTCGTCAATTTTTCTTGGAACTTGCAAAAGTTAGGTTGACTAGTCCAAAAGTTAAATCCAGGACATTGTTTGCCAGCAAACGGGATTTAGATTCATGTCCTTCTTTCTCATGATGTAGTTCATTTTCACATATTTTTCCATTCATAAAGGAAATATTATCTACAATTTTGTATGGTTTGTTAACCTTCATGCAATCCTACGGTCAGAAAGTATTCTGCATCCATTTAAATTTATCCCATGGCATAATAAATGCATAAAATCCCATTTCATCTCAAAATTTAACGAAGCAAGAAATTTGAATAGTGCAGTCCAAATTCAGCATCTTAACAGTATGCAATGATTTCTCTAATACTTTCATATCACTTAGGTGGTGATAAATTTAAAAGATGGAAAATTAACACTCGCCTTTTTGCTGGTAGGAATGGATTTGTAATCTCTACTAATAAGCAATAAATGAGAGATACTGATAAGAAAAGTACTAGTGATAGACCTTTTTGAGGAGATGATGGTCATCGATGATCGTTTTGGACAACAAAAAAAAGCTGAATATGCGTAATTTCTTATATTTATCATTATTACTGTAACTCTGATGCAAAAGTAGGTACCAATGTTAACTTTTTATAGCATTAAATGTTTTGTCATTGTCTTACTTATTTAGTTTTGAAAAATTTTGATTGTTGGCCTGTGAATTAATATTTTATTAATCACATTATATCAACAAAACTCATGTGCCTAAAATGCAGTGTAGTAGATACCTGAAATCCGACAAAAATCAAGTTACCTAGTTGTAGTGTTAAACACACGATATGTTTTAACACACTTATTCTAAAAAATAATTTTCGTAACTTTCAGTAATAAGATTTTGAGTAACAATACCTTCTTGTAAGGAGAGAATGACTGAAACTTCATTCTGTAGACTACCTGGCAATGATTGGATCTACTTCCCCTTCAAGTTTCTTTTAAAAAAATTAACAATCTATTTTTAAATTAAGAATATTTGTTGGAGGACATGTCTTAATAATTGTGCTTTATCTTTTAGTTTTTATTTATCTTGTAAAAAATGGGTGTTGTGTCAAACTTTTTCTGTTTGTTAAATTGAATGTTCCTAAAATACCCTTGTGCCTTGAACAGATGTATCCTATTGTTTTTTCCTAAAAGAAAAGAAGAAACTTTCTTTTTTTTTTTCAAAAGTATATTAAAATGTAGTTTATTATGTTATAAAGACTTCACTCAATGGAATTTCTTAAGAATACCATTCAATGTCCTTAAAGTACGTGAAACCTTAAACTATATGAGAAAGGAGAAAAGTTATGAGTTTCTGTGGTTGTTAGTATATGAATGTACTCATGTTTATTTTTCCCTGTTTTGCCTTATGGACATGTCATGTTTGAAGTGCTGCTGTAGCTATTGTCTTGGAATTCAATGGGTATATTCCCAGTCGAATAAATGCCATTCAACCTCTCGCATATTTTAGTGTTTTTGCTAAATCAATTATACAATGACAATATTTGAGTATTTTGCCCCTTAAATCTTTTTATTGTTTGAAATTTAACTGAAGTACCTCTCTTATGGTATTTTAAGCTATTTGTTTTTTGAAGTAATTTTTCTTTAAGCATCTTAACCAGGAAAGGCTTATTTGCACTTAATTAATGAATAAATAAACTTTATTGTCGAAAAAGCATTTGAAAACTGCATATGACCACATGGGGGATAATAAACCAAGTTACTCTCCAGAAACAAGGAAGGGACTGTTTTATCAGTCCAATCAAGAGCTCAAGGGGAGTGGTGGATTTATTCTTTATAAAAGAAGTTATAAGTACAAACTGTTATCCATTTATTATTCCAAAATAAATCATATATACTACATGCAGTAAAAATAAAGGTGGTGACTGCTGTAACTGAAAAATGGAAATAGCCCCTTCATGTCTGAAAGATAATGATTTTATCTTCTTTTCTGCATATTTAGTTAACTTGTTTTTTACTTCTCTGTGAGAGATCGTTAAATTTATATCACAATACAAAGCAAATCATCCTTTCACAAATGCTCTTTTGGCACATCAGTATGTGTTATTGACTCTGATCAATGAAGTATGTAGAAGAAAGCAATCAATTAGTGGTAATTACAGCTATTAAAAACTATACTTGAATAATTTTCACCATTCTCAAATCATTATTAAGATTTCTTTATTCTTCAGTATGGAAACCCATCCTTCAAATTTTAAAATCTATTTCAGATTTTAAAAGCTTAAATTTTCACTTAATATTTTTTCATCAAATCTTTCAATACCAGACCTGAGAGCTGTGGACATATTCAGAAAGTGGGGTCCTTACTCCATAACCCATGACACTCACTATAAAAGACAACTGTACTCCTTGGTACATCTTTGTAAACAATTTAGTGCTTTTATTCATTCTTTCAATAATACACATTCCTTTACTTGGAACTGTTATAGAAACTTTTGTAGTTTATTAAAAAAGTGAACTGATGTCCATTAGACTAAATCCCAAACTATGAAAATGCCATGCTGTAGATAAGTTTTGTTTTAATATGTTTTCTGAGTATAGAATTGGACTCTGACTTACATTCAGAACTGAAATGCTAGAATATATGTTATGTAACATGCATGCAATGTATAGAAAACATCAATTAATTAATTAGTTTTTGTTTAGTTTAAAGTTTTAATTTGTGTTTATTACATAAATGCAGTTGTTCCCAAAATGTGCTCGGGAGTGATTAGGGGTTCTGGAAAACATTGCCAATGACAATGTGCCTTTGCTCATTGGGACAGAAAATTTAGCTCATGTTAAGTTATCAATTTTTTCAAATGGTTCAATTCAGTTTTCATTTAGACCAGTTTTTTCAAACTGAAATTTGTCTTCTCTGCGACTTAGATATGTCTTGTATTTGTATGAAATATCAATTATGAAATCATCGTAAACAGCTATGTTTATTTAAAAAAATGATAAACAATTTTTCTCACCATAAAAGCCTATACATAAACTCCATCACTTCTAATTTATAAGTGGTGTTATGTGAGAAGAATTATAGTTATCAGTACAATGGAATTTTTACTGAATAAGAAATGGGTTATATTAGGAGCACTGCTAGAATTCATCTGTAGGTTAAGAGATTGATAGGTCTAAAAAGTTTGGGAATTACTGCATTAAGGTTTTAAATGTATGGGATGGTAATTTTTTTAATACTTGTTCAATAATGTGAATTTTTCTCAGTGCCAGAACATTCTCAAAATTTGAATGAATGAATTATTTTGTTTAATCTTGTTTTGAAATTTCTATATCGGTAAACTTCTTATTAATTGAAAATAATTCTTAGTGAGAAATTTACTCTGCATGTAAATATTTCATATTCCCATGCATCTTAATTTTATTGGTAAGAATTTTTAAAATTCATGTAATTTGGAAAATTATTCAAAATTACTTACTATTCCGCATTTTTTAATGATGCTGAGTTTCTGATCCCCCAAATTATGTTATTTTAGAAATGTAAAACATTTTTGGAATTTATATTGTTCTTTTCAGTTTGTAAATCATCACAAAGGATGTTTCTAATGTTCCAAATTTAAATCAATGACTGACCAATTTTTTTATTATTTTGTGTGGTACAACTTTAAGGTTACATTTTGTAATTTGAAAACCCTATAGAATTATGAAACATAACTGTCAAATTATTATCTCAGCTTGTGTACTGACATTTACTCAATCACACACTCCTTTTTTTTTTCCATTTGTTCATTCTCATCCGCTCTCACCGAGTCTCAAATTATTTCATTCATCCAAACTATCCACAGGGCGATCCATGGTGTAGTGTGTAGCTTAATTGCCTTCTACCTCTGGTAGCACAGGTTCAAATCCCGGTTGATCCAAGTAGAATTTGCAGTGGCAGACATAGCAGGTTTACGTCAGGTTTTCTGGGGATACTTCCATTTCCCCTACCTCTCATTCCACTGCAACTTTCACCCATCATCACTCACTGTTCTCCCCATTTATACATCTCATTTGTCATTCCCATCATTAGGAGGCCATCTGATAACAGGTCGATGTTGAGGACAAATGACCAGAGTGTAGAGGAACCTGCATTCAGTGCCTCAAGTAACACACTGTCAACTCCTCTAATACAGAAGCAATTCTGACACAATTTCATCCATCACATCTATTAATATATATTACACACACATATTAATCAACTTTCTCTCTATTCCCCTAGTCCCCATGATCTCATTAACTACCCCCTCTGCCTGACTATCGGTCACAACCTGATTGCTGAGTATTTTGTGTGTGTATGTCACATCAACTGACCTTTCATTATCCTGGCTGTTTGGGATTTCCAACCAGTTTGCCATGTTCAAACAATACTGAAAATTTTCTTCTCTATATGAAATTCTTGATGATGTTATATTATCATCTTTATTACAATTTTTTTGGACATTATCCATTGTCTTTACCTTTTTATATCTTCAGAACAGGTGTACTTTTGTTTTGCAACTTTTCAGATGTTCTGTCAACAAATGCATTTGTTGCAGTAGCCCAATGGTAATGTCCTCGCTTTAAGAATCATAGTACCCTGGTTCAAATACCGGTGCTGCCGGACACCTGAAGACGGACATTGACAGAACATCCGAAACATTGCAAAATGAAAGTACACGTGTTGTGAAGATAAAAACTGGTAAAGATGATGGATAATGTCCAAATAGATTGTAAAAAAATAATACTGAAGAATATTTAATGGTTAAAATTACTAAACAACTAATATGTTTGTCAAGTTGCTGACAAGAGGACCCCAACCAATGTGTGATTGAGTAGTTCGTCTCTGAGCAAGTGTGAGGAATCTTATAATTTTGTCTGTGAATGACATTCTGCCATCTTGATATTTTATGCCTCTCAGGAGCATACAGAATAAAGAGCATTTAATTATGATAACTGAATTATTTGCTCTATGAGCATTGAGCTCAAAGAATGACAATAAAAAAATTTAGTAAATTTTATATTGATTTAACCTTGTAGATGATTTTTGAAATTTATGCTCTTTCCAGAATTCCTCTCATCAATAATTTTAGGGTTGTGTGTGAGAACACAGTGTATGAATGTCTATCAACAAGTACAAGAACTGCAATGGGTGTGTGTGTAGGATAGACAGTCAGTTGTGACTGCCTCCGAGAAACTTTATGGATTTTAATTGCTTTTTGTGGTTGTGTTTGTATTCCTGGTGCAGTGAATCAAGCAACAACGTGAGCTAAGTGTTGTAAAAAACCTTGTACTTAAAAACAACATTCGTATATATTATATGACTGATTTAAATTTGTATGAAGATGTTCTTTGTGAAAACAGTGAGAGGTAATTGAGCAAGGATTACCAAGTCTGTAAAAATGTGTGTTAGATCTTAAAGTAAAATGATGTGTTTGATTTTACAGTCTGTATTTGTAAACATTCTTGATTACATGAGAACTAAATACACAAGAAAAAATAATACTTGATCTGTTGAGCTTTTGTCCAATACAGCTGGTGCAGATAGTCATTTATTCCTCTGTATTTACTAAAGTATAATTATGCATACTATGACAGGGAATGGTTAATACATTGTGAATATCTTCCTATAAGCTTGGTGTATGGATATCATGTTCCTATGCCACATATGTTTTTTGTGTTAAAAAAGTCTTGTAATTTTTATTGGTAATTTGTTATGTATGTAAAAAATATCTAAATACTTTAAAATGATATTTGAATATTTAGGTATTCATATTGACAATAATTGCTCTACTTACATGTTTTATTGTAGTCTCAGTATTTTCTGTGGAGGTATTTTATTGAAGTAAACATGTATGCCTTTTCATCCCTATCGTAATATGCTCTTACATTTTTGGAAACAAGAAAACTTAAAATTATATGTGCTGTGTAATGTGTGTGATATTGTCATTGTGCTGGGGATCAACTTCAAGAAAGTTAAAGTAATTCATGTGTATGTATTCTGAGATTTCATGTTGTGAATGACAATGTGTATGTGACATCATCATTATTATTATCATTATTGATGGAATATTTGTTTGCTTGTAATAATATCAGAATACTTCTTTGAAAATTTCTATAATTAAGTCTGGTAATTTTATACTCATTTCTTAGTTAGTCTGAAATTTTAATTGTAATGGTAAAAATTGTCATTATATTTTTCTAACTTGAATGGCATGTGCAGTATAAATCATTGTTTTATCCATCATTATGGTTTACTTTTTATTTACATAAAAGGTTTTAATATTACTTTACAAATAAATTTTATCTTGTTATGTCATGAAGGGGGGTATACACAATTCTCTCTCTTTCTCTCTTTTTATTGAAATTGATTGTCATATGGAAGTAGATTGAAAATACAAAATACTGTAGTCACCTTGCTGTGCTTCATCTAATTTTAAATTTTTCTTTATGTTTTTTGTTTCTAAGTATTTGGAAATTCTATTGGGTTTCAACACCCTTAAATTGTGCTTGAAATTATTTTATGTTGTTTCTCAGTTTCTCAGCTAACTTTTGCAGTTCAGAAGTCTTGTATGATAAGCTGGGAATTTTCCATTGTGAATCTTCTTTAATTTTCTATATCTTCAGATAGTTGTTTTATTGTGGTGAAAATTTTATGACATTAATCACAATTTTTCTGTGTTGGATTTGGAAGTGTTATTTATTATCAATCAACAAATTTCATCTTCGTTCCTCTTTATTAAATTGCTTCTATATCATCAAATATGAGAGTTTCTCAAAACATTTTCTTACTGGAGCAAACTCCAGAAAATTTTTGTTCAAACAAAAAAAAACCCTGCTGTTGATTGATATGTGACAATATCTTAACACTCAACATCGTCTCATTTGTTAGAACTAGTTGTGTATTTAATGGCCACTGTCCCCTTATTGTATGGTTATGTGTTTGATGATTTGTGTTTGGGAATGAATAGAATTAATTCTCTACACACAGTCCAAAAAATCAAAGTGTGAAATATTTGTAAAATCTAAAATGTAACATATCAAAATTTGGTGGGCTTGCAAATTTGTTAAGTTAATGCAACAACAGTGAAAGGATATAGTTGTTCGAACTTGTCTTTAATTTATCAAAGTGAAATACCTTTTTGAAACAGCGTAACAGAATTTTATTCATATTATATTTGTATGAACCCTTTCATTTTCATATTTATTGCCCTTATGTTTGGGTATTGTTCAACAGTTATACTACAATACCTTTCTTGAGTGCATCCGACTTTGAAAGTATAGGACTTGAGTAACATCATAGTTTCTCGGGTTATTAAGATGAAATACAAAAGTTGTGGGTCCAAAATTGTGAAAGTTGTAGTTCCAATAATATTTCATATTGCATTTTCATGAACTTCTATAAGAAAGCCCTGTGTGAGATGTAGTTTCTCTTGCATGCAGGATGCAGAGTAGGACGTACCGGTGGGTGCTCATTTTATTCAATTATATTTTCCTCATTATCTATCTGCAACTCAGAACAAGCATTTATTGCATATGATTGACATATTCTTTTTCATGTATTTTTATACATAATGGCCTGTTTTGGGAGAGCTGATTTCCAGTTTCTTAGATTTGTTACAGTTTTCATATGGTTCTAGAGTGAACACTAGAGATTTGTAATGTACATTACAAAATTAGCCATAGTGCTTCAGAAATACATGAATTTTCCATCTGTTGAATAGATTGGCATGTCAAAGAAAAATTATAGATATTTACTATCAGATATTTGTAAGTTATGAGTTATGATTTTGTGGTTTGTTCTTTTTATCTGAAATTGAACAAGAACTATTTCTAGCTTTTTCCAGATTTAGTTTTAAATACATTTCTGGAGCATTTAGGCTTTAAATATATTGTATGTTTTGTGTCTTTTACCATGTGTGGTTCAGTATGGGTAGAGTAAAAATAATATTCAGTAATTATTTGTTGCATGAAAGAATAAACATGTACATTTATTGCGCTCATTATTTTGCTACAATTTTATTTAATCAGAGTAATGGGATGTTGGTAAACTATTTTGATAAAGTTATTGGTTTCTTCTCATCATGGTATTCTTGTTCCACAAATTTCACATCAAAAGTTATTAAAAGATTTTATTCTTTTCTGCTTATGATCTTTACAGGACACCATGAGCATTTAATATACTATAATTTTGCTGTGTTTGTTACTAATCCTTTTTGGAATTTCAAAACCATTATTTCAATTTTATTTCAATCTTTTTATTGTTACTTGATTTGACTCCTACAATTAATTGACTCGTAACTGAATGACCTACCCCGTGCTGAACCAATGATAAATGATGCCTTGGCTCTCTAATTGATGAAATGCCAGAGCATGTTATGTGCCAGTTGAATTTCATGTTTTTAGAATTTTATAAATGTCCTAGTTATTTCTCTAAAATTATTTTATGGAAACAAATGTTATGCCTGATGTCTTACTTGTTATTTGTATATTACTTAAAACATAAAATATATTTATTATTATTAACTTTGTTTTCCATTTTTGTGAATTTTCTATCTGAATTCTTTTCCTTTAGCAGTGTGACATTCTCCATAGTTCAGGTTCTTTGCAGCATTCATCCAACTCTATAGAGAGCGGATCACATGTGCATTTGTATGATGGTATCATATTTTGGTTCTATTTATTTTTAGATGAAGAACCTGTAGTATTCAGTAGAATACTAATATATAACATTAGTGAAGAAGTGGAATGAAAACAAACAATAATCTGATTTAACCAAATTTTCTTCCAGTTCTCTTTTGTGGTTTAGTGGATTCTTTTCTTATAAAGTTTCATTAACTCACATTAAGTTTTCTTCAGCTTGATTTTGAAGGGTTAAGGGAACTTATGAGTTTCTCTATTTTTTAAATCCAAAAGTAGTTGCATATGGTTAAGCTTGTATGATAATTTCATCCAATGGATATGCTTCTTTGTAGGGAAGTCTCGATATTATGTTATTTCTTTTATCATTCTTACATACCATTAATTTTGGAGCAAAATTGAATGAAATTTGTGAGATATGTAAATTCTTTTCTTTTTAACTCTGGATGAAATTCTTACAAGTTACTTGATTAACAATCAACTTATTACTAACCTCTCCATTGTTAAATTATGTTATATAATTATATTTTCATTCCAGTATGTATTTATTCAATTTTAATTTTCTCGTTGGTGCTGTGTGACGAGTGGATACTAATCCCAGCATGGTTTTTTTTCCTGCCGTTTCCCTACAGCCCGTCTCCGGCAGCCAGAGGCCCTCAGATCTGAGCACATCTCACTCCCCAATTGCGCAAGCTGCCACTCTGCCTCGCGAAGAGCACCCCCGCATGCAAAGTTCGAGCGCATACGCTACGCTTCCCTCACAAAGACCCTCGCATGGCCGCGATCCTCCCTCCACAATCCACACGCCAGTTGCTGTTTACCCGACTCCCAACCCTCCCTCTGCCTCGTATATACGTCCCTCGAACACCCCTTTTCCTGCTTCGTATCCTCAACCTGTCCCTACTCTTCCAGCTTCTTACGTCCAGCATGGAGTCACACCTGTACCTTCGTATGGACACTCCCTGCCCACTTCACCGGCAACTATTTATCCCTATCCCGGGGCTACACCGGCTCCAACTTCTTACACCCAGGCTGTGTCCACTCCACTTCCAAGTTCTTACCCTCATCCCGGCATCACTCAAGTCCCATCTTATCCTCAACCCGGAACCACACCTATGTCAGCTTCTTATTCCCAACCAGTAGGCACACCACAACTTGCTTCCTATATTGAGTCAGTGCCCCCATCACTTCACACGGGCTTCTCTCAACCTGTATCTGCACCGATTTCCTCGTTTTCTGTCGCGGGCCATGCCGCTCATCGCCCACCGTCCACGGACGTTGGGCATAGTTTCAACCACGGGTCACCGCCTCCGCCGCTGCCGCCGTTCGACGTGCCAGAATACACTACGGCATACAACAATGGTCAAGTGCACGAGCCGCAGCTTCAGTACAGTCACGTGCCTCCAGCTCAGGAGCACGCCTGGCTGTCCGAAATCCCACCGCCTCTTCCGGCTGCTCCCCCTCCGGGCGCTCCGCTGAGCCCCCGCCCCAAAACCCCACCTCCTCCTCCCCCTGCCGTGGTGCGATCCGTTACATTTGCCATCCCGCCGCCCGCGCCTCCACCACCGCCGCCGTCGGCAACTGGGACGGGCAACCTGGCGCACGCTGTAGGTCCATTACCGGTGCAGACGTCTTGGAGCCCAAAACCCGAGCGACCGATAGTGACGCACGTGAGCCCGGCGAGCCCTTCGCTGCCTCCGACGCTTCCGACGGTGGCCCCTTCTGCGACGAGCGCTCCATACCCCTCGCAGCCATTGTACAGCCGCTACTCCACGCTGCCCCCATCCCCTGCCCCGCCGCTTCCCGCAGCCGAGCCTGAAACGTACTCCTCCACGGAGGACCTGCTGGACCCCATTGCGCGCAGCCGCCTTCCGGGTGCACGGCCATCGGGGTGCAGGAGCAACCTGGCCGAGGTGGGTGAGGGCTCATCAGTCCTCGGCGCGGCGTACGCGCTGTGGTAGCCAGTGCCGTCGCTACCGTTCTACTTAGTGCCTTGGGTCTTCAAGTCTCCTTCGTTGTCCATTCTTTTCAAAATTTCATTCCCAAGATAAAGTTTGTCGCCTTTCTTTGATTTACAATTGTGTGCAAATTTCAGGAAAATGAAAGTAAAATGAGTAAAATTATTGCATTTTCTGTCCTTAAATTGAATAATTTATTGTGGAAATGGAAGTAAATTGTTTGTGTGCTACAATGGATCTGGGAATTAATTGTCTCTTCAGGAAATATATTACAATTAAATTACTCATGGGTGTATTTGGAGTAAATTAGTTGAGTGGCCTCCACTTGGTCATATGCAGTATTTAACTGCTTATTTTTAGCAGAAAAAAATAATTCTATTTTAAGTAGAAAATACAAGTAGGGCTTACATAATGCTCACTTTTTCTTTTGTCCGTACTGAAATTGGCAAAATTGCTATGACTACAGTACATCCAGCCACTGTCGCTACGGAAGTATTTCTCTAGTATATTTAGAAATATATATGTAAACTTGAAAAGGAAATACTCTTAGGAAAGAGTAATTTTTGTCCAAGTTAAACTATTTATTTGAATTTTTAGGGGAAAAAATGAAAAGGAAAAAGACTATATAAACAGAAATAAGAACTTAATTTGTATTCTTAGTGTCTATGTAATATTTTTTTAACCGACCATTATTGAAGTTTTTTTTTTTTAATTTCTGTTTGTGATAGAAATTTATTTTGGCATTTATCTATTGCACCATCTGCCTGCTTGAAGACCCCTGGTACCTTTAGAAAACAGATTTCTATTCATTTTAGTATTCTCATCGATCGTGCATTAAATATTTACATTTGGTATTACATCTTGCTAAAGTAATTATGTTAATGTAAATAGATCAATTTAGGTTTCTTATGTTTTTCTGAGAAGGCAGGGGGGGAGGAATGGATGTAGAAATAACTTGACCCAGTAATTGAGGAATGAGAAAATAGTGAGACCTTCTATTTCGAACTATTAGTTGGGAATTTGAGAATGGCAAGTGGTGGAGGATGGAATGATCTCTCTTTTGCATGAACTTTATAATCAACAATTATTGGCTTCATCTTGAGTTGGAAATTGCCTTTGAGAAAGGTTTTTTTCTTTTTAATTGGATTTGGAATTAAAAGTTTTTGTGATAATTTTTGTACCTTTTGTTATTCCAGATGAAAGGGAAAGGAACCATTTGTAGATACTCTAAAGTAGTAATTTGTTTGAAATGTAGTAGTTAAATTGTTGTTGTGAAATATTTACTGATGAATTTGTTACTGAGCAAGGGAACAGTATATTTTACTTACATTAGGAAGTAAGTTATCTCATTATTTTAATTAATGTTAACCTGTAATTTTGTAGGGCAGTGCACCTCCCATAAAATCATCTGTAAGTGATAGAATGAAATTCTTTGAGAAAGCAATGGAAGAACAGCATCAACCATCTCCTAAATCAGGTATTCAAATTATTAATGCATATTGCTTTATATTATTTTATATTAAATTTATTGAAAAGGGAGTAAAGCATTTGATTACTAAATTTTGTTTGGTTTCAGAAAAAGCTTTCAGCTTTTTGAGCAAGGATGAGGTGGAAAGAATGAAGCAAGAAGAAGGTACAATATAACAAAAAAATGTTATTTTATTGAATTGTAATTGTTACTTTTATTTGTGCTGACATAATTATGTCCTCTCATTCCAGAACGTAAAATAGCTTCTCTTAGTAGGGATGAGCTACAGTCATGGGCCCAGTTAGATGAAGATGATGAAAATGAAGAGGAAGAAGAAGCAAGATTACCCAGGTATTGTATCTGTCACCATGTTAACAAGAGGAATGTAAAGGCCAGTTCCCATGGGCAATAAAGTTTGTGACATTTATGTTGAGAGAATTTGCAAAGGTGTCTACATGAGCAATTTCTCTCCCGAGTTGTTCTCAGAAAGTATGGGCAACATCACTTTCTGGTTGATCTCGGACACACTTGCCAGAAATATGTCGAACATGTAAACGTAGGCTTCCGCAGTCAGAGTCAGTATGAACTTGTTCGTCCCACACAAACAAGTTCATATGTCAAACATGTTTACACAAGCAACACTAATATCATCAGAGTTGATGCATTCAGAGTAGAAAATGGTGTTGAGTTGAGGAGAATGGGAGTTGTGAATAAATTTTGTTGTAAAGCTGTGTGATCAAGTAAGATGTAGTTGTATTGATTTAGAAAATGGCAAAATAAGAAGAAAAAAGGAATGTGTGGATGAGGGATTTGGTTTCCCATGAAGAACAACATTATCCTAAACAGCCCTGATTGTAAATATAATGTATGTATCCAAATTTTCTCTTAAGTTTTTGGTCTCAAATTTATTGCAATGATTGTGGTACTGATGGCAGAATAAATCCCAGGCACGAGAAAGTTAAATCCCACCTTTAAAATTTGTTCGGAGTCACAATATGCCCTATGTATCGCTAGACAGCACCCTATAAGTTACCCAACCATCGGCTGCATGGCACAAGTATCTGCTCCTAGTTGTCACATATGAGTCTTCTCAACAAGTCCACAGGTTTGAGTACATTTTTTAATTAAAAACCTTGTGTTTATTTTGTTTTAGATAAAGGTACATCATTGTCATCAGAACAATTAACTCAGTCACAGAGAGATTCTATTATTAATAGACAAAAATGAAAAAAAGTTCATTTGAAGTAATAATTATATCCAAATATATGAGGGATAACATTGTTGAAAAAAGAAAAATTCTAGAGAATATCTTTGTTGAATTTTTCTTTTTTCAACAGACTTAATTTATCATACTCGTTAAAGAATATTTCTATTCATTTGATTTTACAAAATACTTGTGTTTGAGTATTCACAAAAGCACTTAAGTGGCACAAGAAAAATACTCCAGAACATATATTATGTGACTTCAAACTCATGTATATCCTATTCGTGAAACTAATTTCATTAATGTGTTGAAATGTATTTGTTAAGTACACAAGATAAAAAGTATATATTTAATTTTTTTAAATTATCCACATCAACATGTATAATTAACATGAATATTTATTGCATACGAGTATAATTTAAAATAAAAGTGTTTACTTGAACCATAATGAATGCTAATAACTACATACTATAGTAAATACATGTTCTTTAATAAATATGTAACATAACATCTACTGACTGTCCCACATGAGCAGTACAAAAAAACGTGCAACCAAAA
Organism: Laupala kohalensis; assembly: GCA_002313205.1. Lineage (NCBI taxonomy): Eukaryota > Metazoa > Arthropoda > Insecta > Orthoptera > Trigonidiidae > Laupala > Laupala kohalensis. The sequence goes on from NNCF01127813.1 coordinate 1,234,105, forward strand.
TGTCACTGAAACTTTCTAGTGGGTTTGAAATCAATCTTGTATTATTATTTTTTCTTGGGGCTTTAGGGCTCATCAAGGTCATTAGAGCCTTCCAATCTTGTATGTCCAGAGAGAACGTGTGTTATGTTTACACGGACTTGCTCCAACGCTCTCTGAGAGGTAGTCTGGCAAATTCAGTAACTGTCCGAGAGACACTCTTACATGGAGGACACATCAAGTTATGTCGACATATTTCTTGCTCGTGGAGATGGCTTTAGAATAAGAGTATATTCACAAAGTATCTTATTGAGTTTTTTTCTTTTTTTTCTTCTGTCCTTAAGGCCCTCTACTGATGTACCTGGAGTGATTCGAACTGTCAAAGCTGAACAACGCATGAAAAACAAAATGGTCCAAGAGGTATGTTTTTATTATATCATGTAGCAAAACTTGTTAGTACGGACTGCTTAATTTTTCTGTCTGTAATTTTTGTTTAAATGTCATTGTCCATTGTGTTTGAGCTTTTGTTCTTTCCATATGCCTTGTGTATTGGCTCTTAACAAACCTAAATAGGGACTTCGAATGTCATAATTTTTAATATACATACTTGCATCAAGTGTTCAAATGAAATCAGTGCTGTTGAACATGAAGAGAAAAAAATAACTTGGTTAACAAATGCCAATTTAACTATTCCCCAAATTTTTTTGATAGCCATGTTTTGGTCCATTTTGAATTCTTTTAATTTATGGCCAATGAAAAAATATTCTTGGCCAATTGCAAGTTGTGTGTTTGAACTTTATAGTTAGTTGGCATTATTTGAAATTCTGCCATGCTTTAGCAATTTCTATTTCACATAAATTTTTTTCAGAATCATTTTGGGCCAATGATGAGTGTCCATTACTGTGTTTTTATATATTATAAATCTGATCAAATACTTATTATTATTTTATACTGAGAAAAGTTTTGATAACTTAATGAAGCTTTGCGTTTGTATTTTGTAACTAGCATGACAGCTTTGTGTGAATTGTGCATAAACTTTAGTCCCTGAGAAAAAGTTTTGATTCTGTAACTGAAGGAAAATTTGCATTCAAGATAAAATGCAGCAAAAGCCACCCTTTTAATCTCAATGATTGTAATTTTGTTTCTAATGTACAGAGCAACTCCCTTTAAATTAATTGTTTTTGAGTGCCTTCATGGGAATAGAATTTAGAAGACTGTCATTGTATGGTATTTTACTACTATTATCGTCAAAGTTTCCAGCTAATGTAGAAAATGGTTATTATAGTTGACCTTACAAAAGACTAGTAATGAGGTCTAGCCAATAGAGTAAGGTTATGGCATCCTACATCCACTGCAAGGTATGGACAGGCTGATGTAGTCTGGTGCATTTTAGTGTGCACCCCAACAGTGACCACCTTACAAAACTGGAATTTACTTTCTGACTTGCTCATGATTTGTCGACTCATATCTCATTGCTAGTCCCCTACCGCATTTAGTATAAATTATTCATAACTTTCTCATAAATTGAGCCTAGCAAAGATACTCTTATGATTAATTACATTAACAAAAAATCATTTCTATATTGCAATGAATGATAAACTTAAACAAATGTGAATGAAACTAACACAGGGACTATTAACTGACGAGGATGAAAAGGAATTGTCTCCAGCAGAAGCCAGAGCTTTAAGAGCTGAGAAAAGAGCTGCTTGGCGTCAGGCTAGATTAAAATCTTTAGAACAGGCAAGTTGCTAGTTAGTCATTAAAATATTTACAAAATTGCACAACATAGAAGATAGTGAACCTCTAAAAGTGTATATTTAACTTACTATTTAGGATGCCCTTCAAGCACAAATGGTAATTAAGAAAATGAGTGAAATGATAGATGCCAAAACATCTGAAGGGGGAAATGTCCCCCTTCCTACTAAAAATGGAACAACTGATCTTGAAAATAATCAGGTAACATACAAACTTCATTTTCACTCTACTAAAACTTTCTTTGTGTTTTTAACCTCATCAGACTTGGGGTATGTGGTCACTATTCTGTGATAATTGCAACCAATGTAAACTATGATCAAAAGGAATTGTTTCGTCAATAGTCTGAATGCTTGTATGTTTTAACACCTGGAAAAAATTAAATTAAACATACTAATACTTTAAGTGTGTAAAAATATTGTCTGAGTGGAATGTCTGTGGTAGGTCTTTCATATCCATACTTGCAATTTTTCACAATTTATGCTAAATAGTTTTCTTTATTCAAATTTGTGTTTGGCTAATTTGCCTATTGATTAATGATGAACAATTGACTTGTCATTTTCCTATGGTGTCTCTTTTACTTTCCATTTTTTTGTGGCAAACTAGAAATGATCATTCAAGAGAAATTTTCAGTTTATTTTTCCCAAACTCTTTAACTGTTTGAAATATTAATGTTAATACTCCCAAGATATAAACACTGAGAAACGTATTGATAAAGGAAACCTGTGGTTAAACTTATTAGTTACATCTTGGTTGGTGTACAGTGGTGGCTCAAGGTCCAATTGTCAGGGTAGGCAAGACATACACTGAATAATACCTTAGAATTCATTTCAGTGTTAATCTTGGATAACTTGCACACAAAAATTATAGTCATTGATATACCAATATAAGTTGATGCACCAATTTTTACCAATGCATAATGCATAATGACATCACCTAGATTTAAGTGGAATTATTTTGATCATATGCAATTTACTTGCTTATTTCATGTGTGTGTGTATAGTAAGGTGTTGCTAACCCAGTGGTAGGGAAATTAATTTATTGTCATATAAGGTATATGCACAACGGCAGCAAATACCGAGATTGCATATAATAGTTTTGTTGCTTTAAACAAGTTATAATTAAATGCAAGTTATAATTAGAGATATTGTAAAAACATTTTTCCATACAACTAAATATTATATTAATAACTGTGTTATATTATATAAATATATATTGTATAGATTATATAAATATATTGTAGTTATAACAATAGTGTTATATAATTTAATGTAATCTGGTGATAAATGATAATACTTGTTAATTATTTATTCTTCATTATAATGATTATTTATTACTATATGTGCAATATAAACAATATTTTGTTAAAACATTGGTGTTAATTTTTAACTTAAGAAAATTATTCCACATTGAAGAATATTGAAATAACTAATTTCAAGTATTTTAAGTAGTAGACACTCTGCACTTGCTTTCATATTGATGTTCCTGAAAGATTTTACAACTGGAGTCAAGAAAGGATTCATTTCAAATTAGAATACAGCAGAGAGAGTGGAATTTTCAGATGTGGTGAACAGTCATAATTAGTGAAATGATTTCACAAAATATTTCAAAACAACCCTGCCTACCCTGAAGAACTGCCACTGTAACTTGTGTATGCTCAAAGTATATGTTATTTTGTTTAAGTCTGTAGTGATGCAAAATTTCACATATATCCCTGTGACTGAATGAGGGGAATGAGGAGCTGTTTCAGTCTTTCCTTTTGTGGGTGTGGTTTGTCAAAATATTGTGTAGAATGTGTAATTGGTGTGGTTTGGGAATGTAGTGATAAGTGTCAGGCATGCCTGCAATAGTTCTGTTTCTTTCTGGTGTACTTCAAGAATAATACAGTGCAATGTACTTTTATTTTTTCGTACTCCTGTTAATGTTTTTACGTGATCTCTTTTTACACCAGAAAGCAGAAATATTCTGATATGTTTGCACTGATCTCATGATGTGTGTGTTAACCAACTAGTCTTGTTTTATCCTCTTATAATGGACTCCCTACTGTAAGTCCCTAATCTGCCCCTTAGCCCCGCTGTCTGGCTCCCCTTCGGCCCTCTAGCGATGATTTTCCCAAGCTTGCTGTTCGTGCCAAGGAGGGAGCAACCAAGGTGCGCGAATCTGAGCGAGTTGTGGGAGAAACTGTGACACGCCGCACTGAGGAGTTTGTTGATGAGCAAACGGGCGAGTTACGTGTCCGCACCGTTGAATATGTAGAAAAGCTGATTGAGAAAGAGGTACTAGTGTGTCGTAAGGTTTTACTAACATACACAGATCACAAATATGACACTCAACATGAAGCTAGTATAAAGTACTTTTTACGAATCATTATTTATCATATTTGTGGTAAATAGTGTGCAAGGAAATGGAACCTTAAACTTGCTTCAAATTTCATACTACACAGAAATGCACTCATGTAGGAGTCTCTTCTAGATTTTCACTTTTGTAAAATTTTCAAGTTTCAGTTAGATTTAGATAACTCTTTAGCACATGATTTTTTTTTCTAGTTCCGTAACCTTTAAAATTCCTTTTATTCCGCGTTCTCTCAATGTGTGTTTTTATGTAGGTTATGGATGCCTATGCATGTCTGGATGCGGTGGTCATGCGTTTCTCTGTGTGTGCTTTTATTTATAGGGAACATGCTTTTTTTTTTTTAATAATGTATTCGGAGGAGAGTTACAAACTGGATTGACCAGAATTGTCAATTTCTTCTATTTACAGGCGGATTTTTAGAGAGGGAGATTGTTCTTTCTGAGAGCCTGAAGCGCCTTCCTTTTCCTGTTCCTTGTTTTTGCTTTGCACTTGTTTTTTCTCCTATTTTTTTCTTTTGCTTAGTTTTTCCTCTTCTAATTTAACAAGTAATTAATATGGTTTTTTATAGGTAATCTATACTACATTTTTATTTTGCATGTAGTATTCTGTTAGTTCTGCATTTTGTGAAGCATGTAAAATTAACTTCTAAAATACTAACTTTCAGCTTCTAAAATATAATTTCCATGCTTTTTATCCTTAAGGTTTATATTTACAATATTTTTAATTTTGATGTTACTAGATGTTTTGTTATGACATACAGAACCATTAAGATGATAGAGGGAAGCATTTTTTGTAAGAATCAGAAGTTAAGAGATGAAATATTTAAAACTCTTTGATTTCTTTATGGATGGTTTAAATTACATTGTAACATGATAGAAATTTTTCACACTGGAGAAAAATGAAGTCTTCCTCCCCTTCACCTAATCCTCCTCTTGATGCCAACCCTTGTACAGGTGGAGACGTTAAAAGAGAAGATAATTTCTCTGGAACTTTCTGCTCCCGAGGGAAGTGAACTGAATGGTGAAGATGACGAAGGTGATTCCCCCCCAACGACTCCAGTATCTCCTACACCTTCAGAAGAACATGGAGGTAACCGACGAAGACGACGAAAGAAGTCAAAAAAAGGACGTCATTAAGTTCTCTCTCTCATTCTCATCGAGAATAAATTAATTGCAAATGTGACAGTTTTAAACCTGGTGCCCCAGTTTTATTTTCATCATCATTTTATATTGATTCTGTGTATGCAGTGCTTTTTTAATGGAAAGTAAACTGCTCATGTGCTCGTGAAGAGTACAGCTTGAATTTATGAAATGTTTGTCACATTTCTTTTTTGTGAACAAACCTCCTGAATTTTTATAAATTTGTCTGAATGTTATTTTTCTTAATTATTTTTATGTAAAATTCAGGATGTAAATGGTCTCTCCTGTATTCAAAAGGAATGAATTGTGAGTAAATAATTTTAACGTTTTGATCTTATCACAAAACCATTCCTAACTTCATCTTGGGCCCTGGTACTGTAGTAGATTGGTGACATCACATGTGGGAAGTGTGCTACATAACCCATTGATCATGAACTTTATTCTTGTAATAAAGTCAGTGTAACTTTCATATTGAGCTGATGAATGTGATTGTGGTTTTCAGCACATCTCTCTTGTATATCCCTACTTTTATATCTTTTGAACAATATATAAATGTACCTATTTTTGATGCAATTTATCCTTTTTAAATTCTGAACCTATGAAAAAGCATCACAAACAATGGTTTCAGGGTTTTGTGGATCTTTTATTTTGTTTCTTATGCATATAGTTATTTAACAAAAGATTGTGTATATTTTCAATAAAAATGTAAATGTACAAAATAGCATTCATCATGAACTAAGCTGGCGTAGAAAGTTGTTAAGAGATTTGGCGAGGCTTCTGAAGCCAGTCCTCATGTTAATATTCCGTTTTTATAAATAATGATAAAGATTCCATGTTGTGTAAGGAATAAAATTTTCATTTATTTAGGTGATTTCTATTACCTTGTAGTATTGTTAAAAAAATTGTACATTCATTTTTATAGAATCATTATGTATGTAATGAGAGAAATGTTTTATATCTTTATTTCTGTTCTTGCGCATATTTTATGTTGACATAATTTTATTGAAATAATTGCTGAATGACATTGCTGAAGATAGCAACAGCATAATTTCTGAGCTCATGAAGAACCTTTGTACATTGTTTTGATTTTTGTTTGTTGTGGCTAATTTTTCAGCAATACCTAATGGACATTCATTGATGTCATATAATGAATTGGGTGCTTAAGTACCAGTAGATTAAATAATATACTTGTTGTTTCCAAAATTGGTTAAGAAGGATGTTGTAGCAACAGTGGTGCTATTATAAGTTATTGTATAATGTTACATAGTCCACTTGTTTGCTAGAGTGGAATACAGTGGTTCATCTATTTATGCTGTTTGCTAGTTAGCCATGGATCATTCTTGACACATGACTGAAGTAGATATTGTACAATACTAGGTGAATGTATGGTGAATGAATGAATATTGAGTAATTGGCCATATAATGTAATTCATTTTATTATTACTTTAAGTTAAGGAAGTAACATTGTCTTACAGTATTGAGAAAATGTACAAAAGAAAATTGTATGCGTGTATTTGTGCTGTTTTGTTGCAACTTGTATCTCTAAACTGTTGTGCCTCATATTGGTCCATGGTGTTGGGATTTGCAAGAAAATACAGAGACAGTTTCAAATTTGTTGTCCTTTTATAAATTATATATACTTTACTTGACTAAAGTGTTGTTTAATTTTTTACCTTTTTTATTCTCCCATCATATTTTTTTTTCTTAAGTAAAAAGTCATAGTTCTATGTATCTTTCATTTATCACTTTGTTGTATGTTTCTTTATTAATATGGTTAAAATGTTCAGTCTTGGTATACTGTAGGTAGTTTTGTTATTGTTTTTTTTTTTGTTTATTCATTACTTCTTCGGGGCAAGGATTCCTTCTAGCTGAGACTGGAAAAAAAATCGCAAAAATAATTAGACTTATTTTTAGAATCTTACACATGTTATTAATTAAAACACAGAAATTGAATTATTTGAAAGTAATAAGTAATAGTTTAGTCATGGTATGGTAATCGTGGTATAGTAATCAATAAAATATGATTAGTCTGTCTCCTGGCGGTGAACCGTAATAATGAGTAATGGTGTTTTGGCAATTCATTGTTATGTTTTGTGTAATAATCAAATCTTGAATGCAGGTTTGAATTTTTCTATTATATATGAGGCTATGCTCATTCACTTCTATTCTAATGCTCTAGCTTACTATTTATTTACTAGAGAAATTATTCTGTGTATTTATTTACTTGTATGTTAAGATAATGATCTTGTGTGTGGAGGAAATTTTATTTGCATTTTTTCTGGTTGCAATTGAAGAAGAAACAACATTTCTTGCATTGCTATTACCATTACAGGTAAGAAGTTTTTTAATAATTTAGAAATTCAAAATTTTATATCTGTAAGTCAAGATTTTATAATTGGTTTTATAAAACTGAGCATATTAACTAATAAGATAGTACAAATATTTTGTTTAAGTATATTTAATTTACTGTTATATGTATTGAATGCATCATTGCCACACATGCATTCTAAACTGGAAGAGACTATATTTCACCGTAAGTTTTATGTCCCTGATTTCGCTCAGACATGTTATAAAATGACTCCCTGTCCCCTTTTGACTCAATTCAAACTAACATTATTGACTTATCAAAATATGCTATCACATACTTCATTGTTATTTTACTTTAGGACTTGTGTCATTTTATGAAGGAAATTAATTCAAGAACTTCTTTACCAACCAAGGTATATTTATGGGAGTGGTTAAGCATTTAGGTTTGATATTTGTCTAATGTGTCACATAATAATCATTTCAACAGTAAATAAAACTTATTGTAATGTTGATAGAAGTAATCTATTATAACAGATATAATTTCCTTTTATGTTAATGGAAGCAGAGATGGGACTGGAAATCAAACCTGGGACCTGAAAGTGGTTTCATTGTTTTCAAAGTTTCCAATTCATAAGTAAATTGTTAAGTGTGTGAGAGGAAGGATCTCTTTGCTCCACAATTGGTGTTAAATGTATTGGGAGGGAGTAGATTGTTCCCTTGCTCTCCACATGTCACAATGTCACGTAATATAACATTTGAAAACAATACACAGACCATGTTCAACATACCAAAAAAGAATGGATACACAGACCATGTTCAACATACCAAAAAAGAATGGATACACAAACACAATAAAACACTAATTAGAAAAAATATTTGCGGGGGTGATTGACTGTTCAAATAACACAATGTGTCAACAATAGGTCACCTTGTGCACCTAAATGTATCCTATCGTGAATTGAACTCATTGTCGGGTGTGCTCTTTTCTCATATTCACATCCATTTCATTTCAAGATTTCTTGGAAAAGGGTGTTCTAACTTACACTTGTTGTGAATGTGAAAGCTGCACTATATACATCTATGGATTGGAAGTGTGAACTAAGGTTTGTGACCATTTGTTATAAAGGTGGCTCCACAATGGGTTCATTCTCTCGGATTCTATGTTACTCGCCAACTTATTCATCTGCCTCTTTAGCAGTCTACAGTACGGAATTTTCCACAATTTATTTATTGGTTTCAAACTTGTAAATGTAAATTATTCTCTTATTAAAGTATACCTGTAATTGTTTAACTTGATTCCACATTTTTAATGAGAGAAAATGAAAAAAATGTTCTAATTTTAATGCTACACGTGGACTGCTGACAGTAACTGGACAAAATACTGGAGGGGTGGAGGTATCACTACACATCTATATTTTTCACTGAATATTGGGTCAGTCCATGAAATCAGACAAGATTCGACCTTTATACATCTGAATTATTATCTAATTATAATATAATTTTATTTATAATCTGAAATATTATCTATTTTGTATATTGTTGGAACTTCTGCTTTATATTAAACATGCAAAATTTTGATATTTGAGCCATTTCATACATGTTTTTAATCATGCATTGTTTGCTTTAAAGTGCCACATGTTAATGTTAAGACAATAATTTAAAAAAATATTTCATTGTTATAAACAAGTATTTATTTCAATATGACCCCATCTTCAAATTTGGTAATTCATATGTTTTTAAAAAAAGTTCCTGAATTCAATACATATTTTTAAAAAATATATAAATTTAAATTTTGAGGTATTGAAAAAATATTTTTCAAATATTTTTAAAATTATTATTATATTTTAGCATTAACATGTTGCGTGCCAATTCAAGAAATCTCAAGACAATGCTACGAATTTCAACTCAATGTCAAATAGTTTTGAAGAAAAAAGGCATATGAAGATTTGAAAATGTGTCGGAAATGGCTCAAATATCCAAATTTTAAAGATTAATAACTGAAATGCAGTCAGAAAAATATAAAATTGTATATATAAACCAATTGTACTACCAGTATACAAAAAATATCTAATTCTGAGACATGAAGATCCAGTTTCATCCTATTCCACATAGAATGACCCTAGTACAAATTAATTAAATGTGTTTTAATATTCATGTGTGGATTTGTTGACCAGGAGTATGATTGGCACGTGGAAAATTTGATTGGAATTTATTGGTCTTTTTATATATTTTTGTCTTTTAATGTTCAGGGTGGAGGCTGTTCCCCTTTTTCTCCCCATGGTCCCGACTGATCTCTTTCATACCTGGGACAGGGTTTGTTTCCTTCTGTTAAGTTGAAGTGGCATATGCGCATGCAAAAAATTTATTTTACTAAAATAATCATACTGAACTGAAATCAAACTGAAATACAATAAACTTATTGTTTGGAACCATAGACACCTTTAAGGCCTACAGAGGGGACATATTGACTTCTGAAATGTACGTCATTTATTTTTCCATTGTAGGATTGGAATTGTACTGCCCCGATCAAATGAGTCCCTGCGTTTTTCGGAACTATTTTGACATTGTATTGCAGTTTGATGCAATCGATGTCTCTCGATAATTGAAAATTTTTGCGAATAATGTCCCCTTGCTATAAATATTTACAAAGAAATAAAATAATTCGTACAGTGAATCAGAAAATTTGAAATACTATTATTATGGTACGGGAATATTTGGGGGCGGTAGCTGCCCAGTGAATTACAGTGATTCGACGTACCCTATGCGGTATACATGCACCATTCCAGAGCAAAGAGCGCGGGACTTCTTCTGTTATACTAGACTTCACCTCGATAAGAAATAGTTCGAAGATGTTTTAAAAATTATTCTTCGAATAGTAATAATTCGAAGATATTTTGACTAGAGTCTTATAATGTTCGAAATTCTCTCGTCAATTACTGGTTCCTGTTTTTTCTTTTCACTAGCAGTTGTACCTACAGTGCAGATTTCGATCTCGGGACACGAACTGCGCGAAATGCCAGGGTGGATGTACAGAAAGTGTAGGCATACAATATGTATGGGAAATCAGTTTATATACTTCATGTTCAACTTAGAAGATCACATCTTTCTATAGTTTATACCTGAGTCCGTAATGGTGAAAGAACCGTCAAAGGTGAAAATATAATACGAAATTTCTCATATTTCCGGAAAACACTACGCGCAGTTCCTTAGTGGTTTGACATTGAAAAGAAATTGAACGAGCATATCCTCGAATTGAAGACAAATCTTAACCAATGCTACTCTGGAGATATGCAGGGTAAAACTACTGTGGCCAAAAGTGTTGACTTGAAAAAAAATGAAATCAATTACTCTTGTGAATAATGGACGAGTTTATCCTTAAACTACTGCTTGTAGTACAAACTACAGAATAGGGGATTCTTATAAGTTGAACATCCTCTACAAATGGTCATGTATAGCAGGTTACCGTTAAATATATGTTGACTAGTTTCATGTCGAAAAGATTCATTAAATAACTATTTAATGACATTTTGAAGTGTGTGACGCCATGTGTGAATAAGTGCTTGTTTTTTCTTGCTGTATAAATAGGAAAACAGACGAAATTGCATCTCTACCTAAATAAGCAATTACTCTCCTTGGCTACCCTCGAAAAGAATAAAAACTACATATACTCGGAAAAATCTGTTTCGCAAACAAATTGGAATCTCGATTTTTTAAATTTATAACTAATCACCTTCCTTGCTTTTGACTAGATTCTCGATAAAATTCAATAAATTGTATATGGTTTTAACCAGTTCTTTGAGGAGACTACCTATGGAGAAGTTCGGCGTCTATCCACTTCGTTAATTAAGTCTGGAAGTTTTCGACATCCATAACTACCTCGTTTTAACCTGTCGGTAGAGTATTGGTGGACTACGTTTCTGTGTAGATCAAGTTAATTCTTCTGTATGGGATATGTTTTTCTCTCGTGGAGAGAGGGACTAGAAGTTTCCAAATCGTCATGATTGAGATTTCAAAATCGTATTGAGACGAGACATTGCATTTCCCATTAATTATATTTATACTTATAATAATTATTATTATTATTTGTAAATTGTATGTATAATCGAGAAGTATAAAAAGTACCTTGAGTTGCTGATTTGTTCTCTTGAAAAATTCTATTTCTTCAGTGTGCTTCTTTTCTTCTGCTTGTTGAAGTTCCTTGGCTCTCCTCTCTATCTGTTCTGTCTTCGACCTTAGTTCCACCACTTGGCGCTCTAATTCTCCTTTCTGCTTCACGAGGAGTCCTACAGTCGCTTCCAGATCTGCTTTTCCTTGCTCAGACTAGAAAGGGAAAAATTTTCATAATAGTCAAAGGCTATTTTAGTCTCGAAATTCAAAATATTGATTGAACCATTGTACTGAATATGTAGACTGGTAGAATGTAAGACCAAGGTAGTGATTTTTCGGCTAGCGAATGCATAGCTTCATCGTCTTTCAGCTCACGAATGACTATACGAGTTCTCAACTTGCAGCTCGCAACCCTATTGCACCCTTAAAATATCTTAAAATTGCTCGCTAGAACGGTAGCACCTAAGTTCTTATTTTCACTGAAGATATTTTGAGACAGAATAATTGTATTGCTTTCATCCTCAGATGGCATTGGACGCATTATTGTAATATATTAACTTTTCTTTTTCTTATTGATTCAGGGTACACGAGCATGTAATAGTATATTACGTTAGTTCGATATCATTACGTAATGATACCAATGTTTCACGAAAATCTAAATGGTCAAAAATTGTATCGTTTGTTTTTTCTTTCTTTCTGTACTTAAATGACAGCTTCAGTGAATGGCCAAAACACATTTTGTGATACGAAAGAAATTACCCCGCAGAACCCTGTTTTTACATTCCCGGAATAAATGTTTTATGCAACCCCATCAATTCTCATTGTCTCTAGTATAATTTTCTACGTGTATTTGCCAGATTTTAATTTTAAAATTCTCAAAGTAAGCAAAAATTTTGAAGTGTGAGTCGGCAGTTCTAAAATCCGTATCACATGACAATATGAAAATCTAAGTATGCTAGAATGCTTTCATGCTATTGAGAAGGGAATTGCGATTGTTTTGAGACAGTCGCTCGACATTTGTAATTGTTTCTGTCATGTTTTCCGATTTGTAATTTAACGAAACCTGTCACACTGATGCGAAGGGGTTGCATATTTCTAGTTGTGCACCCTTGACTTTAACTTTCGTATACTAACACACCAAGCAATTCCCTATCTTATTCACGTAAAATATTTTCTCTCGGTCACTTAGGAAAGTGATAGTGGACACCCCCTCATTGGGAGTGGTTTGATAATGAGACTTCATTTTTTTGTTCAAATGTTCTGCTTACGTCTAATGACACTAAATTTAATTCTTTTCATCATGAATCAATTGATTTAATCGTGAGGAAACACCAATTTTCCAAAAGAGGTGACATGTTTGACAGGAGTGTCTTGCAGTGGGTTTCTCGTATTGACGAAAAAACACCTAAACCATGTTCCTTGGACAAGCACACACCATTCTGAGTTGTTTTAGAACATCTGTAACACATATAGGGTGATTTTTTAATCTCAACTTTTAGATCGGACATTATGAGTCTGTATACGTGAGACTATCTCTCCCTCTCATCTTGAAGTGTGACAATTTTGCTTGATTTTCACGAACTTTACATCATCTTCACTCACTTCAACAAAGCTTGATTTTCACGAACTTCACAGCACTTCAACAAAGTGCCCCAGCGTGAACGGACACTTTCCAAAAAGGGAGTTCCTTGATAATACACGAGAGCTTCCTCACCCTTAATTTCAATCTGATACAATTTAAAACATAGATGTTATAAAGTGACAAAGTTGCTGCGCCGCCAATTTTAACGCGCAGTGTACATACATGCTTGTATAATACGTGGGTGAGATATCCCACCTACCAGAAATAAAATCCTGGGTACGTCTCTGAAAATATGGATTGTGCAAATATTCCCTTCGAAATCAGCGGTATTGATATCTTAATCTCAACTTTTACCTCCGATTCTGTTCAAAATCCAAGAAATAGTGCGGATACATAACATCAGTTAATTGCAACACTTTAGCAAAATAGTCGCTTGTGCAAACGGTTTAAAATTCGCTTTGCAAAACAGTGTTTAGTTTTAATATATTTATTTTAACTGTGGAACATGAAACCCAACTAACGAACGAACAATTAAGTTGGCGTTTTGTAGGGGAGCGAAAAAAATTAGGATCTTTGCGTTTCGTAATTTATGTACGATCGCTCATTGCTGTGTTTGAAAAGAAAAAGACTGGTGATGTTAATTGGAGTTCACTTTGTTTATCGCTTACTCTAAAAATAGTTTTCCGCTTCCCTCGCCTTCGCCGATCAGCCCTGTGGGCTCCCAACTCAACCTGTCTGTTGCTAGCTGTTAAAGGTATCCGTCAGAGCGACTAGGCTTAAGTACCCCGAAGAAATGTTTCAAATTATAGTTTGAACTCTATAGAGTGGCGATGAATTTTCATATCCTTACGGCGCAAAAAAATTGAATTATTTGACTTTAAATTACTATGGGCTTATTTGGAGAAACTTTCGCGGGTTTGTGTTGTTTTGATATTCTGGCCAAAAATACCGGCTTAACAAAGCGAAAGAAACGTACTACAATGTAGCAATTTGAAATAGGAACGTAATGACGTTAAGATTTTCATGCTTTACAGGGCATCTACTAGAACAATTCACGAAAAGTACTATTCTGACGGAAATGGCAGCCGCTTCACGTAACTGAAGACAATGTGACACTTATCAAAGGAAGAGTTAAACGACAATCTAAATTTATTATCAAGCTTTAAAATTACAAAAAATTGTCCTCATCCACTAGTAAAAATCAGAAGAATTAATTATTAATTAATAGTAACTACTTTGGTGACTATATCCAAGTTTCGTGAATAGTTGGCAACTTGACTTCAGTCAACGCGGATATAATACTTGAATCGCGCGAACGCTGGATACTTACCATGAGCGCCTTGCGCATTCCGAAGGCGATACTGCTTTCATACAGCGTCTGATAGGCTGCGATGGTCATGCGGATCTCATCTCGAACTCGCAGCAGCATGAGACCGCGTTCCGCACAGTTTATCGTCACTTGTCGTATGAGCTCATCTATAACGATAAAGTCCGCCTCTGATATTGAGATTTGTATTGTTTCCTGCTCGCTGCAGCTCCGCTAGACAATATCTAGATCGAGGAATGATGAGCGGATCGGTTAGTGATATAACTACAATGGAAATATAATTTTGGTTGACATCGTATTTAACATTGCTCTTCCTCCCCGTCTCCTCTTTTGTCCCCCACACTAATTTGTTAGGTAAGTAGTCACTAATACCTCCCAATGTGGTTAGAAGTATCCCGTCGAAGTTGTTTTTACTTCCTACGCGTGGTAGTCTCTTTGGCTTTGACTTAATCACTCAGTGATTGTGAAACCATGGAACAAGTACGATCAGTACTAAGTGATTCATTTCACTCACCATAGGATACACAAATGTTAGTAGCGAAATTTTCGGACCCTAATTTTCTTCAAATTCTTATTGAATCAGATTCCGTGTTGGAGTTCGGGTTATGTTTGACTTCCTGGGAATGATGCAAGATTATTTTGTCTAGAGATCCTTAAGTTATTTTTTCTCAGAAGAAGCAGTGCAAGGAACTGGAGCGGCTCCACCAGAAGGTTCCGATGCTTCAGGTTTGGATACGTCCATGTAAATTTCATTATAAAAAGAAATTATGAACGCTTTAAGTTAAGATTTTAGAAACTCTTTCTAAATATTGCCAAAACATAGAAACCACAACTCGAAAATTATGTATGGTACCTAGGAGACTCTTATATCAAAATGAATAAAAAAATTAAAATAATAATTTCCTCAAATATCTTTCCATTTCCTGTAGCGATCGCTAAAGAAAGAAGTATGTCTTGCTGACTGACAAAAGTGAAATCGAAATTCTATTTCATTCAATCTGGCAGTTTATTAAATGTTTTTTTAAATTATCTATAAAACAATTTATTTACAAGAAGACAGTAGCGTCGATTCATTTTCAAGATTCCTTCACTATTGGAAATCTCATTGATGAGCTACAGTTCATCAGTGCTTCGTTAATTATAAGAAGAACCCTATAAATCTAAGTTTTCGTAAGTAGATCAGGCATTTAAGGTTTATTTTCTACATTATGAAACAAGAATGCATGCGATTGAAATAATCAAAGTCCTTTTTCTTGGCCCATTGTAGACAACACCTTTAATTTTTTTAGCTATACCCCTGAATCTCCATAGAATACTATATCCGGAGGATTCCTAGGAAACTAATATGCTTGAAACTTGCAAATATTGTTTGGGAGTTAGCAGTCAGTGATAACTTCATATGTCTTCCATCGGTTGCGTAAGATTATCTTATTATTTAATTTATTAGTTATTTGAAGAAGGGAACGTAACATTTAGACTTAAGATAAAAAATAGCACTCGAATCTAGAATATCGAAACCCTTCGTATCATTTATCATCTGGTGCAGTGGAAAGGGCATTTCCATACCTCATCGCTCCTTATATATTCAAATTAATAGAGTAATATAAATTCGTTTGGATTGGTCACTGACATTGCTCGAACAGCTGTTAATCCATGGTTTGTATGTTCATTTTGGATTGATTTGAATGTTTAGTTCTGTGTGAGGCATGATTAGAGTAGAAATTATTTTGAGGGTGAGGGTTTATGCGTTGTTAATGTGTTTTTGATTATGATTAATAGTTTTCTGCAATACCTTCGAATATGGTTCCACTGTGTAATCTGAGACAGCATTGTAGCAAAAGAGTCATCTCATAAAATATAAATACACTTCTAAACGCAATAAAATGTATGTAAACGTATTCAAAAAAAATTATATTGTTTTCCATTATTTCTATTAGTTTGCAATTATGACATAAAATGATATGACTTCATCAACAGCGTGAGTCATTTTCCCATCGAAATCATTGTGATGTTATTGACAGCTCGTTACTTACCAAAACACTGCGTGTAAAGCTGTCGACGTACGGGACAAATTCCTGTCTCACGCGCTTGACGCTGCTGTAGTCGCATGTCCAATTGCTCCTGCAGATTGATGACGTCCAGGCGCGTCGCAGGTGTATTCGAAACCTATGGAATAAGCATTCTTTTCATTATATACATTATTTTTAAAGTTAGTATGTTATGTAATTACATAAACTACGAGGTAATCTAGATTGATGGGGCGCCTATGTATTGGTACACAAAGGAGGACTGATGAATGGGACCCAAACGAGTATGGATTCCTGCATTTGTAAAAACGATTCTCCTATTCAATACCTCTATTCGATTTCTTTCATGAAATTATTTACCTTACTTTGTCTTCCATCTCCCTCCATTGAATCTATGTCGATCGCTAGTCCCTCTGCATCTCCACAACTGTTTGGTCTACTATCGGTCGTTTCCACAAGAGTCCTTATGAAAAGATAAACGATATTGATGGAAATGTAGTGCGGAATGTCTTCTTATTCCCGAAAATACTAACAGCAGTTCCTTGCTGTACGGATAGATAACGTGAATGACAATGCCATTCCATTGGGCTCTCTGCTGGCTTATTCTCTTCCTCTGCTGAAAAGAAGCCGGAGACTTGCAAGTGTGACTCAAGCAGTGGGCTATGAGAACTTTCGCGCGAGACCTCGGAAGTTGCTTACAGATCTCTTTTCTTTGAGGACTCTAGTTTCCACGCTGTAGATCCGAGCCTCTACCGATGATCATTTGTGGCTAATCAAATGCAGTCAACGTTATCGTTACCACTATGCAGTGGTCTGTAACGACCACTAGGATTGCCACATTCGAAGTAAAGCTTTATTCATACTCGTGTACCTTTGGTATTCATTTTCAGCTTAACATTTTTGACGGTATGTTTGTATCGACGTAATGGAAATTCTGTGGGCATTATCTATCGTCAAGTCGGTTGTATCATATCAGTAGGAGTCTTTATCTAATCAGTATTTGACGTTTTAATGTAATGTTCTTCATCCTAATTTAATGTTCTTTCGGAGTGACGCGACCATTAACCACTGTGCTCCCCAACAGGAAAAAATGTTCAAATAGTATACGTTCAAACGGTTCAAAAATCCTATACAAATAGTATGGCTATTGCAAGAATTACCTGGAAAGTGAAATTATTTTGTTTCTTATCATATTCTCCTCCGACCTGGTGGCTCACTCGGTTGTAGACGAAAGTGTCTCCTCAAGCCAACGATTCTGGGTTTCAATTCCGAGTAAGGCTTGAGTGTTTTCATCATGAATTGTGAGAGCGGAAAACCACCTAGGGGTTACATCTAAACATTACAATCACCCCATCTCTAATCTGAGATTCTCCAATCAACTTGGAAATGTTTTTAAGTCTTCGGACAGCGAACTGAAGAGGATAAGAAAACTAATATGGTAGTTCCACCACTCACCGCTTGTCTCCAGAGCTGGCCGTCCTCCTCCCATTCCCGAGGTGGCAGGATCGCACTGAGGATCTCGTCCGTCTCGTGATGCGCCTCGCCTCCCGGACCCTGGCGCATAAAACCTGGCACGGACCCCGCACCTGATGGCACCGGCGGCTGCTGTAGGTGTTGTGGGGTGGGAGTGGCAGCCGTCTGCGGCGGCGCTCCCGGCAGCCCCTGGGCCAGCTTCTGCGGAAGGCCGAGGACGAAGCGAGAGTCGCGCCGTTGAGGTTCCGGACGACCGCGACCAGCCGCCGCGCGACGTGCCACCGCCTCCGCCGCTGCCGCTACCCCAGCTCCGGGCTTGTCCTTGGAGGCCGCCGCTGTTGTACGGTGGGCCTGCTTCACAAGGTGCCTCCGTCGAAGACGTCGTCTTTGAGGGTTTAACTAGTCTGCAGTGCTTCAACGGGTGCTTCAGAACATGTTCCTTGTGACGTCATGCTCCAGTCCTTTATGATTTCTTGTATATATTACTGTTTCCAGTATTAGCATGCATGATATTTCCTTCAAAATGTGCAATATACGCTGTTTGATGGACCATTTCACAAAATTTATCTATTTAGGACGTGATTTGTGCAATCCTCGAAAACTTGAAAAGAATGTTACCATTCTCACTGATGACACTCAGTTTTTGCTTGTCATTCCAGGTTAGTGCTCATGCGCACGTGTCAAGGGTAGATCCTGCTCATGCGCACACAAGTTTTGTGGAAAGGAGAAGGAAGGCTGTTGGCAGGCTGGGCAAGCGGAGGCGGTGGCTTGGGTCATTATTGTGTATTGGCCAAGCACATGCAGCATTCTTTTCATGGGGTGCGTGCATTCAATAGGACATCTACCATGCAGTAAAGTGCTTTAGTAATCATTAAAAGAAAATTAAATTTTACACTGGGATTTGAGTCACGTAAATTGGTCGCTGATAGAGAATAGTATGATAACGCTCGGCGTACGGACCCTACTGCTGACCCCGTTTCTACTATGCTTCCGCTCTAGGTTCCTACTTATAAAACGCAATGACGATTAATTTGTAAGAAAATGAGGAATGATTCTTATATAACTCTAAAATACTAAGTCCTAACGTAAAATTCATCGATCAACCTTTAGTTTCTTATAAAAGGAAAATTTTTATTAACATAAGTATTGAAATTCGTAAACTTTATTTGGCAAAATGTGTATTATGTTAACAAGCAAGGCAAAGAATAATGTTAAAAATATATTGTTTCAAATTGGAGAAGAATGAAAATTTGGGAAATCATTACTTGTCTGGAACAGAGTAAAGGTAACAACAGAA
Organism: Laupala kohalensis; assembly: GCA_002313205.1. NCBI lineage: Eukaryota > Metazoa > Arthropoda > Insecta > Orthoptera > Trigonidiidae > Laupala > Laupala kohalensis. The sequence continues at coordinate 1,253,444 of NNCF01127813.1, forward strand.
TTAATTACTAGAGTAATCAAATTATCACCGTAATCCAAAGAATAGTTAAATTATAGTTTATTTCTTGGCATATTATTTAACAATAATAAAGTGTTTAGAAAGTTGAAACACTAGTGGAAAAGGGACCGAAACACGAATGAAAAACAAAAACAAATTCCACAATAACACAAGAGAAACAACAAGTAGCTAGATTGCCCAGGAGCTAAAAGGATGCGGTCGAGAATGTGAAATGGCGCTTCGACGACGGAACGCTAGCTCGAAGTTTTCAAGTAGTACGTGAGGATCGACTTTCGAACATCCCTCCCCCCCTCCTTTGCAGGTTCCATTTGAAACAACGTTACGATTGCTCTCAGCGACATATTTTCGTGACGTAGTCGTAAGCACTATGCCCAATTTATTTTCTTAATTACTTCACAATATCTATTTCTTTGAAGGTTAACATTAATGCAGCCATGCATATTTTAAATCAATGTAATACATGTTACAATTATTATATAGTTTGATCACTATTGCTGTATGGTTTTCGAATATTATTCAGGTTTCTTACCACTTCGAATTTGAGTGATTTATTAAATTCAAACAAAAAATACTGATTAGTATATGTTTGTCATTGAATCATCGTTTTTTAGGCACAGTAGGCAGAATTGATCAAACACTCAGAGGAAGCTGTGCGTTTCATAGCAACATAATGACTCATCCGAATTGGCGAGTGATGTTATTAATAGTAAACATTTTATAATTTCTTTCGCGGAGGCAAATAGTGAAGAAAAATGTAAATATTATGATGATGTTCATTAATCTGTAATAATATGAAAGATTTATCAGGTTTACCTTGAAAAGTTTTAAAAACTTGTCAATTTTAACCGCCAATTCGGAGTGGTTACTGAGTTGCTGCCAAAATGTAAAATACTCCTTCCCTAATGTTAAATCATGCTTCACAAAATAAATTCGCACTATAATGCTGATGAATTTTAATTAAATAATTGATTTCTGACGAAATGTTTACCAAATATTATTGAGATCACGAATCAATTTGTGTTGAGTGAAAACCACAGGAAAGTAATTTTACCTTAGATTTCCGCTCATGTGTAGTCACAAGCACTGGGTTATCGTATTTCACGAGTGTACTATCTGATGGCGTTACTCTCTCCATCGCAGCCGCTCTTTCTATGCACTTGCGGACGATCTGCTTGTTTACATCACCTTGGTAACGTCCATGCGAATCCCCGAGCGTCGTCCCTTCGATAACTCGAAATGTAACGATCGATTCTTCCAACACTGCTGTCGACTCGACTCGAAAAATGCAAGTTTTTTTCTTCAGTGATATCAATAGCTTTAGAGCTAACTATTTCTTCAAAATGCTTTATGTCAGATTTTCTGCTAGCGTCGCAATGATTTTCCTCTGTGGAAACACCAGTAATATCAGGACAAAGAAGTGTTGAAAATTTTATATTTTTGCCTGATAGTTCATCATTCCGACATAATTTGTGTTTAAAGCGTCATTCACTGGACTCTCACGATTTAGTAGATAACTCTTAATTTTTCCCTTCAAAACAAAAAGAAAAATGTTTACTAATTAAAAATTCTGAAGTTACTGTTGTTTCTCAGCTTCCTTCTACTTCATCAGAAAGTGCTATTTTACGTAAAAAACATTCATAAACTTTCAACAACTCCATCAGTATTAAATAAAATGCCTTATCGATTATTCATGTAATTCATAGTTGCTAAATCTGTTACACCTGAGGAAGGCTCTAATCTAGAGTCGAAACTGTGTATTAAAAAACACAATAAATATATTGTAATCGTCTAGGAAAGGTCGTATAAGTTATAAATTACTTCCATAGTTGCTAAATTTTGTAACGTAAATTATTGAGATCTCTTCGGATTTTTGCGAATTGAATCCATGAAAACCAATTTTCATCTTTTTCCGTTATTCGGCAGATAGATAAACATGTACAGCAGCAAATATGTTTCTTCCAACACTATTTTCTGAGACTCAGAACTCAATTTATTATTTTTCCGTGCAACACCTCAATAAATTATAATGTACAAAATTCTTATATATAATTTTTTCAGGTTTTATCGTCAAATGCACTCTTTTTGTCAATGTCTCAGTCCAATTGCTTCACGCTTCCTAGTAAATTAACGTCAATAAACGCTTCATTGATTATATTTATGTTTACATTCAAAAAGTATTCGCAGTATCTGCGTCATCTGTTCGATTTGGTGTAGGTTTACAAAACATTATTCACTTTACGCATTGTGAAATACATAGTTATTTAATTTGTATTTAAAAATAATATTTACATCAATGGATGATGAATTATGTACACATAAACCTGTAAATGATATAAGACCGGTAATCAATTTAATATTTCTTTAAATATTACATTTTATAGTGTGTAAATAGCTTAGGTTATATATGGATTATTCGAGTATTTACTTCGTTTGAATTTATCTTTTCAGTAATATTTATTGTAAAAATTGCTGGGTTTTTTTGCATTACGTTTTAACGAAAGTAATTTTTTTCTCACAGGTTGGAGGAAACTTGAATCATAAAATATATTAGCATCTTCCTCCATGTTTCACTTTTTTTAAGTTGCTCGTAGCAAACACGCTTCATGGATTCTATTCAAAAGAAGTCGTTAAAAACCCGATCACCTTCAAGTCGCAGTATGAAGGTCGGTCAGTCAAGGCATGGAATGAGTGGTGGTACGTTGAACAGTCTTAGTTTACATGTTTTTCTTCAAAACTAAAAGCTTTTTTATGTTTTATTTATTGAAGTTCATAAGAAAGGTGATTTTTAACACATTACAACAAATTATAAATTTCGACAAGATTACGAAGCCAGAGGAACATTGTTATTGTATCACTAAAATCAACTCCTCGATAGAATACTATGCTACAATATTTCTCTAATTTTTTGGGTATGATTGTAGTTGTTGTAATACGCAAACAACTACAAATGTCAGTGACAAGTATTTCAAGATTTCCTCTCGGGGGAATCACTACTTTATTGTAAACAAGATGAGAAATGGCATTTTCAGTGCAATAGGGAGGGCAAAGCCGATCTTGCTTATTGCAGTGGCGGTGATTACGGGGGGCGGACGAGGACGGAACACAATTGTCTTTCTCCTCACTTTTGGGGAAAAAAGAAGTACTTATCCCATTTAAGTCTCATGAAACTAGATTGTGTAAACAATATGTACAACTGTTGCTTTATCACCTAATATATTTAATTTAATTTTTAAATTATTATGCAATATTACGTGCGTTACCGCTAAAGCTTATGTCACACTTACTACATGCAACTGGTCGCGCCGACACACCTTTGGCACTTGATCTTTCACAGCTGACGACATGTAGCACAAAATGTATTTTGATTTTACATTTTATCAATGTATTAAACCGAGTGTTTAAAGAATAATCGGCGCGTCTGGGACATGAGGGACCAATGACAACTACCGATCTAGAGAGAACCAATGGAAAAGTTCCACTGCTTTTGGATCCTTTGATGGGATGAAACCTTACTTGTTTCAGTAGTGTAAATTAGTTCATTGTCCTCCGCGTGGTTTTTAACCCTTTGAAACAGTGTAAGTCTACAACAAAGCTACAATATTTCTTGTTTTTTGACGCCCTGGAGTGAGAGATAACTTCATGTTTTAAGTGAAAAATGTGTTTTACTAGTGCAAAATCTTAGAAAATTTTATACTTTACACAAGAAAATTGTTGTCAGAGCTATCGTGTGGAGGACATACAAAGTGAAAAAAAAATATCCAAGAGAGAATCGACGATTTGGTAGACAGTTTTTGAATAGTACATATACTCGTTACAAATTTTTCTATAATTTTTTCTTGGACCAATGAATTCAGCAGTAAGGGCTAGGTCTTGATGTTGGCGAGCTCTAAAGCCCCAATTTAAAAAAAAATCAGTAGTATGTGAGAGGTCTTTTTCATGATTACGGTATTTAAAAAAACATCAATAACACGATGTTCCGGGAGAGGGCATCTTTGGCTCTTTTGACTATCAAAAGAAGTCTTGACGTGGCCATACTTAATGTAACGAACTTCGTAAATTAAAATCGAAAAAGGTTTAATTTTGCCTAAAAATGCTATGTGATTAATTTAAGTAACCACATAGAAAATTTAATTCTTTACCATGTATGCTTGATATTTACTTTTTCGTCGCAGTAATTTTGTAGAGGAAATAATTTTGGTCGCATATTGCTCTAAAAAGGGAGATTCCCTGAAAATCCCCGGAAGTATCTGCCCGCTATAATAAAAAATTCTCAAATTATCAAGTTCATTTGGCCTCGTCAAGCGATTGGATTTACACACTCCTAATTCCAAAGTTCCTTAGGGGCCTTTAGCTCGAACACTTAGCCTTTGAATGCATTCATTATATCGTTGTTTCACAGTTTTTGGGGACAAGAAGGGAGTTTCGTTATCCGACGTGTACGACTCTTACGGAGGATTGAATTCAGACGATTGGAGCTGCGTGGTGGTAATGGTGGAAGAAGGTTGTTTCGAGTATACGAGATATATCCGACTCATAACGGAAGGGATTAACGATGGTTGTCGTCGTCACGTCACGTGCATATCCCTCGACCAGATCAAGGCTGCAGTGAAACGACCCAAACACCGCGAGGTACGTCCTCTATATTTTCACTTGTAGGAGCTTTGAATAATATACTTAAAAAGAATTTTCGCAGTACACACGTTAAGTTCACCATATGTTTAGAGTGAGTGAGTTTAATAACAGTATAGTGAAGTTTTGCTTTCCGCATATTTGCGTATTTCCTTTCAGCATATTTTTACTGAACTATAATTCCATTGACCATGCCTTCGCGAAAAAGATCTTAACGAAAATATCCATTTTGTACCTTATATGTGGTACATAGGACAGAGATGGTATGGAAAGAGACGCTGTATGAGAATAATCACGAACGACGAAAATTAGATTTGAAACCCTAGTTTTCAGGGACGCTGAGATAAATAGTGACACTCCCGGGGTATAATATCCCTGAAGATGAAAAGTGTGTTGATGTTAAATAAAACAACAGATCTCATTAATGTAAAGGCAAAAAATTACTTGAGTAGTGTTTCTTTGACCATCTAATGATATACTTTAATTTTGTTGCCCTTAAGATGGAATCTGCATACGTAGTAATGACTTACTTGGTTGTCCTTTCAGAGGTACCCGGACTTTGCAATACATACAACCAATAGAGAAACACTTTTCATTATGGCTGCCTGGTTGCTCGTAAATTAGATGCGTGTTTCTTCTCATGATATTTGGCATACAACCTTTTATTGTTATTTTTTTGAAGACTTAGTTTTGGTTGTGCAAGGGACACCTATGTATCTTCTATCTAAAAAGATATATTTTAAGGACATCTAAAAAGATATCGTTTAAAACCCATTGTCTCGTATGTAATACAATTTCAATAATTTAATATTTAATTCTGAGGCTATAAATAATAAATGATCAAGAATTATGGCTATTGTGTGTTTCTAAAGTTTACTTTAGAATAGGAATAGTAATGATGATTTGATATTTTTTTCAAAGTAATTTTATATTTTATAAAAGTAATTGTCTAAAAATTAAATAAATAAACCTTTTACGACAAATTTTTCCCGGGTTTGAATGCTCTCTTTTTAGTTGGAAAAATTTAGTAAACTCTGAATATAACAAAAATGTTGTGAATATAACATGTTGCACAGTTTGATGAAGAGTCTAAAATATGTAATGTTAATTAGCTGTGTACCCTCATCTTCGCTCGCATGAATTTTGCTTTAATTTTTTTCTTTTTTGATGATATTTTATCATGAATCTCTATTAATGTCTAGTAAACATGTTATTCATTAACGTTTGGTAGTATTGGTATGATTTATTCATAAGTATGTGATGAAGACGAAAGAATTTTGTTTTCCACTTTGTCATACGCAGTTTGCAACTGCTGTTTTGACAATAAATTTATTATTATTAAACAACTAACTGATAACTTATATGAATCGATGGATAAAGTTTATTTCTTGAATTGTACCTGAGGAGGTTTAGATAGTTGAATTTTCCTGATTTGTTTCATTTCGCAACATCTTGAAACTCCTTTATTGACCCATGGCGAAATAGGTATTGACATTGTCCCACAAAAGGTCAAGAGATAACTTGCGCAAGGAATATTTATAGTTCTCGGTTTTACATTTTCCTTCTCATTCTGAAAGCCTTACAGTACTGCACGTATTTAACCAAGGTCGTGTAAACGAAAGCTTTGTGTGAATTATCATTAAGCAGAAATTACTTAACTGATTCTAACGAAACTTTATCGTATTTCTTTGGGTTGGGAATAGTGTCTAAGCTAGTTGACGTTTTAACAAAAGTTCAAAAGAAAACAATACTACTAATAATGAAGTAGTTAATTAAGTATTTCCATAAGCAAGATGAGATAGTAATAAATAAAGCGCTTTGCTTTTTCTGTGTGTGTCCGTGACTTGTAGTTGTTTTGAGATGAAAAAGTTTTGCAGCAGCAGATACACTAGAATTTAATTAATAAAGAATTCGAGCGTAGATATGAATTCATATTTGATAGTGACTTCTTTTAAACGATTTCTTTTGGAAAATGAGTTTTTAAAAACTGCTATGTTGTTGTAGCGTTGTTTAAGTGGTTGACAATGCACTTAAAATGTATTCGTAATTGAATGTTAAAATCGGCAATCACCGTGTTTTTGTTTTGTTTTTTACCGGAAGCGAAGGTAAGACTGAGGAAATTTTTTAGCAATCAATCCTTTGACTTGATGATGCTACGAGTCTTCATAACTCACACGTACAAGGAGGTAGGAAAATTGTACAGATATTTCTAGGAGGTAGATGGAACGGGTTAAAGCCATTAAAACTTATTTCCACCTCTGCCATTTTCCTTTTACAATGTGACAGAATTCTGGAAAAATTGAAAATTTGTAAATAGCGAATATTTGTGCACTTTACCGACATTGGTTGTGTAGTAGTAGCAGCAGCAGCAGCGTTTTCGCTACCTCGATACCGCTAAGCGTGGATTCAAACCCTGTTCGGCCGAATTAGGTAAGGTATTCATGTGGGGTTCCTCTCAAGTACTCCAGATTAATGTTGATTCAGTTCCATAAGTTCCCCGGTAACCCAACATCTCACCTTCCCAATTCCCTTACCTAAGTCCAACCGTTAGGAGGAAGAGCAGGCCTCATGGCCTGAACCTCGCCAAAAGGCATAAAATAAATAAATAAATAAATAGTTTGAAAAATTCTACTACCGAAAAACATTTAGACAGTAAGTGACTCAATACTTCATAGTTGTGTTCAATTAAGATCTCTTTTCAAACATGTATATTCGGGTGGTTCGAAGAAAAACATTTTCACCCGCTACCCGCTACATTTTTAGTTACTGATGAGAAAACATTTCTTGGAACTATTTTTAAATAATATTTAGGGGGTGCACGAGTAGATCAAAACCCTTAGTTTGGGCTATTTTTCACTTCCCAGTTATTATCTAAGGTTCTATAATTCGGCTATTATCCCGCTTTGGATATTTCTTGCCCAGAATACTTTAGAAGATAACATGGCGAAAAATATATCATTGTAATTAACAGATAAAGAAGTTCCCTAGAAATTACTGCTTTGTTCATTATTATTTGTTATTACAATTAGTAGAGATTGTTGTTGAAAATCGATTTTCGGAGTATTTTTATCTCAGAAACGTTATTATTTATACACATGATAAAAAGAGTCATTTTCATCGCGTTACGGTCGAGACCAATTCTTAAAAATCATTATTTTTGGTATTTTTTGCTTTTTTCACATATATAGTGGCTGTCTGTGAAAAAAATAATTAGAACAGTAGTGTCCATCATTATTGGGTCAGAACATGAGAACATGCTTGTCAGATACAAAATACTCCGAATGTCAACTGTCAGTGACAAATTTTAGCAATTAACTGCTAAACACTAAGAATAATGCATAAAACAGTAATTCTAGGAAATTTTTACCACTAAATTCCAATGATATGACATTCTCCGCTATATTACCTTGTAGAGTCACGTTGTGGGCAAGAAATTTCAAAAGGGGGATGATAATATTCTTGATTTTTTGTCAACTTCACACAACTACAAAAAACGGAAAAAATTCCAAAACAATGTATAAACTTCACTAGAAACATTTTTTTAAAATTTACTTTTTTCCGCGAGAAATCTCTTCGAATATGGCGATTTTTATCTTTTCAGTAGCAACTCAAAAATATGGCAGATAAAGTCCTACAAACAAACTTTGTGGCCTTATCTTTTCAAATTACTCATGTGAAATTACCTTGAATTTTATTTTAAATCTAAAAATCAATATATAGAAAAGATGTTTTAAGGAAAAATTTTCTTTTTCGAAAAAGTATTGTCATTTTCTAAACAAAATGTTGGACCAAACAGGTAATGTAGAAATGTATAAAAAATAAACCCTTTTTTATTTATGAGTATTTCATTACATACTCCTCCTAGAGTAGCCTAAAATAAGAACTGTAAATCGTGGGGAAACGTGACTATTAGACAACTATATAACAATTAGACACGGTACAGGCGTTTTTCAATTTGATTCATTTTTTTTTGTTTGTTTTCAATTTACGATTGACTAGTGCATGTCATATTTGTGACTGCGCCGAGCCGTTAAATACGTCGCTGTCTTTGACTCGCGGATCGGAATGGATTGGATGGTTCCTTGTTTTTAGCTACCTTGCTTGATAATTTCTTATTTAGACTTTGGTCAGACTAAAAAACCATGAACTAATGCGTCATCCTGTTCTGTGTTATAGGTACAGGTTTCTTGGGCCTTTTTTGCTGATCCAGTTTTCTTGACTTTTTAAATCACCATGTCCACACGCTTCTTTAATTTCCGTCGTCTTCATCTGACTTTCTTTTCTTCTGGATTGTTTTTGATGTTTTTCTTCATACTTTGAGACCTCTTTTTCTTGATTTTTACAATTTTCTTTTTCTTAATCTAGTTTATTCGCTCTATTCCTTGAAATATCTTCATTTCATTGAAATTGCACAACCTTGTTTTGATAATACTTTTTTAGATCATTAAATAGTTTCTTGTTGTTTGTCTTTTCAAGTCATTCTTGTACTTGCCTTCGTTTTTCTGGTTTTGTGAAATGCTATTTGCATAACTTTTCCATAGATTTTATGCATAAAACCTTTTGAGAGCAACCTGTCTATGAAATTACAAATATCCAATGAATTCTAAAGAACTAATATCACTTCTAGAATCTTAAACTATGTCTATGGATATAGTTTTGACTATGCTATCTTATTTGAGGTATTAGACGCAGTGATGGTCTCTATATGTTTTCTTTATTCTTTGTGTGTTATTAGGGTTTTAAACTTTCTGGTGTTGTCTTTCCGTCCTCTGTTACGCAGGTGGATACAAAAAAGGGCAACAAGGAACCACATTTGAAAGTTAATTATCGTGGAAGATATATTTTTCCCCAGAGTGGAGACACATGGTGCTAGTTGTCTTACAGTGGTTATGTGGGTTGGTGGTGTATGTTCGAAGACACGACCGAGTGATTGAAATGGCAAGATGTTTTGAGAAGTGGTCTCGGTTGGAGGTGCGAGCAGTGATTCGTTTCTTATGGGCAAAGAATGTGTCCGCACCTGAAATTCACAGTGAAATCGAGGAAGTTTACGGTGAAGAAGCAATGAACAGACAACATTTAACGAAATGGTGCCGCTTTTATCAATTGATCAGAGGTGATGTGGAATACAGAAATAGAGCTGAGATTTCTTCAACAACAAAAATCAACACGGTACGAGTTGAAGAAATGATTCAAAATGATCGACCGGTTGCTGTGCATGCAATCGCAGCAGAGCTGAGAACCTCTTGCATGACAATGCAAGACCCCATACTTCTCGCCAAACTGAAAAGTGCTGCAAAAGTTAAAGTGGGAAGTCTGGAGCCCAACACCCATACAGCCCAGATTTGGCAACCAGTGACTAGTTCCTTTTTCAGAATTTGGAGGAACACTTATGTGTGAGGAAGGTTCTCTTGAGATATGAAAACTGTTGCCGAGAACTGGCTCAATGAGCAGTGACGTGATTTCTACCAAGCCAGGTTAAGCAAATTGGTCCTGCGTTCAGATAAATGCCCAAATAGATTTGTTGACTATGTGGAAAATGTTGAGCAAGAATGTTCTTGATTATATTTTTTATTTTCTGTCTATTGCTTAAAACATTATATTTTATTACCCTTGTAACCTTTTTCTGGACCCATCCTGTGGTACTTCTAATACTCGTATGTTCGTGATCTAGCTATGAAGTGATGTAATTTGTGGACAATGGAGAACTTCGAGATGCATTCAGCTTTCGAGATAGGTTCATTTCAGTTGCCTTCACTCGATTATATGGAACAACAACCCTGAGACCGCACTATTGATACAGGGGTACCGAGTACTTGATTCGAATTTATTTTTACTAGCTAAACCCATACGATTATACATGATAATATAAACGCTTACTTTTATTTAGCAAGACTATTTTATTTATATGATAACATGACAGATACTACTTTCCCCCATCTACTAATTCTCGGCAAGTTTCACTCGTTATCATTAACAATGTCAACACGACATAAGGACGTTATGAATAGTACATGATAATACATAATAGAGTATTATGTAATTCACGTACAATTCTCTACGAATATTGTTTATCTTCTTATATACCAGTGTTAAAAACAGGAAGGTCGCTGTACCTGACGATTTTCTCGTACGGCTAGAATGACAGATTTACACGAACCAGCTACATTACCGGCATGGACAGACGCCATTGCAGGGGTCTCCACACTACCGGCCAGGTCAGATTCGCGAAGGATTTTTGACCGGCCCGTGGCAGGAATCCAGATTGTGGTGAGCGTAAAAAATCTGTTCTACTGACAGGAGTATAAATGTTCAACCAAAAGTTGACAAATATTGTTAGTCAAAAGCAACATCATACATCTAACCAGGAAAGTCAAAGAATGTCACGTTAAAGAACGTGAACATTTTAAGTAAGCATTAAAATGACTGTAGTCACGCATTTTTAAGAATGTTGTAAATCAGGGGCGGATACGGACTAATATTTTAGAGGTGGTCATAACAAAATATTATAGTCTTGTGCATAGTACGTCCCAAAAAAAACATTCCAACCTCAGAAAGAATTCTAAAATCCTAAAGCAAATTGTACGTTTAGATCATCTAAGTATTGATTAATAAGAGGATCGGTACAGTAACACCGTACTTTCGAGATTATTTTAAAATTTTTGTGCGACAGGGGAAAGTGATAGATGCAAAACATTTATTCTGATTAAAGGTGCAAAAACTTTATTCACAATTTAAGGTACAGAAACATTTAATATTTCAAGGACAAGAACAAAATTACTTGTGAGAGATTTCGCTGAACCTGTGGTTTTTGAAGATTTATGTACAAGTGCCGCATACGACTGGGATTGTTCCTCTATATTGAACCCAAAATTTGAATGCATCGTTAATTCGTGAGACATTGGCTGAGTAGGCAAAATTAAACAAAAAATAATCAAAATTGTCCTAACATGAAAATAAAATTAAAAATGTACCTTTTTTGCAATTTTAATCAAAGCGTGCTACTTATTTTTCCTAGGAAAGATTATGTGACTTGAAAGTCCAATTTTTTGATAATATTCCAAAGCACTAACTGTCTGAAAAATGGTATATGAATATTGAAGTATGGATTTTAAATTAAAACATCGAGTTAGTAAGTCAAGCTTCAATTTACTTCAAATTTATTTTTGATTTGATTTGATGACATCGGTCTCTGGACGAAACATGAAATTTGGAATAGCCCACAGATTGTATCATATCATCATTTCGATCGCGGAATTCTCCTTTCAAAATTGCATTCTTTAGGCATTCGTGGACTTCCACATCAATGGCTAACTTCTTATTTAAAGGATAGATATCAACAGGTAGAAATATCCTATACTAAAAATAAAATACTTGAGCGTTGTCTTTCAGAAACAAAGCCACTTACTTGCGGAGTACCCCAAGGATCAATTCTCGGCCCTATACTCTTTTTATTGTATGTGAACGACATGTCATCATCCACATCAGATTGCAAAATGGTTCTTCTTGCTGATGACACTAATTTACTATGTAAATACGCCAATGCTCAAAAAGTTTTGTCTAACCTTTCGACTTGGTTCCATACAAATCGTCTCATTGTAAACACTGACAAAACAGTGTCTA
>NNCF01127813.1:1266467-1299669 GCA_002313205.1 Laupala kohalensis
CCCATCCTGGCCCGGGTTTTTCTCCGTTTTTCCTTCTTGTAGAGGCGGATTTATCATACAGATTCTCTAGGCTTTGTCTAGGGGCGTGTTTATTGTAACAATAAATCGTGAATTGTGTTATTTCAATTCTTATGATTTTTAAACACTATACTCAGAATAATCTATAGGTCGATAATAACTTGTACATGTAATTTTTTGCTTAAAATTAGAAACATATTGACATTCTATTAGTATTATAACTCGCAGCTAACTTTTTATCCTATCTAGGAATTTTTGCTGAATTTTTTTTGAATCCGCCTCTGCCTTAGGGCCCTTGATAGGAATTGATGGGATGGTCCCTTGCTTGCTTCCGGAGAGTAAATTAGTTTTTTTCCTCCACGTGGTCATACGCAGTTTGTACTGTTTTTTGACAATAAATTCATTATTATATATTGTAACACAATTAAACCTTCAATTGTCTAAGGGTGCTCGGATAAGTCGACAACACTACAAGGACAACTAATTTTAATAAAACATAGAAAAAAAGATAAGTGGTTTAATTGGTCGCTTCCAGTTAACTACTCATCTCAGGGTATTAAATCATTTGACATGGGGTTCGGGCCCCATACAAAGCCCCACATACAAAGTTCCTTGTAAATAAGGAAACGCTCAAAAAAAGAAAAGAAAAATTTGACTTAACTCTACGTATTAACTAACATTCCTCATTCACCCACACACATTTAAACCCCAAAAATTCACACATGTTATGGATAATTGGTCCATTCCTACTTTTCTTAAACAGACATATTATTTACCAATAGTCAAAAAAATGGAAAATTTAATTACATGTATCCGAAACATTTTGATGGTAGCTCGTCATTATGGAGGCCTTGATAAATTTATATAAAAGAACAAATGTCCTGAGCCTAGTCCATTGCATCTATCGTCTTTCGTAGCACTTCTTTTTGTTGTTGTTGTCGCTGCCACTTGATAAAGTCTAGTAACTGGACAGCCCCAGTTTCAACATATTACCTTAGTGAAGGGATAGTCAGATCAGACTAAAACACCTGGGCGAGGAGTCCCTGGTTCGAGCCCGGCAGGTTGTAGAGCGTCCCCAGTTCAGCACCAGTAATAGCCCTCTCCGTCAGTCTGCATCAGCGGGTGACAGCCTGCTCCAGTCATCGTTCCCCCGCGATTTCAAAGTCCGTGCACCGACCGGTTGCGCACTGAGCGACTATGGTAGCCCGCACTTGTCACCATAACGAGCGAAGCGTCAAATTATCTCAAAACCTGATCTCAGGTTGCCTTTTCAGAACTCTCGGAATCAATCTTTGAATCCCCAACAATTACATTGAAGTTGCGAATTCTAACAGTTATTAAGACACATCTTAGGAAGCTTCGAATGTTCAAGAACTCCGACGACGCTGGTGAATTTCTCAGCGTAAGTCTCGACAAAACAAAACTTGTAATGCTCGAAAAATCTCAATGCGAATATTTTGCGAAAAATCTTTCCGAATGAACGTCTCCGAATGTTAGAAGGTTGCAAAAAAATATCTGAATGAATAGTATAAAAGTCTCCTTGGAGCCTCTCTGCGTCGTCCTTTATCATCTCATCTCCCACTCGGTCCACCCGAAGTTCAGTCACGTTTTCAAAACCCATGTGACCATTTTTATCGAGTCACAACAAATCCCCCCCCCTTTCGTAGTTGTACAATTGGTTGAACTTACACCAACTAGTACACGTTTCCAACCAATCGGAACGCTTCTCTCTCTAAAAGTTTCCTCCCTCACAAGTTCTTTCTCGCTCAACCAATTTTCCCATAATTTTGAATTTTAACGTCTTTTGAAAATCGTAACATAGTAAATTTAGAGCGTTCTCGAACCTTTAACAGTCATTCCTTCCTTGTTTCCCAACATCTTTTCTCACGCTTCTGCGACACTCCCAGCCCCTCGTCGGTACTGTGATCGTAGCCGCCTCCTCATAAACAATTGCCAAGCCCCTCTTCCCACAAGTACGTCAAATGTATTTCCTCCCACGTTTTCCGCAGTCTACCGCCGAACCATTCTTCTCCTTTTAACCTTTTAAAAGGGAGGCTTCCTTGCTCCACATCCCCCAAGCTTATGTTCTTTGCCAGGTCCTTAAAAACCCCACAGCTCTGTTACTAGCGTTTAGCAATTTTTCCGTTGGCGTTTACTTAGTGATGCCGACGCTTGCGTCTTAGGAATTCTTTTTGTTTGTCCCCCATCCCACTTTCAACCGAAATCTGCGCGTCTGCTTAGACCACCCTCTACGCAGCCGTACCTACCCTAGATCATAAAACTGGCATCCCTGTTCAGCGGTCGCCCAACCCAGCGGTAGTCATAAACACACAGTTCCGAACTCCCGTCTTTTCAAACATATTTTATTCGTTCTAATTTGTTATTATACTAATATTAACTAAGAATTATTATATACACACACTCCCTTACTACTCCCTTCCTGAATAATGTCTCTGAGCTTTTTATATATATAAGGGAATAGATTAGATAATCTTTAATTACGTATCTTCACATATTTTTTATCGCGAATCTTGATCGGATGTTTCATGCGAGTTCATGCTAACGCTACAAGAACTACTAATAATTGAATTAAGTACATATATTTAACTTATATGATAAACCGTCTAGCAACAGAGCAGCATTGAAACATAAAACATATTATAGAAAACCTCTTCTAATAGAAAATCGGCCCTATGAATTATATATGAAAGTCCTACCCGGGAGAAACCCCGCCCGGGGGTACTAAAAATGTTTTAATATATTTGGATGAATGAGAAATATTCTTGATATCCCCTCAATGAGTGAGAGTTATGCAAACATTTGTGCATGAAGGAAGTGTTGACCTCTGAGAGGAAGGTTGAGAAGGCTGGATGATTGTATGCTGATATTTCAATTTACGTTGTGAGATTTACAGAGACCCTGATAGAGGGGAGAATTCGTGGCTGGAACCTGGTTTCGTCAAAAATTTCAAGGGATAATAGTTTACTTGAAGTCGGATAATTTGTATAACCTTAATAAATGTCTATAAACCAATTTTGATCATAAAATTGTGCTCAACGTAGTTCCGATTTGATACAGTTAATTATTTTTCGTTTAACAGAATAATTGATACTTGAGGNNGCTCCAGCCCTCGTGGGTGTGTCCCTGCGCTAAAACACAACCGCCGTTCATAACGCGTGGACCTCCGAAGACGACTTTCTTCCCATGAGCGTATCATGTCATTCACATCAACACGCACTCTCACAACCATAACCTTCTTGAAAATCATAAACGCTTTTGCGCGACTAGAAACTCATTCTCTATGGGTTCTTAGGGGATGTCATGACCCCCTTGACACTCCCATTGCATCTGCGCCTGTTGTAAATGCATATCTGTTAATCTAATAAATTTAATCTGGCACAGGTTTATATAAACTAATATTGGATAAATATATTGTCGTAAATGTTGGCCCGACTGCCTTCTAAGATTTTTCGTTTCGTCTTTCAAATTATAAAGTTTGGAGACCCCTGTTGTAAAGCGTGATACTTCATTTGTGTGATTAGCTCCGTCCGGTTACGCAGAAGAGGAAGTAAAAGAATATATGATATTTGTTTATTAATGTATATGATGACGATGATGATTACGTAATATGCATATAACGTGAACAATAAATTAGTATTGAGTTAATAAGACAGAAAAATGTAAAGTGGTGGACGAGAGTGTTCGAAAGAAAATGGAATCACGTGATAGTTGTCTCTCTTGAATCCCTTTATACCCAACTCAGACTACTCAGATAGTAAATTTTTGCTTAGAGTAAGTTTTAAGCTGCTTATTGAATCACATCATATTTACATTAATATCACATTTGTGTATGTCATATTACTGTATTGTCATGATCTGTGAGTGGGATAAGAAACCGATAAACGATTCCGACATTTCGTTTATTTACAAAATGTAAACCCGGATTTAAATTATACAAATCCTGATTCCAATGTAGGAATGATTCTTGAGTTGTGTGAGGCAAACGAGTGCGGCAGATCATGCGGGTGCGTACAGGAAAGAGGGCCCCCGGTTCGAATCCCGGTCAGTTGCTCTTTTCTCTAGGTCTAAATTTATCAATGCCTTCAATGGTATCTTTGACAAAACCTGTAATTTTGAAGAAGTTCGGGGCGAAGAATTCCAAGGATCAATTGCGAGCGAAGAGCCCTCAGACAACTGGAGGTACAACCCAACCTCCTAATGCGGGCGGAGCTGGAGGAGCATCGAGGCCCACCAGACAAGTTGAAGATTTAGCAACAGACAGTCCCGCAGTTCCGCAGGTCTCTATTATTTATTTTTACTATCATTAATATTTCGATTATTTTAAACTGCTATGATTTTCTGGTATCGAAATGATAATTCAAGGAGTTTGTTTCGGAACTTAACATATAACAAGGATTCTTCTTTTTTCGTGTAATACTGTTCTTTACGCCAATTTTTCCTGCATTTGAAATTGGCCAGTTAGTTATTTAAAGAAATATTTTATTTATGTTTAATTAACTGAATGATAGTTGTTATCTAGTGGCAACATCTCCGCTCTTAACGTATTGTTGAGAAAGCTTGTTATTCTCGCTCGGCCTAACTGGGTAAGATTTTCAGCTGGGGTTTCACTTACCTAAATTCGTCCAAGGTCGGTATGGTACTGTACTTAAACCCGAAAACCCAACGTCCCGCTTTCCAGTTTCTTCATCCAAATCGTATGAATCACCCGTTACATGGAAGAGACGTCCTGTGTCCACATCAACCTTCACCACATCAAAAATAAGTCATTTAATAAATAATAATTATTATTGCTTCCATTGGTAGATGATCCTTTATCTGCGTAGAAATAGACCATCGCCTGTACTTTGCTTTCTCTGCATACATAGGCCAACTGATGGCCCGCGAAACTTTTATTACTACCCGTGAGTTATTGTGCATTTTACATCCAAAGTTTCTTCAAACGTTAGGGAGGGCACTACAAAAATATAACGAAATATACTATTAATTTTTACAGCTTTAAAATTATAAATTTGTTGATATTAAAAGCTAAGAAATCAAAACATCTCTTTACAAATAAATAAATATTTGTTTTATTCGTTTGGCAATATTATGGCAAATCCCAACCGGTACTGGCCCTATCGATTGAAAATGATATAAAAGTGCCCGCTGGCTAAGGTAAGTTGGACAGTTCTAAAATAGACAGTACTATGATCTCATAAAAAAATTTCCACTTGAAATTGAGACTTCCCGGTTATATCCCGAACTATGTTTTTGAAAAATTTGGCTTCGTTCGCAGATGCGATGCGAAGGGGAAGTTTGAGAAGAGTCTGACTTTAGCTTTAAATGCTTACTAGCTGAATTCACACAGTTTCGCCCGCGAGTGTGAATATGTTTCTTCCCAATCGTAAAAAGGAATTCGATAAAAAACATCAGTATATATAAAAATATTATTATTTGATATCTTCACAGACTCAGCCCCTTCTACTAATCTCCCTTGAGAAAACCTATGCTCAATAATTTGCCATTACTCGCTGAGTGCAGAAAATGTTATTACTCGCTGAGTGCTGAGGGTTATTTTCCGTTCGCGATGACCGGTATAACTACAAAAATAGTGTACTGGGTCGTCTATAC
Source organism: Laupala kohalensis (assembly GCA_002313205.1). NCBI lineage: Eukaryota > Metazoa > Arthropoda > Insecta > Orthoptera > Trigonidiidae > Laupala > Laupala kohalensis. Next base: position 1,272,117 of record NNCF01127813.1, read on the forward strand.
CACTTCCGATATTTCCATTTCCAACTATTTTGCAAATTTGTTTGATTAATATGCATTATGCACTAATGATTTGCATACCGTACAAATCTACAAACATTCATTCATTTATCTTTAGGGGAGACCAGCGTAGGTTTTCCCGCATGTTTTATTTGTGTTAATTTATTTATTGATAATTATTTTTAGAATAACATGATATTATGACATTTACCATCCTTTTACCTAAAAACTGACTCGGATATAATTAACAAAACCCATAACGGGTTTTACAAATAATTTTAATTGTGGTCAGTCACGTGGGAAAATTTGGGGGCAAGTTTTTTAACGTACTGAAACTAAAGAGGAGAAAGTTTTTCATTCCTTAATGGAAGAACACTGGTAATAAATCACATATTTGAACCGAGAATGAATAATTTTCTTATTTATTTCACCACGTTCGGTTTTCTACAACACCACATGAAGAAACTGAAAGAAATAATTGTTAACTTATCAATTTTAAATAGTTTTAATTTAGGTGAGGGTAATCAACGGTTTATAAAGTGTTCTAGATGTCTAAATACAATGGACACATACGAAAAAGAAATATTGGAGTAATTTTTGTGCGCTCATCTCTCGCATTTTGTTCTCCTCACCACTGCTCATTATCTTGTTCACAGTGATAAGGATCATCTCAAGTTCTTTTATTTTTAGTATTCAATATAACTTCATTCCTTTTTTATAGTTTTTCTGATAAATCTAAGGGTCAGATATGTGATGTCATATATTGTTATTTTGCCGATTCTGCGGCATAGTTAATACAATTTTGTTGCAATAAGCTGATAGAGGACGGGTCATACTTTCTCGTTGTGGATAAGCATTTTCAATTAGATAACTTACCTCATAAGCTGCCGCGACACCTAATGGAGACTGATATCTAAGGGAATGACCATGTTAGGTATTCACAAAATAAGCCTTTAAATGTATTAAGAAAAAAACTTCTTTAGTACGTGAAATGTCGAATGCAGTAAGTACGTTAGTAACTTTTAAGTTTTTTAAAGAGAAATCTGAAAATTAATTCACCTTCGATGTGCATCTATGACGAAGTAAGTGTATCTCTTACAATAACTCGCTTACATACTCTGGTGTATCTATGGGGGGGGGGNAGGGGCGGTGTTTTTGGTAGAACTCTTTGAGATGAACAATATTACCACTCATTGGTGTTGTAACCGTTTAGGCAGTGAATGCAAAAATCTCTCTACGAAGGTGGATATGATTCACGAATATCGTCATTGTGTATTATGAGTTTTTCGTAACGTAAATATATTCTGAAACCTTTCCAGAGATCATTCGTATGATTGAAAAGAGAATCACATAAATAGGATAAGCGATTCTCCAGAGAGACTAAGACATACGGACAGGCAAGCAGGCAGACGGGATTTCTGTGCTCCGCGGTTGTTTTAGATGTATTTCAAAATTAATTTTAAAGAAATATAAATGGCTTTGAAAAAATAGCTTCGTAGTCTTTTTGGAACTCTCGTGTGCTACGCATGCGCCACATTTCGAAGCTGTTGGACTATCTGTCTTTGCACTATGCGGCGAACACAGACTAGCACTTTTTTTTATATTTATGGATATATTACGAGTTGGAAAACTTGGCTCTGTTTAAAACCAGCTTCTAACTATATATCAGAAGATTGCAGTCAACCTTCAGAATATCAAATGAAAATAAATGTCTACAATAAGTCTTTATTTACTGAACTATCAAAGTTTGTCTACATTTCTCATTAACACTAATATAGTTAGTAGCTACAGGAACAATATAGACATTGTGATTGTATCTATGTCACTCAAAGCCGTAGGTACAATACAGCTATGCAACATCCGGGCAAAGTGGGTTACAATCAATATATGACAACAAAATAAGCAGATTAATTATCTTCGAAACGATAAACATGTAATAAAAACATTTTACATGAACTATCTATTCTGTGCGAGTCTGAGTGTCTTTGTGGATGAAGCGTTGAACAGTCCGGTCGGAGTTTGAAACTGTGGGATTTTTCCTCATACCTGAACGTCTAGACGGACTCCGAGGATTAATCATCCTGCTACAAAATGAGTATCTACACTAATCCGGGAGTTCAGAGCAGCCGGGGCGTGATTCTGGCTAGACCTCCTTGTCCTCATGCAGAAGATATAAAATTGTATAAATGTATTTTTTTTATGTCTTCCAACGTTGAACATTCTTTGTGACCATTAATAACATACACTATATAGCATTCAATTTTCTATTAACTTCACATCTTCAATATGTCGATGAAATTCTCAATTTTTTCCTTAGTTTTAGCTCATTTCGAATCTTTGCATTCTTTTACATTAATTTCTTCTATCCGTATTGTCCGATATTACAACTTTATATGTAATTCCATCTCAAACAAAAACTGTTTACTTAAATCTCTTTATTTAATCAAGGTAGGAACCCCTTTTTACATGAGTCAGAAACGTAACTAAGCCAAGAATACCAAATAAATGCGTTACGACTATTTGCAAAACTTTTACCTCACTTTACTAATCTTTGTTTCACGAAAACATAATTGTTTGTTACCCGGATGCAACGGAACAACGCAATCGTCCTCTAAATGTAAGCCACTCGCTTAGTGAAGATAAATGAACATAGCTATGGGGACGTAGCGTATGGCAAATGAATATCTTGGAAACAGCGAGGCGTATTTTCTTTGCGCGAACTTCCCCTATGGATATCACGGATTACCAAATACGAGATAATGGAGAGATTTTGAAATCCCTCCACGCCACGAACTGAGACGGGCATGATAATAGGTAACATTGTCACTCAATATTTTACTTTAATTTTCTTATTCAGAATTTTTGGTTGCTTTTTTTATTTGTTTGAAGTTGAAGTCATTTTGGTATGGGTTCACTCGGTCTGACAGCATATTTTCAATTTAATATTATCAAGAAATTAACCAATTTGCTTCAGCAAAAAAATTTCGGGAATAATTGACTTAACGGTAGCTGAACATTGATGTTCCATAACATTGAAACCAATTATTGTACTTTTCCAGCCAACATCGAGACAGAAATCTCGGAGAACGGCCACCCTAAAAGAGAAGTATTCCAAGGTATGAAAATTGCTTTAGGATCATTTATTTGATGAAAATTGTTTATTATATGAACTATATGTATTTTCAGTGTGAAGCGAAATACTACTTTAATACTTACTTTACATTAAAAAATATTTGGTCGAGTATGGGATTTGAAAATGCATTTGTGGTGGCAACAACTAGTTCTGAGGATCATTTTTCTGTGTTACGATCCTAAAAATCATTGAACCGTATTTCAATGATTTTATGAACTGAAACACACTTTTGGTTATGTAACAATTATTTTTCAAGTGTAGAATCCACAAAATTATCTTCGTAATGGTGTTTTACTTTTGACAATTGGTTAGGGAGAGCCCATTTCTATTTCACTAATTTTGCACACGCTGTGCGATATGAATAGAAGTTGTGTGATTATGTGATGTTTCAATTTTCATTTATAAGTAGCTGATTTCCCTAGCTTCGCTTGGGTCATAAATGATAATATATAGAGGAAAATTGTAAAATGTGTGAACAAATACTTATTTCACAGAAAATATCAATAGAGTGTATTTATTCTCATATTGCAAATTATAATTAGATAATGGTGATATATTCGGTTTTTACTTTAATGAGAAACAAAGTTATAATCAACTGAAAAATATTTCGATTGTACAATATTTTTCGGTGGACTATAACTCTGTTTCTTATTATATTGCAAAACCAATAACCAGTACAAAATGAATCTTGCTATCTTTCGCTACATCTCTTAAAGCGTTGTAAAAACCTACAGCTTTCACAAACACCCCTCACCTCCCGAATTTTCATTCACGAGTGATGGGAACAAACTATAAATACGAGTAGTTAACGTTCTTTTCTGAATGTTTTCACACAATTTACTGGTATAGGAAGAGGCCGCTCTTGATAGTCACATCGAGATGTAATGACTGTAATATCTGACATTACATCCGTAGTATATTTCTTCAACTTGCGATATTTTTTTAAATTTCATTTTATTAGCATCTCTACAGACCCTGTGTCGTACTCACATAAAGGTATTTTATTTACATAAATTTTATTTTATTAGTTATCTCTACCGAAAGTTATCACACATCTCCACGTGTAGGGTACACGGAGGAAATATGTATCTGTGCCTTTTATTGCCTTATAAAGGTGTTAATTTTTTCTGAAATATTTCTATAAAAATTTATTATTCCCTTTATTATTATTATTCTACTTCAGATCTTTCCTCGTTTTTACTATCTGTTCTTATGCATCTTCCAGTGCATCCCTTTTCGTACCAATTTCTGTTGTTTCAATTTACGATAGAAGAAAAAAACCCGAAAGTAATTCTCTTGGAAACTCGAGGACAGTAATTCTTTTAGCTTTTACGATCAAAGGTAACAAATATTCGAGCAAAATTTTATTTTTATACATTATTATGAAATATTATACATTATTACAAAATTATGGTATTAAAAAAAGTGGGACAATCCGATGTTCGATAGTACAAATGAGGATATGCTGATAAAAGTTTGCTCTCCAGATGTCCTCGTTGCATCCACGTGGACTGTTTCCTCCTCCGTCGATGGAGGATGCGTTGAACGCCTTACGTATGGGACAGCAATTATCGGCGAAAACCGTAGCGGCGTTGATTCGTATAGAACTGGAAAATCTTCGAGACGAGACCATTCGAGCTCGGATCAAGGATGAAGAGAGAAGAAGGAAGGCTCACAACATAAATTTTCTTTCAGATAAGGTACTTGTCATTTTCACGCTCATGAGAGAATGGTAATAAATTAACTTTTCATATAAACGAAGAACCCTTAAGCATGGTGGTGACTCACTGCGTATAGGAGAGATTAGCCGACCCTACCAACCTTCACACGGGAATTTTTGCTGTGAGAGACTGCATATTTACATGTAAAGTTCGTATTGATGTATTAATTTCTTCGTAAGACGGGTATTTACAGAAAACTCGGAAAAACCCATTGAAACACTTATCATTTTGAAATTGAAAATTTAAAGTATCATTCTGAGTATGCCTTTGTTATATAAAACCTATAAAATTTCATGTTTATAACTTTAATATTATTCTCTCTGCTTTAATGAATAAATGAATCGTTCTGGACAACACACCAAATATTTTAATTTCCTTTCAATCAATCATTAAATAATGAAATATCGAAAATTCCAGAAACTGATTTTTCCTATTTAATAGTTTGAAAGGAAAGTTCCTCTCTCAAATATTTTTTGTTGTTCTACTACAATTTATGTCCATAATATACTCTAATTAAATAAATAATTAAAGACTTTCGACCTTTTATGAACGAATAGTACATATCTTTTTTGTGAAGATCTCACAACATTTCTACGTAGATTTAAGCCGTCGTCAGGTGCTCAAGTAATATCAAATTATAACAAGAAACATAACAGGACAATTGAACATGATATAAACATAAATATAAACAGAACATGTTTACAAAAAGTCAGAAACTACACAAATATGTTATAATATTGTATTGTATAAACCACATCTTTTCAGTGTCTGCGTACACACGGGAGTTTGAACTTACGCTCTCTCGTTCAGAGAGATAAAATATCAAATTATTCATACAATTGCCTCTCCCTCCAATTTTTTTATAACTTCCTTCTTCTGTATCATGATTACGATACATTGTGGACCAATTGAGTTTAGGCGCGCAGGTTTTGAAGACTCTCTCACCCAACCTTAACAATAAGATGGTAGGAAACACTGATGGGGTAGCTCATTCGTGTATTTCGATTACAGGATCCAACAAACAACAAAACATTTCTATCCTCTTTCAGTCAACAAATTAAATATGAAGTTTCATGTATAATATTGAAAAAAACATTTCTAGATATTTAAATCGTCTACCTTAACATACCTGTAACGTCGGCGCTAGGACATGCCATCAACTTGCGAAATATTAATAGCTCTTTGTATTTCCCAAGCAGGATGCTGTTAAGAATATTACAATAAGTGGCCGGTCAGCGCTAAGACGGACGTGCGACGAGTTTTCCGTGTGGAGGTATTGTTCGAANGGAAAGTACGTACCAGTGTATTCGAAGAATGCAGTCGGCGACGTTGACCCACAGGGGTTCAGGTGTACCTAAATTAAAGACGAATTCCACGAAGAAATGAAAGCAGAACGAAAAGGGTGTTTGCGAAGCGCCTAGATGACGCGCATGACGATTCGTCCTCTACGGCGCGTCCTCTGCATTCCTAGAAGCAAAAGGGGTGACACTAAAGGAGTGCTTGCACGGTGGTGGCGAAGGCGTGGTTGTTCACTGATCACATGACGTCTGGTACAGTATATATTGGGAGGAGTGAAGCTTCTCGGGGATTCTTTACAAAGGAACGTAGAGATCCGTCAGCACGGACAAGTGACTGTACTAAATCTAGGTCGCGGAGACTAGATGTTTGTTAAGACTGCTGCGGTAGACTTAATGAACTCATTACTAGGTGCGAGGGTCGTAACTAGTATCAGTTAGTTGTTGGGGAAAACAACTTATCTTTTCAAAGGAACAGATAACCAGAGGGTTTTTAAAATTTAGTTGTCTTCAACTATATTTTACAAAGTATAAACAATGCTCTCTGACAGCATTATTTGTCTAATAACAGATTATTAGATGTACTAATGATTTTGGGAGTTTGTGTCTGTAAACAATTCAGATTTCATGTAATTTGTAATAAAACATTATTATTTATTATTATTACACGTGAGTTTGGTTGCTCGGGAAACCGAGCTGGTGGCAGCGACAAAAACTACCATAGGAATTTTGGTATTTATGTTGATCCCGCTTCTACCAAAGGAATAATAACAACACATCAGGGTTTGAGGTGTGATGTTACAATACCTAAACCGGGATGGTATCTAAATTAGTATATTTTTAGAGAGGTGAATTTGAAAAATTTCGTTCTTAGTGGATCTTGTGTGTACCGGAGTTCCATTTAATTGTGATCTTCATCCTTTGGTGGTAGAAGACCCGGTGATTGCTGTACCTCTCACTGCTATGTGCCTTCAAAGTCCATTCATTTGATAAGATTTTTTTTTGTTGGTGAGCAGCCGATCCTGGAGACGGTGTTCGAAGGTGAAAAGGAGCATACAAGACTTCGCAAGCGCGGAGCACCGGTGGCTCGCTTGACCGCCATTGAGGATCAACCTGAGTTCGGAGTGGACGTATATGTGGTGCTGACCGGCTTCCATATGGCGGAGTTACCGATCGAGCTTTTGCGTTATGGTGTGCCACTGCGCGCCATTTTTCTACTCATCTCGGAGTTGGACGAGGTGCCAACACCTCACTGGGGAATATATTACGTGAAACGGATCTTACTATTAGCAAGAACTCAAACAATTTAAACCGTGACAATTTCCCAATAATTTTCTCACTATTATTAAGTCCCAACTCATCCCGGTTTACAAACAAAACAGGGTGTTTCTGATAAATTTTTTATGATTGAAAAAATGTGCTGCTACGTAAACAATATATTTAATCGTGAATCAGAGTTGCCAGGTAAAGATTTTGCTAAATTTATGATTGACATCATTATAAGGAGGGTGGCTAGGTGACAAATATAGTGGATGGAGCGCCACAGCCCTCTACCTCTGGTGACTCTGGTTCAAACCCCCAGATGGTCCAAGTAAAAAGTGCAGTAGTGTACAAAGCGAGTCTGCGGCAGGTTTCTTCTGGGAACTTCCGGGTTAACGAGACGTTTCCTTTGGATACTTCAATTGCTTTTCATTCCACATCATCCCCACCTCCACATCATCTACGACACCTGTGGTCCAGTGGTAGTGTCTTCGCTACCTCGGTACGGTTAAGCGGTAGAGTGTGGGTTCAAACATTGCTCGGTCGGACTAGGTGAGGTTTCCAGCTGGGGTTTCCCTCACCTATTCCAGTCAAATGTCGGTTCGGTACCATACATTCCCTGGCAACCCAACGTCTTTCCTTCCCAATTCCCTTACCGAAGTCACGGTTAGGTGGAAGAGCGGGCAAAATGGCCCGTACCTCGCCATAAGACATTAAATAAATAAATCTATGTCAATTATCGTCGTTCGCATACCCCATTCCCACGCGTTGTCACCTTGATTTCTAAAAGCCACTGATAAAACTAGCCTAGGACAGAGAATCCATGCAAATACGTTGATGGAACATAGCCGAACGAACAATATAATCCTCCGATTGGCCTGATAACGAAATCTCGTTAACAAGAATTAAGAATATGTCTCTAAACTGTGGTGTATTATACTTCCTTGAAGAATACTAGACTCATAACAAATTTTAATATTCATATTTTGCTGATTCGTTCGTAAATAATTGACCGACTGAGTCTTTCTATTTAATAATTAGGAACCAATGTCTTTCCAGCTACTTTAGTTAAAATAAATATGAAAGTGTTTTATCAGCCATTTCTATAAAAATAACTTTTAGTTAGCATTCTTTGTTACTTACAAACTTTTTGGAAATGCATATCCAAATTTTTACGTATCTATATCGGAAAAGTTACGGATTGCAGAACGGGCGTCCTACTTATTCCAGATTTGATACTTATTCCAGAAAGCATTTAAAGTTTTAATTCCAATATTTTTATGATGATAATGCAATTAATTTATAAATCTCGTTTTAAATAAAAATATATTGATGTTGTATGGACTGCAGATGGTAATTCGACAAAATATATGTGGTAATAAGACATTTTTTTCCATTATGAATGAATAAAAAGTGTGTTAGATATTGTTGACCAGATGTATGGTTAACACGGGAAATTTGAATGACATTTACATCTATCCTTTTCATTTTTAGAGTATTCATGACGAGGTGTATTCCCATCTCTGTTCCCCCGCCCCCTCGCCTATTCCCTTATGTGGTAGAAATTTTATAGGAAATGATTCATTCGCAATCCTTTGCATGCAGACAGAAGCCTACGAAGTCGCTGCGTTGACTAGTGCCGACGCGCGGACAACTCTACGCTCGTGGCCGTTCGTACGCATAGCGGCTAATCAGATGATCGTGAGACATCTCCGAGAATCTGACATGGCGCATGAGATCGCTGCAATGGAAGCCGAACACGCAGAGACACAAGCGGCTGCCGCAGCAGCTGCCGCCGCCGCTTCGCCTTGGGGATCTTCTGTCGTCTCACAGGACGCAAGTGACCAATTTGGCTAATAGTTTTACTTTTTTTGTAGTATTTGTAAATGGAAAATGTAGCGTGCTATTGAAACTTATCTACATAGAGCAATAGGAGGTAGGAGTTGGGTGGTAGGATATTGTTAGTTGGTGGGCCGGTTAGCTGGGTTTACCAACAACTTGACTCACGTGGAGGGGTTAATAGAAGTGGGTAGTAATAGTTAGTAATAGTGATACTAGGAGCAGTAAGAGGTGGATAGAGGAAGGAGAATTCGCTTTTCAGTAGTCACAGCTATATGAACTGGGACATTCATGTGAAAAGCTACAAATTTTAACTGACCCCACCGGGAATTGAACGCGGGATGACTTTTGGTGAAGAGCAAGAACTCTCCACTCTTAAAGTCGCTTTACGTGATGAATACGGTGGAAATGAAAACCGTGTGTAGTGACAAAATCTTAGTTTCGAGATAATGTGTTTAAAATGAAACAGAAATTTTATTTCAAAATGAATACAGAGCATGTGACCCTTAGGCATAGTGTGATTAAATTTAGAACCATTAACAATAATTAGAAATGAATGAATTCATTAATTTTTTTATTAATCCATTTTAAAGTAGAAATGTATTAATAATAATTACCGGGTTTTATTTCAACAAAATTCTAACTTGAACTAACTTACTTTACATATTTCTTGGATTAAAGAAGTTTGCATCCCGAGGATATAATACTGTGTGGGACGGACCAGTGATGTAAATTATTATCGTAATAGCTGTAATCATTTTTCTTAACCATATTGTAGCTCATATAATTTTCTATGGATCGTGAGATTGAACTATTAAAACAAACTGTTTTTACAGTTTGTTTATATACCGTGAATAAAGCACACATACGTAACGTATTCCGATCAAGAGATCGTTTGCATAATTTAAATTTGCCTCGCATTAAAAATAATGGGAAGTGTGACGTCTGAGTTTTCATCCTTTTTCATTAATGGACCTTGCGTATGGTTGCGTGTTTACAATTAAACGTTTCAGGGAAATGGAGCACTTGCAATATTTACATCTGAAGTGTTCTCTATTTACTGATTTGATTGGTTCGCTCCAAATACATTGCCATCCGACCAACTCTCTTGTTTCCAACTCCTTTCGCAAAATCATTTAACTCTATAGGAGGGAAGTCTTATCCGAACCAACTAAATAATGGTATTTTTTTAACTCCATCTGTTTGTTCGTGATGTGTAGGTCGGGGACAGGGAAGAAATATGGTACAATTTGCAAACAAGAAAGTATTATTAATGGTTAGGTTAAATTAGGTTAAATGCGGTGATTGTATCTGTGTGCGACCGGTGATGGCTATTGGGAAATAGAAGAGGGGTGAGGGCAAACATTTTCGTGGGCACCCAAAAATACCGAGGAGTCTACTATTTACCTTCATACCACATTCTACGCGTTGCAGCGCACCATTTCACCACCTTCTGTAACGCTATACGGTTTGATTTTTTGCGACGCATACATTTTGTGGATATAATAATGTTTAAAAATAAAGGAAAGACAATAATGTGACGTGACGCTACACTATTCATAAATTATTTATATGATTCATAGCTTCACGACAGTAAAATATCTTATCAATTTTAATGTTTAAAATAAACATTTAAATTTAAAAAATGGGTGGTTACCCACCCCCACCTCGTCTATCCTAATTACTGATATGACCTACTTAGTTTACCCATCTAGTTTGATTTCTAATGAAATTCTGATAAATTAGGATTTTTATGGTATTATTTGCATTTTCTAGAGTCAAGGAGTGAAGTCTTCTTCTCGTCGGAGACCCCAAGAAGTCGGTCCTGGCGCCGTGTGCTGTTTCTGGCCTCAAATGGAGAACGTCATGTGGGACAAAGGCAACGCGGAACTATTGAGAGACGTAGCTATGATGACTCTCACGTTTCCTGACTCTGTGCGTCTTATTTTGATAATTTGTGTATATCATTAAATCAATATAGTTAGTTTTTAATAACATTTCATTTAATTCATGTAAATAAACAGTTGTTTTTTCTTTGGGGAACATTTTTAGATAAGTAGAATGAAAACTGAAAATTAATAATAAGATGAATGAGGGTAACTTATTTCCTAAATATATTAAATCTTCTAAAATAATGAACAAGTAAAACTCAAAATAATACTGACAATATTTTCAAAGCTAGACTCTTACGTTTTGTAGAGCATAATACTATGAAGCTGAGGAGTACATTAATTTTACTAAATAATTAATTTCTTCACAATATTCTTGCCGTGGTATAAAAGTCAATAATAATTATTAACAACAAAGTTTATGAAAACTGTGTATGATCACGTGGATTGATTCAGTTGTTATGATATACCCTCTCCCATCTTAAAATGCGTTTATTTTTGCCATTATTTAATGTAATATCTACCTTCTAACTGTAATAATTATTCGGATCACGGTTTTGGTTCAGTACACAAACTGTGCAGTCATATATTATCTTGTAATTACGTCTATAGAACATGTTTTAAATTATTAAATGAAACGACCTTTCTTGAACAGACTCACAGTAATCACAGAAGATGGATGAATATTTGTGTAAACTCTTTTTCTTATTTCGGCATGTTAAACCGTGACAATAATTTTTGTCAGTAGTTGCCTGATGACGACTCACAGTGGGGGTCAAGTTTATTTAGTTGAAAATCGAGTCTGAGAAAGTACAATCTTATTTACTTGGTATTACTCAGGTATTACATTGAAGTGGACTCTATTTATCAAAATTACGATAAAAATGAGTTCAAACACTATGCTGTTTACTCTAATCCAGCCCAAAACCGAAGGAAATATGTATTCAAAATGAGAATATTTATCCCACTAAATGAGCGGGGAAAGTGGCGCTGGGTGGAGTCCTATAAATAGAGCAGCGCCAGCAACGTCCAATGGGATAGCATTGTAATTCACGTGATCCAAACCCACGTGATAATTCCATGAAGAAGTACGCGTATGTTTCAGGAGTTTTGAGAAAATCCGTATTCAGTTTCCACCTCTGACTCTACTTTATGTTAAGACTCTAGCGGAGGGTGGAAACTGCCAGGGACCTAAGCTTGTGAAATATGCTTTTGTAATTGTGTCATTCCTTTCGCCAGCCGCAGTTCTTGATTTACTAAGACATGTTATTTCGAATTAATATTTGTATTATTAATTTATGTTTTCTATATTAATTATGAGTTGCGTTACTTCTATATTGAATATATTACGTGAAATTATTAGGGTCTCTCAGAGATTAGAGTTCGAATAGAGTATGAATTTAAAATCTGGATAAATGCGCGTGACTTCGCTGTCGGAGTTCCGTTTTGTATATTACGATTCGACTACTTTTGGTTAGCTGAGATACGAAGTTAGCCATATACCACCCGACCGACTAATAATGAGTTATGTTAAATATTGCGTGATGTAGTTTGTCGTACATTAGTTATTGATCTTAATTGAAATAATGTTTTATTATTATGTTATACAGCTTATGAAAGATCCAGAAGAAACTATAAAAAATTACCTGTATGATGAAGTCAGTTTCGCCGCTTATAATATGTTTGTAAGTACATCAAAAACATTTTATGATGTGCAGAAAGTAAAAATGTATTCGTGTATCTCTTTAAATAGTATTAGCTGTCAATGTTTTGCACAGGATAATGATTTTAGTCACTGTTTAGAGTTTATTTCTATCATATAATTATCACAATATACTTATTCAAATTACATTGTAGACTTGGTAGTCATGCTAAGATGAGTGTACCAATCAGTTGACCCACTGTATCGTGAAAGCAGTAAATGTTAGATCGTACAAGTGTTCAAGTATTGTATTTTTAAGATGAATTAAACTTAAAAATAAGTAGTAATGTAAAGAGAAACAACAATACAGTATTTCGCTTTTAAGATAAACTTTGTAAGCTAATAATAAATGTATTTACGAAAGTTCATTGAGCCGTCGTTGCGTTAGTTTGAAGTCAATTTATGAAAATGCCACAATTCCAATTCAGTGAGTTAAAAATATATAAACGAGTGGTACTTAGTTAAAATGTAAGATTACAATCCCGTCCCTGTCCCAAGAATAATTGTATTTAATTTAATACGAAGTCGCCGACACATGCTTTTAATGCTTAAAGTACGGTACTTCATTTGTGTAATTTACTCCGTCCGTTTACGTAGAAGAACAATAAAAATCTGGAACTTTTCTGTATATATGTATATGATTATGTCATACTTTAAGCAGATTTCGTTGGTAAACCTCCTTAGATGATGGAACGGGTGTGGAGCTCGTTACAGGACCGCATGGCGAAGCCTTTGCTCAAAGTGGGAAAGAAACTTTCTCAAATGAATGAGGTCCATGAGACGGAACTCTATCGCACTGTCACGAAGGCTTTACCTTGTGAATCCTCGGATGTGCCGTTGCGAATGCGTGCTATGTTACAACAGGTACGGTACTGTCAATAGCAATTTCTCAATTTTTTTCTTTTTTTACTGTATTATACGACTTATATGAAATGACTGTTGTTAAGTTTTAGTAAATACGATGTGTGTCAGATGAGGTATCCGTTGATTTCCTTGGTTTGGGTAAGAAGAAAGAAATATATTTTCTCGATCCCAAAATAATCGTTTAATAATAATGTTTGTCTCGTCGTTTTCCCATTTATTAATTTTTTAATGGAACACTAGTTTGCAGTTTATATAAAGATCCTTCCAAACAAGAAGTAGAATGAAGCAAATCCCATCTTCGCGAAAGCCAAGCTTCATTTCCCTCGACAAGGGTTTTGTAAGTCGTCGCCTCTGCAACTTGGATCCCGAGGTTGTTCATTTATTATACCATAACTGGTCAATAACTTTCCTTCTGCTCTGGTTTCAGACTGACCCTAAATAATTTCTGTATTAAATTATAAACACTATCAACAATTCCATTAATAACAGGTTTCGTGAGGTTGAGAGAATATCTACGAGATTTTAAACCAATTATAACAGAAATGTAGACAGTAATTACTATAACCGCAGAACAGTTTCTAATGACAAAAATCTTACAGATCAATGATAAATATCCAATGCATATAAACCTTTCCTTTCTCTTCCATAAAATTGCATTATTGCGCGAAATTTGTTAGCAATACTTACAATTTTTAAACCTTGCTTTGACTCAGTTTACACTAGTAAACCTCAAAACATTTGAACTGAGCGAGACAAGGTTTAAATGACACGGTTTTATTGAAACTCATTTGAAGCACTAAAGTAACCTATAATATTCTAGAAAACTGTGCTTTTCACAATGGATAGATGTGGAACACACAAAATGTTTTTGGAACAGTATGAATTTCACCCGCTCACCCTCAGTCCCCACTCTCATCACGGTCGAGTGTTCAGCTAACAAGTGTGTCCCTCATACTCACAGTCTCTCAAGATTTTAGTACAGCAGTTCTAAACGGCATGACGTGGTAGGCTTCTGAATTGAATAATTGGTGAATGATATTTGTTCCGTCGAACTCTGTATAGTGATTTTACTTGTTTCTCTTCGAAAGGTTGAACAATGGACGGCACAAAGGGGAATGCACAGTATTTTGAGTGAAGAAATTGACGTGGGCTTTATTTCACTGGTCGATGTGGTGAAATCAGAACTACAAAATTTTCTTGACAACGCCAACAAATTGTAAGTACGAACCCTGTTGTAAGAATAAGAATTACTGAGGAAGATAGAAGTGAGTTATCAAAAGTTCTTTGATAAGTGATTGCAAACAGAATGTTAACTGATTCCATGGATTTATTGTTTGAGTAACCGTTACCTACATCATACATTCCGATACATACAATTTTATTTTATTGAAATATGTTTACATAATTTTTATACAAGGAAGGTGTACCAAAGGTTGCCATAGTAAAGTATAGCTCATTTTGCCGGGAGTTCTTATATAATACTCTACATTCATGTGTTAGTTCTCACATTTCTCTATTTTCCTGATTATAAATTTTCACTCTAGTTAATTTCAAAAATAAATACCACGAAGAAAACAGACAAAAATACAAATAGAAAACAGTTTTCAGTATTGAATGCTAATATGTACGTATATAGGAATTACTTCCAGGAAGAAGTAAAATACAATTTACAGAGAAATATATGAAATTTCCGTAAATAATAAACAAAACGCATAGTTAAGACTTCTGAATTCTTTTGTTCCCGCTCGAACGCTAAGGAAGTAATGCTCGTTTCTTTTGTATTCTACATCAATGAGTATACGAAAAACAAAAATTTCCAAATCGATCGGACCTCTACGCAACAATGAATAAAAATTGCTTATGAAACAGACAATGGATTCTTGTATAAAACACATCAACATGAAAACGTGAAAACTATCCTACCCCCTACACCTACTATAGAGTAAAATATCGAAAAATCCTAAAACCTGTTCTAAGATATTTAAATTAGCAGTGCTGAGGTACAAAAATCAACTTGATATCTCAATTAGTTTTTGAGATGTACCAAGAAAAGCAAAATTAAATAGTAATGAAAATGGGGAATTGGGTCGTATTTTCGAAATCTCAAGCAGTCATTGCTGTTCTTAGTGTTTTGAAGGTCATGTGTGCAAATTTTCATTATGCTCGGATTAAATAAATTTAATAAATAAATTTATTGTCAAAAAACAGTACAAACTGCGTATGACCACGTGGAGGACAATAAACTAATTTACTCTCCGGAAGCAAGCAAGGGACCATCCCATCAATTCCGATCAAGGGCCCTAAGGCAGAGGCGGATTCAAAAATTTCAGCAAAAGTTCCTAGATAAGATAAAAAGTTAGCTGCGAGTTATAATACATATATAATGTCAATATGTTTGTAATTTAACGCAAATATGTTTGTAAATTTACATGTACAAGTTATTATCGAACTATAGATTATTCTGAGTATAGTGTTTAAAAATCATAAGAGTTGAAAAAACACTAAATTCACGATTTATTGTTACAATAAACACGCCCCTAGACAAAGCCTAGAGAACCTGTATAATAAATCCGCCTCTACCAGAAGGAAAAACTGAGAAAAACCCGGGCCAGGATGGGGCTACAGAGTTTATGTACACAACCGTGCCAAAGTTGAGTACACATAAAACTAAATTAATATGAGCCATACGGCAACACAATCATGCAAGAAAATAGTATTTGAAATTGTTATAAGTGTAGATTTATAAAACTTGTGTAATTATTAAAACTGTAGATTTATATAAAAGACTTATACACACACAAACCGCCCGGGACACACTTCTTTGTATACAGAGATATTTTAAATGTGTTATACGTTTTGTAAATTTTTACTCAGTTTTTGCTATAACCTAATATATTATCTGCATTTAATACTTTAATATACTCTCTAAGATCGCCATGTTTTAGACACGGGCAACTTTATGTTGCTTGCTCCAGAGTAGGTTCGCCTAAAAATTTATATATTCTTTCTCCTGGATATGAAACAAAAAATGTAGTTTATAAACAGGTGTTAAATAAAGAAGATTCTTAAATTTGTATGAAGTAGTGTATTATTGTGCTTTATATGTTGTTTTTATTTATGTAGTATATTTATATTATTGTTTCTCCCTAACCCGTGCAAAGCCGGGTATTCAGCTAGTTATTAAATAAATCAACTGATGTATTCACACATGTGGGCCACTTTTGGAACGGGGTGTTTCAAATCTCGCCCGCAAGCAGTACCCAAGGTGGGCCCACACACACATTGTATAATTTTGAATTTCTTTGAGAAATTTATTCAGATATTTAATAGTAAACTGTGAAATAAAGAGGCATAAAAGTATTATTGTATAATCACATAATGATATAGGCCACATAAATAACTATAAACGGTTATTACAAGCTCATGTACCATTAACTTATAAATCCATGCAAAATGACGTGAACCTTATAAGTCGGTGTAAAATGAACTCTCGAAATAAGGAATTTTGTCTTCTTTCTTAAGTCCACACACTTCGTGCACGTTGCGGCAACACTTGTTACAGTCTCATGTCTATCACCAATGCCACCTAAAGAAGGTATATATCTACCCGAGATATATGGAGGTGGCGTTGCTATTCAACGGTCAGTTTAACACATATGACATTACCATCAGTCTTCCTCACATTGAATTGGATAATTCACATAGGCCCTGGTTGTGGTTCATTTTTACTTTTCTGCTGAACGTTCTAGTTATTTTACTTTCTATATACAACAGTAATTATTTTTCTTAGTTGTGGTCATTTGGGAACCAATCCGATAACCGTGTGTTGGCATTTATTAAACCTCTCAAGTTTTGAAACGTCTGAATTAATCCTTATTTTAATCCTTATAGATGTAATGAAAGGTAAATGCCGCTCTGTAGAATGCTGTGTGACACTTATTAATTACTCCCCAGTTATTTTAATGAACAAAGAAGTTCTACTCACCTAATATTATAGCGCTACACCAACAGACAACATGAGACCACATAACAATCTATTATTTGGATACCACACATCCTAGACATGTCATATTTCATAAAAAAATGAAATAAAGCGACAACTTTCAAGGATGTGGTGACATGTAGCGACTAGTAGGTCAACTAATAGAAGAATAAAAACACGGGTCACCTTAAGAGCACGGGCCACGTTTGGTGCACTCACCTTAGTTTAATTTTTAATCTTGCGAATACTTATTTCGAAAAAATTATGAGGAGTTTAATTGAAATGAGAAATTGTAAAATTGTTCAATTAATCTTAGGTTCTTGGGCGAGGGGATTTGAAGCTAGATAAGATGAAACTTAGACAATCCAATTAACACGATTTAAAACAAATCTACTTCACCGTGAAATACACGTTTTATTTAACGTTTTTCTTTTCATTTAAGCAATAATATGTTTATTTGGCGAGTAAAAGAACGAAATTGTGAAAAAATACGAGAAAATTCAAATGAGAGAGTTGATGTGTACCAGACAGAAAGTACCGTAACTCAACACATTTTACAAGACAAAAAAAGCGTGAAAAAAAATGAATCGATTCTTTTTTTAATAAAAATTATTTTATGTAACAAGAACACGCAAGACTTGCCAACCTACCACCCAGAAGTAGAGAAAAAATACTAACCACGCAACAAACTTAGTGACTTTTTGTCGATTTCACCCAATGGGGTACATTTTTCTTATTCCGTAACGCCGTATAGAGAAGGGAAGAGGATGGAGGATTTTATATTTATTTTTTGCTTGTGTACTTTATGAGAAATATGAGAACTATATTTGACTTTTATTGTTGAATACTAATAGAAATGAATATTCAGTAAATTAAATGAGTAATTAGCAAATTGTCCAAATCATATCATCTTTATCATCCATAGGAGTAGGGTAATTCGTTGTTCTCTCATAGAGCAACCTTAAATTCAAACTCATTTTTCGCAAACTTCCTTGGGTCCCACTTTGCTGTGAACTCTATATTCGTTCGCTCAAAGAATGCACGATTTTACTAAAAAGTGAATGTGTAATTTTTTAAGGGTACCAGATTTTTTAAAACCAAATAAATTTCAATGAATGAATCCGTCCCTTAGGTGCGAATAGAAGAGGGAGTTTTTCTGTGTTCAGATTTGAGCCACCGGACGGTCTTGCGGATATTAAGGCGTTTCCGGACCCACTCGTGTTGGTGCAAGGTGACAGCGTGTTGCAACGCGCCTACCACGTGCACTGGCCCCATGGAGACGTGTCGACCGCGACTGTGGAAGTGCTGCGTCCTACGACGTGTGTACGGGCGTGGGAGTTCTATCCCGATGCACCGAGAGATGAGAACGATCCATTCCGTCGCTTTCTGACGGGGCTGTCGCAACGCTTACATACCGTGTGCGGACTGCGAGCGTCTTGCGCGGACATTATTCTCGAAATGGTCAGTATTACCACTATACAAAAGATAAATTCGAATTTTTGTCTCGGGTAAACCTAAATCTTGAGCACCCATAAAAAAGAAACAGACAATACACCTTGCTAATGGAAACCCTGAAAAAGGTTTATAATGTCCTTTGATACATAGGTTATAATGTACTTAGTTTATAAAAATAATATTGAATAGATTCTATGTATTGTATCGATGAACGTAGTACCAACTATCTTCTTTTTTATTTTTCCCGGTATTCACGTAGTACAAACCAATATGCATAGTAATATATTGTTGACCGCCTCTGGTAAGTTTTTAGATCTTTGCTTTTGTATCACACGTAATTTCATTGACAGTTGCTTTTCTTATTCAATGACAAATAGTCTATATATTTGTGTGAACGATATTTTATTTTTGGTGTTAGAAATAATTTGAAGTTGGAGGAAAGATTTTGTACACGAACACTACAACGGTTTGCAATACATACACTACTAATGTTTGAAACATTTTTGGTACGTTATATGCAATTTCGCAATTATTTACATTACTGTTACGACGCTGGAAATCTTATTTATTATGTATAATGTATTTACATTATTTTAATCATAGCGAAGAGGACATCTAACCTAATGAGCAGATCGTAGAGTAGTGTTGACAATGGTGAACTTGATTATCGTTTAGACATTTTGCTTTCTTTCGAGATCTGTCAACTGAATATGACAAACATATTCAAGAGATAGCAATGGTGATTTAAGAGCGAATTTTTACGAAAAAAAGAGGATCTGTGGCTAATAAAGACGCTGGAACTCAACTAATATTCGAATAGAGCAGACATAGGATTCTACGTAGTGGTCGTGGTGTGGAGCCAGAGGGACTCGTCAAAATCTGAGTAAAAGACAGGCGAGCGGCAATTATAGTGATCTCTAATTTGCCGACGACTGTGCGAGGAAACAGTAGGTGGCTGACAACCTAGTAATAGGCAACATAGTCGTGCCGCCATTCCACAACGTCAATCAGTTTTAGTGCAGGAACTAAAACTGAGAAGCAGATTTTTGGACCGAAATCGCCACCGGAATAATAAATTCATTATATCCCAGAATCTAAATTGCAAAATATTAGGTTTTGTTTTTAGTAAAGCCCACTTGTATTGAAACTGAATCTAGCGATATTATAATAAATTTCAAGTGCACAGTCATGTGTTTAAAAAAATGTTTATGCAAATAACAAAATATTAGGTTCAGGTTCTGTTTTATGATGGGATCATCAATCAGACTAAATATTTATAAAACGATATTATTAATTAGTTATTAATTATAGTTTTAATAATTAGTGTTTATTAATTTATACACAATAAACGTACAATTTTGATGCTTCAATTTTGTGTAAACAAAATTTTGTTTAAAAATTATCTTGAAAATCATAATTTACGAATTTACATGATAATTCGTACATTGTACATTTCAGAGCGGCTACAGAAAATATTGTAGTTTTGCCGTTCTCGAGCCTAAAATGTAACCAGAACTGATATAACACCTAATAGATGCAATAGTGGAATCGGAAACAGATAAAAAAAATCTAGATCTCTAATAAACTCTTAGTTTCTTGGTCTTGTGCACCAGTATTAAATGTTTTTAATCTTTTTAACATGGTCATTATCAACATGAAAATAGTAAGAAGTTAAGATGATTTCACAGCAATGTGAATGACTTACACTATGAGATGAATGAGATGCACTAAATAATATCTTATATAATAAGTTGCGTTTATAAACAATATTATTTATCATGTTCTGCTGACCATTATGTTGTGTTTTGTTTTTACAGATGTTTAACAGCAATGAAATCAACGCTATTTGGAAAGGAAATCTGAATAATCTAGTCTTGTCCTAATTTCCCAACTTTTGTTATGAGTGTTGTGTGTTCATGACTCGCACACTGCCTTTTGGAGGACTATAGCAGAATGGACGAAAAGTGTATAACTCTCTTTTGCGTCCGCTGAGGATTCTTTTGTATTGGGATTTTATTAATTTCGGTTCTTTAAACCTACAAAAATGCTCAAGTTATGAATGTTTCAAATTAGTAACTTGTGGGGCATTCTGAATTTCTTTTTCTGTTAGAATATCCAACCGTCTGGATCATTGCAGTCAACTGTCGCCTAGTTTAGCATGGTAATGTCCAGTATCGTCGATAGTGTGCGCGATAAAATGTTCGAAACGGTTTAAGTTTTTCAATATGTCCTTTTTCTTGACCATGTGCACACTGCCTATGTTCATGTGTCTCAGTTGGCGTTGGCACGCTTGCCTTGCTCGTCGGGAATACGTCATGATGAGATGATGGTGCGATCCGCGCCTACATCGGTGGTTGGCGAGAGTCCCGCCGAGCGCGCGGGCGAAGCGAGTACGGCCCAAAGCAATGTGGAGAGTCGCGGCAGCTGCTTCTCGGCCTCCACGTGTCCCTCCGCCGGATCATCACCGAGTGCCGGCACCACCGACAGCAAGGAGCACTATAACCCACCATCGAATTCTAATTCCACGGAGAAGACTACGGCAGATCGAAGGAAAAAGTCAACGGTGCGTGTTAGGTATTCTAAAAAATGAATTTCATTTCTTAAGGTATACTGTGTACATCCCTTCCAATATTTTACACAATTCTTCCCTGAGTTCAACGTGTAATTAATTAAATACTACCCTCAATGTTATGAGGTCATAACCGTTTACTTCGGACCTTAGTCCGTTGACTTCAAATCGCTCTAGACCAAAGAGTCATGGCATTAAGATTTTTCTATTTTTGATAAAATGATATTAACTTAATTAATTATTGTTTAAATACAAAAATTGGTGTTTTTAATCAGATAGTGTAATTTAGACGTGAATAATTAACTACTGAAAAGTCTGTGTTAATTATTACAGATTTCGTTCATGTGAATATTCGAGGACAATGCCTATGATGCATACCAGGAAAGCCTTCTTACTGTCAGAATGTCGTTTTAAGATGTGTTATTGAAAATTTTGTTCAAACAATCATCATTTAAGTGATAACTTTCAGTCAGGTGAAAATGGCGACGAACTGAGAGACGAACCGCAGACTCCTGCTAACAGGAGTGGACTTCCCCCCAGGGGACTTACATCTAGTAAGTACGTGTTTGGCGAATACGGGGCCCCGAGCTGAGTCTGGCATTACTTCCACATACTTGTGGTAGACACCTTCCTTTCTCTTTTCTGACCTCCCTTGGTCACCTCTTGTTCTTTTCGATCTCGACGCTATTAAGGCTAGGGTATCTTTCATTTTCCTCACTCCTCTCATTTTTTGTCCTACCCCTCATTTTTTGTCCCCCCTTATTCTTTGTCACCCCTCATGTTATGCCCCCCCCTCATTTTTTGCCCCCCACATTTGATGTTTTGATGTATTTTGAGATGTTTTGGTGTGTTGTAATTCAGGAGGGTTTTTAGTGGGTATATTCATTCGGCGAATCCCACACGCGGGGAGAGTCAATTTGGCTCTCCCTAGTGCGTAACTGCATTTTCCCTACCTGTACAAGTTTTTCGGGCTCCAATGACCTTTGATGTCGACATGAGCCGTAAAGCCCNAAAGTTATCACATATCTTCTCCACGTGTAGGGTTACATGGAAGAAATATATGAATCATCATTTAAGTTCTACTTCTTAATGTGTGATTTTTCGATTCAGAAACATGTAGAATGATAATGTTGATTTTAATGGAATTGAATTTTGAGGAAACATTTGTAACTTGATATCATTGACATTTTAAGTTAAATAATGATGAGTGGAAACAATTACTTCCAAACGACGTCAGTAAAGCAAGACAGAGACTAATTATTTGCAAATATACTTAGACAACTAGGTAAAAGTCATTGAAAGGACAGTCTTGTTTTGAGGTGATGTCTTGCACACTTTTTAGTGAACGGACATGTCATCTGAATGTGACTAAATACTGTATAGAACTGAGTACCCGCAGCTTTTCTCGCGTGAATTCTGTAATATGTCTCACGCTTAATTCTTTCTCATGGGGGCGACACAGTCCTTTTTAAGTAACACAGAAAACTCTGAACTCATCACAGATATCATTTTCGATAACTTATATATGTCGTACACTTCCCTGAGGTGCTGGGGTTTAAAGGACTGATCGTGGATTTAAGAAGCAACGGAAATCTCATTAATAATCTGAGCGAGCCCTAAACCTTAGCTTTATACTGTATTTTATAATAACTTCAGTATCTTATCGAATTACGAGATTACAAGGAATATAAGGAAGAAAATTAGTGATTAATTTAAAATAAAGTTACATTTTATTGGTGAACGTAATTATTGCTGAAGTTCAGTATAGTTTTGCAGTGAGTCACAGTAGGCGCAGAAACGCAGACAGTGGTGTGGAGCGTGTGACTCAAGTCAATCGAAGGCTACTGCTCGGTCGAGTCGTATGACCTACATTGTTCTTTCAGGATTCTTATTGCGTTGTAATACTCCTTTACCGATATCATATCTAAAATCGTACTTATAACCAACATATTAAATTCTATTTACATCAATACTAAGAAAAACGTGCCTGGAAAATAAACAAATAAAAAATTCAGAGAACTAACAGATTTATTTTTTTAAATGCGTTAAATTTTCAGTACTGTTCAATAACAAAAATACCATCTCTTCATATATTTATCTGCTTTACAGTTCTACATCACAAATGAATCGTTAATATTTTATCTTGTTCTGTAATAGTTTATATTTCTGGTGTATCCAGGGTTCCTGTTTTCCCGTGATCTCATCCAGAAAGTTCCTCCTTCCGGTACTGTACAAGGGAAATTCCCACAGGACATGTTCGGATATTTCTTCTCCTTCGTTGCATTGGTTGGTTTTTCCAAATCGTTTTAAGTGCACCAAAAAGCCTTATAACTAAGAAATACGAGATGGATCGAAAGGAAGAAAGTAATTGACGTAGAGATTACTAGAAGGGTTGGAGACTAGGAATGACAGGAAGACAATCACTATAGGTACCAGACGTGTAGTACTGGGAAAATAATAAGTGTTGATTCAATACGCAGCCAGTTTTATTACAGGACATGAAAGACTTAAATGTATAAAAGAAAAGGAAATGAGGATATTTCTTAACTTATCATAAACATTTTCTTTGTTATTTCAACAAATGTTTTTTTAGCATGCGCCCCCTGGCATTGCGCACCGGGGCCTAGTGGTAAATCCAACCCTATCTATTGAGCCCGTTATTTCCTCACCTAGTGGACGAAGCGGGTCGAGTCGCGTAGCGCCGTTCGACAGCGAGTTCTATTTCCCATGTCACTGGTGGAGCCGCCTCCCATTTCCGAGTTGGACACCGTGGACGATTTACTACGATTCCTATTGGACGCTTCGCGAAGTCATGACGATCCTTTAAAAGACGGCAAGGAACATGTAAGACCCAGTGAAAGTGGTGGCGGAAAAACGAGCATCCTTGAAGAATCGGCAGACACTGTAGATACTGCAGAACGCATCGACCGGGAGTTATCCAAAGAGACCCCCGAGCCACTCAATGCTCACATTGCAATTGATGCACACCGCTTCGCCAGGGAGCGATCTCCAAACATTCTGTTGCAACAGCTGTTTGAGGCCCAGGTGAGTGCAATATTGATGTATCAGTATGATTGTAAGTATGTAAGAAAAATGTATTTGATCTGGAAATATTTGATCTGGAAGTTCCGCGGTATACTACTAACGTGAAATCGGGGTAATTACGTGTTACCTCCACATCCAATTTATTGTTTCGTGATGATTTACGATACGATAAACATTAACTTATAAGCGTGTCTATTTCGAATTCTTCAGGGTTAAAACATACACACATACCGTTATAAATAAAAATATTTAAAAAATGTAGTACAGTTGATTCTTCACAAAATTATTGACCATACGTGATAGAGTAGCATCGATCCATTGCATAACGTTTTTGATGCTTATTTAGAATTTATTTATTTATAATTTTACGAGAATGATTTCAGCTCTGAAGAAGGTGAAATAAACAACCCGATATGTTTGCAAGTTGAAATTGTTCAAATCATTTTGTGACCTCGAGCCAAAATATACTTTTCCCACCAAAATAACTACAATTGATAAATAACTACATATTAAATCGAAGTTTTCGGGGACTATTGCTGTTTATTCCCTCGTCTGTATTTTCACAGCACTGTTTGATTCTTATTCAGGTGGAATACGAGTGCTTTGACGTGGCGTACTTTCGTCCGACGGATGTTCTACTTGTGCGAGCGCACAACCCTGTCGATAGCAACGGAATGTGGTTCTGGAAATACGAAGGTTCGCTACCCACGTGCAAGGTGAGCATACTGATGGTTCATTATTACAAACCTTACGCTGATATAGAATTCTCTCTTTGACCAGTCACTAAGTTGGTATTGTATTATATATTTGTGCCTTTACAAACATGCTATTTAGAGAAGTACAATTGTGTACAACTCTTTCTTCTAAAGTAGGTCTAATAATTACAGAAATATAATGTACTTTTTGCGGGTTGGATTTTTTTGGAGGGTCAAATACAGAGATGGAAAAAATGAAGTCTCTAAAATATGCTGATTTATGATCTATTTATTGACATACAGTGACGTAACTAGCCCCCTGTACACTCGGACATTCTCGGGGGCTCCCTACTTCTGGAAGTGATAGTGAGTGCTTCCCATGTCACTGGTGGGGACGCCTCCTATTGCCGAGTTGAACACCCTGGACCACTTGCCACGATTCCCGTTGGACGCTTCACAGAGTCATGACGATCCTATAAAAGACGGCCATCTTCGTCATGGAATGACGTTTCAGTCAGTTCTATTTTATTTTACCAAATCATACCGGCGACTGACGGTAGAATATGAAAGTATACGACTGAAAAACCTGAAAACATGCATCAGTTACTTATCAGTGTAGAGATTAACAATCCAAATAACAGTGGCTCCTTACTAGCTATTCGGTTCTAGAATCGTAAGATTTTGAAAGCTTTGACAAAACTCGTTGAAAAGTAATTAAACATCCGAGGGAGCGGGAGCCAACACTTTAAAACAGGATATGGAAACGTTTTAGTTTGTTTTTCAAGAAGTGCTTCATTCGAAAGTACTAATTGCTACCAAAGTATTTTCAAAAAACTTGTAGAAATTAGATGTTGATCCTTATAATGATCATACTATGATCCAGAAAGCTCACGACGAATTAAAAAAAAATTAGAAATGAATTTGATATAGCTAGAAACAGTCGTGGAATTAGCGAATAAATGGAGTGTTAAAACTGAGTTTTCTGAGAAAAGTGTTGGAAGAAACAAACGTTACCGCAATGAATTGAACCAGGATGAAAGATTTGTCACTGGTAAAAGTAGATTTCCGATTTCAAGTTGTTGTTTTTTATATCTAGATATTATTAATACTCAACTTCAAAAATTATTTACTTGTTTGAATGGTATAGTGGACACCTACAGAGTTATTCATCCTCAAGAACTTTTGAAATTCACAGATGACGAGTTAGACGAGATGACCAGACAGAACCTTAGTTTTTATTTGAGAACTGTCAAGAGGATCTAACAGATAGGTTCCTGAATCAACTTTTGTCAATGCGAAATTGTCTGAAGAGTCAAATAGCTAAATAAGGGATTTTGCTCAATTATTGCTGATTGATCATTTTACGCCATCAGCCAATTTTCCGGACGTGTGCAGTTGTCATATTATTTTTAACTATTCTAGTTACAGTTGCGACTGCAGAACGGTCTTATTCGAAACTGTAGCTCATCAAAACTTATTTTTTTTAAATCTACCGATGAAGAGAGAGAATGTGGTTTAAGTGTTTACTCCATCGAATATGAGTTTACAAATTATTAAAGAGCAGATTAACTCAGTTACTTAAAACATTTGCTGAAACGAAAGTACGTCGTATGATAATATAAATGTATCGTTGGATTTATTGCACAATTACCGTTTTTAAATATATGGTACGTAAATAGTGTTAAATTAAATTACCGAACAGTTACTAAGATATGTTTTATTATTGCTAAAAATTATGAAATATACTTCTTAAGTTTACTGTAGAAAAATACTGAAACTACGGTGACTAAGGGGCCCCGAGATAGATTTTACCCGGTGGCCTTGATTTGAATAGTTTCGCCACTGTTGAGATATAAAGGTTTCAGAAAGTAACTTCACATAAAGTAATGAAACATTTGAAGAAAAGTGGACTTTGCAAGGTGGGTTGGTGGTGGCTCCAATGTCTCCGTAATAGATACCTTCTTCATGTGTTATTTCTTTCATCTTCAACAATGGGTCCAATTTTCACCACGTTAATGTTTGCAGTTTTGATAATACTGTCGGGCGGTCTCGGTCGGCTTCCCTGCAGGCTGGCCGGTTGAAGGGTCGCCGACGAGCCGCGACAAGG
>NNCF01127813.1:1300068-1332858 GCA_002313205.1 Laupala kohalensis
TTTCATTCCCTGGTAGCAAAAGCTAACATAATTTCTGGAGATGCCCATATATATATATATATATATATATATATATATATATATATATATATATATATATATATATATATAATATATGTGACCTCCACTCTCTGCGTTGCACACCTGACCCAGTTCTATACGCTAATCATACACTTTATGGGTGCCTTCACGACAATACTCTCTCTAATTCGATTTTATTTACTTCAACAGTGTTTTTTTGAAACGTTCCCAATTTTATTTTCCTTTAGAACTTTTTCATCTAGTTCTAACTTTAATATTTTGCTGACTTTTTATTAACAGAGATTTATTTTGATTTTCTTTTCCTTTCTGATTCCCCCCAGGGGACTTACATCTAGAAAGTACGTGTTTGGCAAACACGGGGCCCCGAGCTGAGTCTGGCATTATTTCCACTTACTTGTGTAAGGCTCCTTCCTTTTTCTTTCCTGACCTTCCTTGGTCACCTCTTGTTCTTTTCGATCTCGACGCTAGGGTACTTTAATTTTCCTCTTTCTTCCTTTTTTTAAAAAATATATGTAATGTTTTGAGATATGTTGATATTTGAGTTTTGAGTTGTAATTCAGGAGGGTTTTTAGTGGATATGGTTGAGTCATTCGGTGAGTCCCACACGCGGGGAGAGTCATGTTAGTTTTCCTAGTGCATAACTGCATTTTCCCTACCTGTACAAGTTTTTAGGGCTCTAATGTCCTCGATGTCGACGAGCCGTAAAGCCCCACAAAAAGAACCTTTCTGATTCTCATTGTTCACCTCAAGGAAGTAGTATCTATTTTAAGGTGCACATTCGCGACCATAGGTATTTGTCAAAATTGGACCGTCAAGTTACGTTTGCCATCAACTAAATGAGTGGATAAAAATAATTAAGGTGACAAGTTTCATTGAGCATGGGTGCCGTAAGATTGATGTCAGTATTAGTAAATCATACTACATCTTCAACGCGAAAAACGAAAAGACAGAATTAATTTTACAGTGCCAAATTTGAGATAATAAATTTGATTGTGTCTAGCTGATGTTTGAGATAAAAGTTTGATGAACATTACCCATCATTGCGTCAAAATATCCGTTATGTAAATTTATGTTATATGATGGATTTATCAAACTAGGGGAAATTGTGTGAATTGTCTAGGAGAGTGCATACGCTTTTCTAACTTTGTATTCATACCTCACGAAAGTAAATTCACGCATTTTTCTTGTAGCCGTACAGGGGGTAATACCAATTCATAGAACCTGAGCATTGCCAAGTGAGGCAAATAGGAAGGAGGATTGTTACTTTGGAGATATCTGTTCATCTAACTACGTGAAATTATTTGAAACAAATTAATGAATACTACGCTTTTTTGATTATTTATTGATATTAGTATACAAATAATATACATTTAAAATTATATACTGTACTTTTTCACATAGCATTATTAGTTATGGAAGAATAGCATGAAGTGGTGAATGTAGTAATGTATTAATACTCTTGCAAAACATATAAAATAGATTGTTGAAAATTATAAAGAAAAATAAATTTACTAAAAGATTCCGCTAAATATAACTATTTGCTTACAAATTAATAACTTGTAACTATAGTAACCTTACTTACAGCTCTGTAAATTCAAAAAGTAGAACAAAGTAATAAACATCCAGAGACCCAAAATAACAAACAGTGTAAGCACAAAAAATAATTATATCAATGTAATCAAAATTTTCAATCTATTACCAAATGATCTAAAAATTTAGATGGCAAATGTTGAATTAAAAAAATGGTTTATACAAAATGTCTAAAAGTGCAAATAGAATGTTCATCTGATAATTCGCAGACAATTCTCTTTACGTAAATATTATGTGCACTTGTCAGTTATTTAGTATGTATGTTTTTGGTATAAATAACTGGTTTATAAATATGACATGCAAGTGCACCAGTTCTGCGTACAGGTTGCTTTGTTTACCTCTGCTGGAATGCAAATCGACAATTGTATTGTCGTTTGTAACTTTCTGATTAATAAAATTAAAGTTAAATTGGAAGAGACAATTCAAGTTCCAGCGCGACGCTGGGTGAGTTCTTCTAATAAATAGATAAAATTAAAATGTCATTTCTTCCGTAGCTAGGTCTGAGGGAGTTCGCAGACTGCACTCTGGACGAGGAGCCAGAGTGGGTGGAACTGGAATCTCAACGCCTCACTTTCATGGACAACCGCAAAGCACAAGAGATGCTTTCCAAGTCGGGCTCACTGATGACATCCACTCCGGGGAATTCTAAGTCCAGTCCGTCCAAGACTTCGTCGAGAGTAGCGGCCAAGACATCCACCAAAGCGTCCATCAACACCCGAGCCACAACCTCATCCAACGTCAGCAGAGAAATGTTGCCTGAGTAGGTGTTAATTCTTTGTTACATACATTACTCATATTACACGAGCTATAATTGTATGTTTAAATCGGCTATCTCGTAAACTTATGGTGGGATTCTGTCGAGACTTGATATATCGTAGGCTTTTAACATCGGGAATCGAATGGCTTAATTGTCAATCTGGTAAAAAATTGGTTTACAAAATTATTATAGAGCAATGATGTAAGTTTAAATCGGCTTTCGTCTGTGAACGAAACAGTTTCTTCCCTTCTGTCTGAGATACATTCCCTGGGCGCTCACTACAGGTCATGGTATTTGACTGTTCTGTGGAATGTTTTACGCTGAAACAATGTACAACACTACCAATGACCATGAAATGATAAATGAAAAATTCTCAGCAGCGCGGGCGCCACTCCGTGACACCAGGAATCGTTAAATTAATAATTCATTTATGAAGAAATTACTAGATAATAATCATATATTGACGAAATGCGACAGATACTATGTTCCCTAGTAAAATAATACTAAAAGTTAGAAAAACAAATGCATAATTTTTGTTTTTTATGTATATTTTTAACGTAAATTTCATAAAATTGACGAATTAAATTAACTTAAATTAGTTCTTAAAAGGTATATAAAATTTTTATTAAAAATTATTTTTATAATGAATAAATCTTAGTGTAGCGCTGTCCCCTGATATTAACTTATTATAGAAAACAAGCAACACATGATGTAGCAATTAATACTCTCACCTGCTGCTTTTGGGGAAGGGGAATTTGTTGATCCAAGTAGAAGGATGTGGTGTAGAAACCAGGTTGGGGATAGAGGATATCTTCTCCTATTTCTTCTCCCATTCATCCATACTGCTAGAAATATAATGTGAATGTACTGGAAGTCTATTTCAAAACCGTATAGAAAATTACATTACTATTTTTGAAATTTCAGAACTTTAGTCACTGCATTCAAAAACTGACGCGCGCTGTCTGAGGAGTATGGAACGAAGGTGTCTTCGCGGGTGAATGCATTTTATTATCATGAATGTTATTCGTAGTAGATGTTGAGATATGGTCTTGGTAGAATTATACTTCGTTACCACAATAACACTTTCAGTAAATACGACTCGTTCACATTGGGAATTTTATTAGGTTCAGTGTTTGAACCCGGGTGAAAGACGATGGAACGTAAAGACGAGTGCTCTAACCACTACACTACAGGAAACTATGAGAAATTGCTTCATTGTGTAGCTTCTCACACCGCATGTTATATATATGGAATAAAATATTTCAATTCAGTATCTGATATTTAAAGACATGTTCTTTTACATAAAGAAATATTTCAACGGCATTGAATACATGAAATTTCATCAGCATGTTTATTTATATCTAACGTATGCATTAATTTTCTATCCTCCATCTTGCTTTCGACAACATAATTCATGTTGGGTTATAGTTAATTGCACTGCACTGTCCAAGTGTAAGTGGCGTTTAGATGATGTGTAGAAATGTTTGAATGTATTGGTATGTTAGAATATTAAAGAATATCAGGTGTGAGTTATTATAAGTCCTGATGAAGGTACGAAATATATCGAAACATGGCCGAGTAACATTTAATGTACTTTTACATTAATCCCATATAAGATTCTTAAGATTGATGCATTTCCACCAGAAGCTAATAATATTATCTAATACTGTCAATAGATCTAAAAGGCTTAAATACGTCAATCTGCTACTAGAGAGCTTAATTCTCACTCAGACATTTCATGATGATAAAATATACATACTTACCTATTCATTACATTGAGAATCATCACATAAATTCTGAACGTAATTTTTTTAAATTTAATGTAACATCGAATCAATTCTTTAACTTGTATCAAATTCTTTAATTTTCACACGAACAATTCAATAATGTATTTGCGCGGGAGTGTTTTCCCTCGAGTTAACATGGGAAGACCCTATAGCCACCAGCTCAAGCATCACTCTCTGTTCAGACTTCGTCGAGTCAACATCGGCCATAACTGCGTCCGTCATGAACATTTTGTGAAGTGTGTTGTGCGTGAGGTAAAACTATACATTTCCTTCAACCATGTGATGCGACCACCTGGAACTGTCATGAATATGGTTTTATTGTGATTATGAAAACAGTGTGATCATATAAACTTTAAATACTATTGATGGATCCACACACCGTCGCTGCCTCCTGCATCTTTCAACGCTCTGGGAAATGTACGCCAACTGAGCATGGACGAACGCTACATGAACATAACTGAGCTCATATACCTTTCATTGGCCAGTGAAAAACTAACGAACAGTATGATCTTTCATGATCAATTTAACCTGCCTTCATTGACGAATTCAATAACATATAACTGAACCTTGTTGTACATAAACATGAATTCTTTATCTTTAAATTAATGCCATGTGTTTAGTTGTAAGTTTTAGTAGTAGATATTTTACATGTATGTCCATTAATTTCTTGTGTGTTTAGGTTACATTCTTGGTGGGTTTATTAGGTAACATGTTTTTGTGTCATTTCTTCATAAAACAATTAATATTTGTATGTTCATTGATTTATTGTTTGTTTTGATATAAAATCATGGTATTCCATGTGGTCCTCCAATTTAAAAACTTATAATTATTAAAATCAAGATACCTTCCACTCCTATAGCTACGAGAGAGTTTTTGGTGTACGGCAAATGCTCCAATTTAAATTTAATGTACGTTCACATTTATTTCATGTCAGATTTCAGAACATCAAAGTTAATGTACCCAAATGTATAATAAAATTCCATTTATTTTTGTCATTGCAAACGACATAGCTGGATTATTGAAAAATAATTGTGACATTTTGAAATTTGCACGAATATAAACAATATTTTCAAACTTCATTACTCACCAATTAATCATTCTAATCGCTGTCGTAACTGGAAGTATTATATTTCTGGCAGTGTTTGCGCAGGAGTTCAACCATCATTGACCAAGAAGAACCAATCTTATTGGTGGATTCCCTGAAATGGAGAATGAAGATGGGCGATGCGGATGTGCATCGAATACGCAGCAGAGCCAAGGGACTTCAAAGGTTTTCGAGTACTCAAATTATTCGAAAGCCAGGATCTCAGGTTAAATACCGCAGTTTAAAAAGAAAAATTATCGTATTGTTTAGTATGTAGAAATGATAATTTTTGCATTGTTTTCATAATATTTTAACTCTGCAAGATTGTTAATTTAAGCGCACTGTGTTCTAAAAAGTAACTTTTTCGATTTATTGCTAAACATCACATTGAAGCTACATATTTTAAAAATATCGAACCTCACAACATAATAACAGTAATACGCAATCAACTTTGTGGGTGATTTTAAGAGACAAATGTCAATTATGTTATGTTGAATTGAAATGGGACATGGGACCGGGGTTCGAACCACGGTCCCGTCTCCCATTTTCATTCAACATAACATAATTAATCTGTTACCTGCCGGTGAGGTTCACCGCAATCTAAGAGATTTCCAAGAGACAAATGATTTCGTGGTCCGACTTATCCTTCAATGTATTATCGGCTTTATCAAGTAGGTAAAGTGGGTTTTTAAATATTACAAAATACTTATGAATTTTGTAGTTTAAAACACCTTTAAAAACCTTCATATTGATATTTTCGTCAAATGAAAATAAACTTTCTATCTCTCTATGGAATTATAATATTGTGTTTCTCCCTTGTTGAATTGAACATTCAAGTTACTATTAAATCCAACAGCAAAAGTGATTATGAATGGAATGTAAGATAAATGTGGTGTTGTGTTCATAGCCGTCTACGGCCCATGTCAGTACGGGTGACCCAGTTTTCCAGCAACTTCCGGTTAGCACGCCAGGTGGTGGTACTTCACGGGAAGGGGCTAAACGGTATGTTTCAATACTGTAGAAGTATTCTATTGGTGTGATTGAATAACACAAACTATACTCAAAGTTACGTAACTTTACCAAAATAATACAATATGGCTGCCTAAAACGAATCACCAACTACTACGAATTTTAGTTATATCCGAATAATATTAATAGTCTCAAAAGCGGCTATTTGCTGTAAAAATACAAGTTAATAACACATCAAAATAAGACACAAGGTAGTATTCGTATCAAACTCTCGATGCAAAAAGAAGAGAATCGGGTTACAAGGGTAAGTGAAATGGATTGATGGACGATGTTGGCGATAGATTTAAGTTAAAGGAAATCTAAATGTACTGTCAACATTAGCAAGGTACATTTATCATTACCCTTCTAGACGATTGCGAAAGAAAAGCACTGTGCACAAACCCTGTACTTATATGAATACAGTTAGACTGGTAATAAATAAATAAATAAACTGATAATTTATTGTCCAGAGAGTCGTTACAAAGGGTCTATGAACACGTAGAGGACAATAGAGTAATTTACTGCTACTACTTTACAATTAACTAATAAACACAGTACGTTCCCGTTGATGGTTATTTTTTAGGTTACATTTTCTCTTAGTAAAGTAACTTCTTTGAGTATACCACATGCAAATTTAAACTTCGTAACTTCAAGTTTTTTTATTTCCCAACAATTTTAACTATGTCTCTCAATTTTTATGTTGAGTTTTGATATTTATTTACCAGTAAATTAGAGCAAGGAAATGATACACACACAATTGGACAGTAATTATGGTCATTCGTAGCCTTACTTTGACGCTCTCTCACGATTTTTGCCCCTTTGGAAACGAACGATAAACTATATTTGTCGAACATTTTCGACCTCTAAATGTATACTTTAATCGCAATCTAAATAATAATAAGTGTAATACTACTTCTGAAAATATGGTGAAAATGTAATCTGTGAAAACTGCTACAAACATTTGCCATCTGTGTGTTTATTATTATAAATCTCTTCATGGTTTGCTACTTCGCTGCTTCCTGAACTTAATACTGAGTGAATGTGAACCAAATATCTTCTTACCTCTCGCTAAATAACGTCTAGCACTATTCTGTACTTTCGACATAGATGTTTATTTTCCGTTTTTCGTTCATACATTTTATAACTTGAACTATTTTAATGTATCAAAATGAATCTTAACATCACAATTTAAAACACAGTAATATATCTATAAACAAAATTAATTCACATTTGTTATGTGTCGACCACAATTTTCAAATTAAGGGAATTTTTATAACGGAGAATATAGGTGAAAGAGAAATGTTGAAAAATTTTTTTTGTGGGGCTTTACGGATCGCCGACATCGAGGTCATTAGAGCCCTAAAAGAGCCCCGTTTCATTTATGAATTTGAGTAATGACATACGAAGAAAGATCAGATACTTTTTCAGAGGTCACATTCCTGAAGGAATCTAGAAAGACGTATCAGAATCGTTTCATTTTGCCCAAGCATAATGTTCAAACTGTTCGGAAAATTGTGTCGCCGTCGGCTGGTACTATATTTGAGACACTCCAGAAGAAAGTGTTCCACGGTAAGTGTTGTGTTGCAAGTTTTAAAGATGGTGGGAGGTTCATCGCGTAAGAGATGATCATGGGTAAGATAGCAGTGGCCAATACGAAGACGTGTAAGGATTTCTTCTTCACGTCTGTTCGCACGGGATGATGACACCCAGGTCTTAATGGAGTCTTTTACCTTCCTCAGCTTGAAGGCGCAAGTTTGCCCTTCGGCTTGCTATGTTCCAAGAAGAGGCGATCTTATAGCAACCTTTGAATCTGACGTAGGAACAGGTGAAAGGTGAAGAACAGATAGGTCAATGTCTGTCCCTCAACCTGTCCCCCTCTTGTCGCTCCCCACCCTTTGGCCCCCTTCCTCTAGGAAGAGACGATTAGTTGCAGGAACTGTCGACTTGAACAGTTTTTTTGCAAGGAAAGAGACCGACCGACCAAGCCTCGCTTCCTTGTCATGAGTTGTCTTGAGGAAGGAAAGTCTTTTAAGTCTGTAAGTGCGGGTAGTCTTGCAAAAGCTGTTGGCGACATAATTGGAAAGCTGCACTCTGTCGCTGCACGAAAAAATTCTGCTGGAGGCACGTACAGATAAGCAAATTGATTTTATAAGATCCATCAACGAAATACCCGGATTAAAGGTGAAGGTGGCCACTCACCCCAGCTTGAGCTTGTGCAAAGGAGTGGTTAACCACGATTTTGCGCAAGAATCTGATGAAGACCTGAAAGAATTTTTTCAGCCGGAAGGTGTTATCAATATTCACAGAGTCAAGAGGAAGATACACGGGAAGTTCGTCACCTCTTACACTTTGATTCTAACCTTCGATCGGCCCTCTCTGCCAGAGAGCATTTCCTGTGGGTTCTACACCCTGCGTGTTCGCCAATATGTGCCGAGTCCTCTGCGCTGTTTCAAGTGCCAGAGATTCGGTCACACATTGGACCGCTGCAAGTCATCTAGCGAAATATGTGTTATTTGCGGTAAACCGTCGCACGAGTCGTCTCCTTGAATGTCGCCTCCGTGCTGTCAATTGTCAGAAAAAAACATCCTTCCTATTCAAACACATGCCTTAAATAATTGATGGAGAAGGACATCCAGAAGATCCGCGTTACCGATAAGGTTTCTTTTCCCGAGCCTGGCATCGGCATATGATTAAGAATTCATGTCGCAATAACAAAATCCTTTGCAACAACGGTCTGCATGAAGAAACCAACTACGGCTTCCTTTAGTTGTCGGGTGGATTTCGAGAACATTCAGAAACCAACGATGTGCAACTCTGGAGCTCAGGCCGGTTTTGATGATCCTTCCGCCTTGAAAGCGGAGTTCCTTGGGTGCAAGATACTTAAACCGAAACGAACATCTGTTTCCACCTCTACATGCGTCTCCACATCCACAACTACTTCCACGACCACCGAGAAACAGCAGTCTGCTGATAAAAGATTCCCCCGACGTCCATCTCGGGGTCGTTCTCGGCAGAGAAGTAGTTCGCCAAAGTCCCGCAAAGCTGATACTTCAAAGTCAAACTCTAAGGTAGCGTCATCTTCCCATAGTCGACGACGCAATTCCCGCTCAAGGAGCAGAAATGGTGGAATTGTTATGTCCAATATTGATCGTTCTAGCAGTGATCAGGGCTACTCTCTCGTGGAGGGGACCACAGTGGGGTCTGACATTATAGTCGTCAACCAAAAGAAACCTAGACGTTGAAAAAAGAGCGAATAAACACAAAAACATGGCTCTTCTTTCTTCGAATTTGAATGGCATTCATGTCCGTTCAGATAACCTGAAGCTCTTAATGTCTCGTCGTTCTTCTCTAATAGTATGCCTTCAGGAAACACACCTCTTACCAAAACACTCTTTTTTCTCTCGTGGCTATACCTGTTATAGGGCGGACTTAGAAGACGGCCTACGTACACAAAGTCGCTCTGCTCGTAGACGATTCTATATATGCCAAAGAAGTCTCTATATCCAGCGTCTTTCAGACCGTTTGTATGAGGGTGAACCTACCATCCTTTACATATACGGTATGTAATATTTATATCCCCCCGGGCTGTCATTCGCGAAGAAAGATCTTGCTGGTCTGATGGACCAGCTGCCATCCCCATTTCTTGTCGTCGGGGATTTCAATGCCCATAATTCGATGTGGGGTTCTTCACACAACTGCCCAAAAGGTTATATCATTGAAAAACTGTTACATAGCCGAGATATAGCGATCCTTAACATGGGCCACTCCACCCATTTCTGAGCAGCATCCCGATTTAGCCAGTGCAGTGATTTACAGTGCTAGATTTAGCCATCTATAGTTCCTCACTTTCCCCAATCTTAGACTGGACAGTTCTTGGTCTGTATGGGAGTAACCACTACCCGATTCTTATACATTTTAACATCTTTTGCCCCTCCGTTTCACGCCCCTTTCAGTGGATATTGAAAAAAGCAGACTGGGATGTCTTTGAACGCAACATCAATCCTTGCGATGATTCTTTCGCCGGTGTGGAAGGTATGGCATCCCATTTCATTAACATGGTTCTCAAAGCCGCCGATGTTGCCATCCCTAAATCATCATGCAATCCGAGGTTTTACCCTGTTTCATGGTGGAATTCGGATTGCACAAAGGTGGTCAGCGCTAGAAAAAAAGCTTTAGCGCGACTTCACAAGTATCCCAATGTTGATAATCTCATTGAGTTTAAAGGTTCAGAGCCAGAGCGAAACGAACTCTTCAAGAAAGTAAGTCGTCCTCCTGGAAGGAGGACGACTTACATTTCATCTCTTACAAACATTTCATTTCTTACATTTCATCTCTTACAAACCATACTCCATCTCCAGTCGTATGGCAGAAAGTTCGCAAGATTTAAGGTACATGGTCCTCTTTTTCCATCCCTGGTCTTAATGTAAATGGACAGCTCGAAACTTCACCGGAAGTCATCGCTGAGGAACTTGCATCACACTACGAAAGTGTCTCTAACTCGTCCGGTTTTTCTCCAACGTTTCTTCAACAGAAAGCTCGCGCGGAAAAGTGTTGCTTGGATTTCTTCAGTTGCGGAGACGAGGAATATAACATTCCTTTCTCTCTGACAAAGCTGACCTCTGTCCTTGCGGCTACGAAAGATACAACCCCTGGTCCTGATCAAATACATAACGCGATGCTAAAACATCTTCCACAGATAGGCATACAATTACTTCTCAAGTTATTTAACTGTTTTTGGAATGAGCATGCCGTCCCGGCTTAATTTAGTGGGGCCATAATTATTCCACTTCCGAAGGAGGGAAAAGTTCGTTCTAATCCGTCGCATTTTTGACTGATTTCTCTGACAAACTATGTTAGCAAATTGTTATAAATAATGATCAATCGTCTCCTTGTTTGGTCTCTGGAATCGCTAAACCCTCTGACCAATATCCAATGTGGTTTCACAAAACAACGGTCAACACTAGACCACCTTGTTGCGTTGTCATCCACCATCTCATCAGTGATTGTATTAAGGGAACACCTCGTGACCATCTTTTTTGACCTGGGAAAAGCTTGTGACACAACCTAGAGGTACGGAATCTTACGCACATTGCACTCGTGGGGATTCCGAGGATGTCTTCCTCTGTTCCTGGAAAGCTTCCTATCTCAACGTTCTTATCGCGTTCGCCTCGGTTCTTATCATCGAATCATCCTTTGGAAAACTGTCCCACAAGGTTCAATATTAAGCGTCACTCTCTTTGCCATAGCCATAAATAGCATTGCGTCAGTGGTTCGAGAACCGGTACATGCGTCTCTCTTCGTTGACGACTTCGCCATGTATTGTTCTTCTAGCAGCATGTCTGTCATCGAGAGGCAACTGCAATTGGTTTTAAACCGTTTATACGAGTGGAGCATGTCTACCGGTTTTAGTTTTTCTGTATCCAAGTCATTCTGTATGCATTTCTGTAGGTTATACCGTCTCCATAATGATCCAAATCTTTTTTTTTGGGGGGGGGGCAACGTCTCCCTTTCGTTGAAACTGCAAAAATCCAGGGTCCCACATTCGACCGCGCACTAATTTGGCGCAATCACATCTGAAAACTACAATCTCGTTGTAATTCTTCCCTTAATCTCCTTCGCTGCATAAGCACATCATCATGGGGCGCAGACCGCACTTGCCTCCTTCGTCTATATAGAAGTCTCGTTCGGTCTGTATTAGATTATGACTATTGTATACGCCTCCGCATAACCGTCGACACTCCATCATTCTGTGGTCCGCATTGCAACTGGTGCCTTCCGTACTAGTCGAATAGAATGCTTACTAGTAGACGCTGGCGTACCATCTCTTAACAAGAGACGTGATATTTTACTTGGATCTTACGGAGTGAAACTGATGGGGGTATCAGATCACCCCACTCGACAACTCCATTCTCCAAAAATTTATTTCATCTTAGGCTGCAAGACCTTCGTTACCCCGCCCAGCGGGTGTCCGTTTTAAATAATTGCTAGAGGAAAACGTCATCACACTACCTCCTCCAGTGAAATATCCACACTCTCTCACACCACCCTGGTTCTTCTTGCAACCAACCATCGACTTTCGGCTGTCTAAACTTTCAAAGTAAGATACTCCTGCTGCTGTGTACCAACAGCATTTTGGAGAACTAAAAAACTTCTATTTGGATCATATGTTCATCTACACTGATGGCTCAGCAATGAATCATTCCGTTGGTGCTGCTTTCCACTGCCATAGTGCCACCCATTTTTTTCGCCTCCATTCCTTTTGCAGCGTGTACACTGCTGAAAAGTTTGCAATCCTTGAGGCGCTGAAGTTCATTCAACTATCTTCAATACGGCGTGTGGTTCTCTGCAGTGACTCTATTACTGCTTTGTGGTCAGTGTCTTCACTGTACACTTCCGACACCCTTACGCTGACAATTTAAAATCTAATAAACCATCTAGTAATTTTGAAATAGTCCTTTGTTGGGTTCCTGGGCACGAGGGTATTATGGGTAATGAAGAAACTGATGAGGCAGCGAAGCGGTGAGCAGAGAGAATAAAAAAACAACTATGTAATGCCAATGTTAAACACAAGGTGATCTTAAAACAAAAGAAATTAATTGTTAGTTCTTGTGATTTTGTAAGATGATAAAAAATAAGATTTCTCCCCCCCACAAAAAAAATCAAGACTATTCCATCAGTTATCTTCCCGCAAGATTAGGCTCACAGTGTTTTGAGTCTTACTGCACAAATTCCAGCCTTCGGTGAGACTGTGAACGCCGCGTTGTACTGCACCACTCAGGGGGAACTCCGGCAAGTGACCTGGACTCCTGACAAAGGAAATTATTCTTAAGGGTGGCAATGAGTACATTCAAACACTTATCACATCTCTTTACAAGTCCTTAAATGCCGGTGTCAAAGAAGTCTTTTGGTTGCTCTCACAGCCAAGAGTAATCTCTTCGATTACGACATCATCAGTTTCAAAATGATGGCCACACAAATTATTTTTAGGGGTCTAACCAGATGAAAATCTTTGGGGACTCACGTGGGACTGTATGATGGATGTTTCAAGCGTTCCGAACGGAATGTTCGTAACAGGTCCTGCGTTGGTCTTGCTCTGTGAAGGCGGGGTGATTTGGTCGAAATGTGCAATATCTGCAGCAAGTTACTTTGATTAGTATTGCGTCTATCCAGTTTTGCGACTTATTTATTGAATTGCGTACGTATATTGGTAAAAATTGACGTTTTAGTCTGTGTGGAGTAGTTGGTAGTCTTAGTAGACGAGAAAGTATGGAACTTTTTGTTCTGAAATAGAAGTATCTGTACATTATCTACACAACCTAGTTGTGTTTTCTGTTCATGCACCTTCTTCAGCGTTGCTCAAATCATATAGCCCAAGTAGGTATATGGAGTA
This sequence comes from Laupala kohalensis, assembly GCA_002313205.1. Classification (NCBI taxonomy): domain Eukaryota; kingdom Metazoa; phylum Arthropoda; class Insecta; order Orthoptera; family Trigonidiidae; genus Laupala; species Laupala kohalensis. Next base: position 1,313,727 of record NNCF01127813.1, read on the forward strand.
ATCTTCATAGCCGAATTTGATAGGGTTGTTGTGTAAGTAATTGGTAAATATAGTAAATGAAAGTTTGAAGGTCGGTAGTGTAAGATCCATGACAAATTAATATTATTTGTTCGGTTTTTCTTCAATTTTCCTTCGGGTAGAGGTTTATATTCAGGGTATCTAAGACGTTTCCTTGGGCGGTGGTCTATTGTAATAATTAATCACAAATGAAGAGTTATTTTAATAGTTACGGTGTATTAACAATATTTTTCGAATAATCTTTAGTTTTAGATTACTATGTACATGTGAAATAATTTTTTTGTGATTTATTAAGTACAAATTTGGTGGTATTTTGTTGATATTATAACACGTGGCTACCTATATTTATTCTTATTTTAGGAGTGTGCTGAAATATTAAATTACCTCTGCATTAGGTCCTTCATCGGATTGATAGGAAGGTCCCTTGCTTGCTTCCGGAGAGTAAATAGGTTTATTGTCCTCAACTTGCTCATACATAGTTTGTAATCGATTTTTTGACAGTAAATTTATTTGTATGTTTTAAAATGAAATACTTGAAATTCTCGAAACAAAGATGCTACCTTTATAACTTTTTAACTTCAGAACCACTTTGTCTCATGATTGCATTCAGAGGCGTCTCCGTGAAGTCGAGGACGGGGAAGACCCTGCCAAAAATAGAACCGTTGCAAGAGAAAGAGGAGATCCTGGCAGTGGGTGAATTCGACAGTAGCCCCGCACCGTCGAGACACACCGCTTCGTTGGGGAAGATGTCCACGATGATGTCTCCCTCAACTTCGGTGGTAGCGCAACGCTCCCAGATGGGACAACCTTCTTTATTGTTCGACATGTCCGTGAATGGTTACGACTTGGGGACGTTGCGATATCAGATTGGTGGCGAGCGACGTCGTTTCGCCGCTGCGGATGGAAGTTCTGTGTTGGTGGATGCGTGTGATTGGCTGTTTCGGGAGAAGACAGTGAGCATTACGGTAAGACAGGAACAGTCGTGAAGGGAAGATGTCTTAATATATATTTTCTATTATAGTACAGTCTCTGTGTGACTGAAAATACACGGAACATTCTACCGCTATTTGCTCTAAAAGTGTTTTTCTCGCTACATTAATGTGTGTGCCGCGGGTCGACCTCGCTCGTAGCTCGTTTTAGGTTGGCCGATCCGAGCTACGGGGTTGGATGCGTCATGAGGGAGTGGGAAGAGGAGAAGTGGGGAATGGGGGATGTAATTAGGGTTGGAATGTACTAGGGTCAGTCTTAGAGAAACTCAGAGTCTGTGAGATACGTTTAATACTTACGTAAGGCTATGGCGAGGTCGAGTGTTGACCGGAGAGTGGTCAATGGTAGACATGGTGGTTCGATCAGAGTCTGCGCCGGAGGAGAGGGATGCTGTTCCTCCCAGGTTCCGGTCCCATGAGACGGTGGGGAGGGGGCTGCCACTCGGGTTGTCACTTCAAGAGCAACTCCCACACAGTAACAGCTCCTCTTCCACTGGGTTTCTCTACTCACCTCTGTCTCTACTTCACCCGTTTACATATGATTTAGACACTTGACGTCATGCCCCACTGACCTACTCCCTCTGGCCACTCGTCCTCAATCTAATGTATTAGGTGTACTTGTTGCTGGGTGGCTTCACGACATGTGTTTCTTTGAATAATAAATGTAATAATTTTTTTGCAAAGTGCAGTAAATTTTTCAACGAATACAAATTATAGAATTACATACTCAATGTTCACTATTATACGGAATTTCAATTGGCCTCTTTATGAAAAGTTGGATCACATCAATCATAATAATTGGATTGGATTTCCACTAAATTGTAGTTACTTTGGTTTACCTGAAATATGTTTTGCAATTAGTTATATTTGAAATCAAATGGTATCACTTATTTTAAATCAAATGCACATTTGGAAGTCATTATTGAATAATTTTAATGAAGTAAGCAACGTTATTAAATAAATAATTAATAATTTAAGATCTTTTATGGACGAATAATATTTATATTTTCTGTGAAGAGCTCAGAACATTTCGACGGAATAAAGTCGTCGTCAGGTCATAGAAGTCAGGTCATATCAAATAAAAAGAAATTAATTTGTTATTACTTGATCACCTGACGACGACTTTAATCCGAGTCGAAACGTTGTGAACTCTTCACAGAAAATATAAATATTATTCGTCCGTAAAAGGTCTTAAGTTATTAATTATTTATTTAATTAGATTATATAATTGACGTTAAGCAACGTTATGATATAGAATATATTTTAATTCAATTGAATCGAATGATATTAATAATTAAACTTTAAAGTTCTTTTTTCACACAAACCTATGACTGGGAGTTTTAAATTCACGTAACAACTACTTCAATATTGTGAAAATATTTATTTTTAAAACTATTCTTTTTTAAATCGCCATTAGTGTATGTATGAAAAAATCTAAACGGAATTTAAAAACATCACTGGATTGTGAACATGGATCCATCCAGAGAGCCCATGTACCGAATTTCGCTTTTCATCACTCTGCGGCTGGCAGAATAAAGAAATAAAGAAATAAATTGAATAATATTGAATTTCGAAAGAATAGTTCGATGGTCATTGAGGACCGACTCTGGAAAGCGCGAGTGCTAAACTTCGAAGCCGGAGCCTTCAAGTTTCTGTACTAGGTGAAAAATCATATAAGAAAGTTTAATTAATTTAATTAATTAATTTTAATAAATTTAAATAAATAAATTAATAATTTTAAATAAGTTAAAAAATTAAGTAAATTAGTTTATTGTCCTCCACCTGGTCATACGCAGTTTGTACTGCTTTTTTGACAATAAATTTATTTATTTATTATAGAAAACGTTTAATGTTCAATAAAAAATGGAAATCCAGTTTTGAAAAATTCGCAGCGTTGTGGACAGACCCTGGAGAACGGGTGTGCTGAAATTAGAATGTCGATGCCTTTTTGTATGGTTTCTGCACTCCGCTAAAACACTTAAAAATTGAAATCGAAATTGAAAAATTTTTCGTAAATGGCCTAACACGTTATTTCTTGAGAGTTGTTGACTTTTTTTAGTAATGCTACAAAATGCTCAACATGTATTGGAAACTGTGAAATTTAATTTCTATGCAAGTAAGAAAGGAAGTCAAAAACAGGAAACACTATAAAGTTTATTCTGACTTCTAGGATAACCTAAACTAGATTTTCTTTTCGGAGCTATAATCCACTTGTAAATTAACTACTTCAAACTTATATTTCTTTATTTAAATGAGTTTTCCAGATCCTTTGTTGTCACGATCCGACCAAAAATCTCTTAGTTCGTCATAAAACTTTGTGACATTATTATAATTCATATTAATTAAAAATACTGTTCGCAGTATAATTATATTGTGCAATGGAGTTCAAGGAAGTGCATTTGGCTACGAAAAAAATTAAAAGAAGGAATGTTTCCCGTACAGAATGCATACTGACGAGGTGACACCGATAGACTGAAGAAATAATATGTAATAAATATTACAGAGAATGTAAATTGTCCTCCTTGCAAAATTGGATCTCTATCTCAGTGTGTCCCATAGTCCCTTACCAATTTTTATGAAATGAAAAACCGCGAAACTGTGTAACAATATGTTTGTTTTGTAGGTCACCATGGCTGGTCATTCGATGGTTCTGCATCGAAGCGTTACTCCTTACAAACCTCATCATCAACAACAAGCAAACGCAAGTAAGAATACTTTCCCAGGTGAAAATTCCGGTGTTGATTACAGTGCGGCGAGCAGTCCTCCTCCTGTACAAAATAAACCATTAGTGTTCCATGTAAATATGGCTAATGGTATCGTGATTGCGTTCAGCAGTTTTGTTCCACCCGAAAAACCGCAGCCTCGCGGAGGATCTCGCGGTGCAGACACGGAACGCACGAGTAAATCGTCGAGCACTACCACCAGCTTCACAGAAGTGCAGAACTCTCAGTCTATGTCGCCCTTGCTTCAGAACAAACAACAGCCCGCGTTCGTGATAGATTCCAGTTTGTCAGTAAAACAGCAAGTGATGAACAACCAAACGACACCACCTGTACCTCAAGGGACTCCAGAGACATCCACTGCTTCTAACAGCAAGTAAGGGCTTTTATAATACCCTAAAAGTAGTGTAATAATTCAAAAAATCTTCAACTTGTTTTTTTGATCGCAGAATTTCTTACGTCTTTGAATGATTGTGCACGGGCTGATTCAATAGTCACAGTTTATTGGGATTTAAAGAACACACACAAACACACCGACAAAACAGTATTACATTGGAATGTATGAACAGAAACACGCACGTGATCAGCTGGAAAACAAACCAATATGAGTGGTATTTAGCAAAAATGTACATTAAGGCAGTATGTGTACTCGTTAAGTTTCATTAGAAGTACTCAAAGCTCTTACCTGCCACAATTATACACCGTTGTGAGCGCTGTTATCAGCTGACGGGTATTTTTTGCCAACTCTGTAGTTGGAATGCCGCTCTAGTCATTCAAAGTTCCGATTGCATATGGAGAGCGTGCATGTGTGGTAATTCATTTTCTTTCTTTTCTTTCTTTCTTTATTTATTTATTTTCTTTTTTCTTTTCTTTCTTTTCTTTTCTTTTTTCTTTTCTTTCTTCTTTTCTTTCTTAACTAATTTTGAAACTTTTAGCGCATTTTCTAAGTGCATATTTTACTATTTTTGTCGATATTTTACTATTGTGGTCATAAGACATTAAGTTGGTTTAGAAACGAAGTATTTTATTTCTACAACTGCACAAGAGCTTAGACGAATATAATTTTAACCAGAAAAGAAAGAATTATTATTAGTGCGATATATTGTTTTTCGAATTATGTAATGTTATTATGACAAAGTAATATAAGAATTGTGTGCACCGGATGGTGACCCAAATCCGGGTGCTATAAATAAATGCTATAAATAACATAATGCTATAAATAAATGTTACTGGGCAATAACGCATTAACATTGTGCTTTAGTAAATAAGAAAAGTCGTGAGAAAACTATTATGCAGGTGCTAATCAGCCTTGTACACAATGTCTCTTGTATAATAAAGAACAGCAAATGAGAATTAAGATCAGGAGAACGCAGTAGTGGTATAGTTTTCTGCATGAGTTGTACCAATCGCTTTTATATCTCAAAGCCATGCGGCCTCTGTTGATCATAACGAAAAAAATTATTCAGTCTCACTCCCAGCAACCAGACCTAGTCTATGACATATCATGTACGCGTAATTACTTAAAACATCTTACTGGAAAATGTTAAAGTTATAAGATTATTTATGTAGAGTGCAATGAGACTAGGGTTTTTTAAGACAAAAAATTAAAGTTGACGCCCAAATGAAATACTAAGTTGTGTGTTTTCATTCTACAATGACAAATCATAAAATTAAATATAAAATTAGAATTTGAGATTATTGTTAAATCACTTTTTTTCACATAAGTAATGAAGTGGAGACGAATTCAATTTTTCGAATGTGAATAACTTAATGGTTTATGACATATTAGAATACAACAGTAACATTTGTGACAACGTTCGGTCAAGGGAAAATGACGACGAGTCGGGAATCAAACCCCGGACTTCGAACCCCCGGAAGACCTGAGGCACATCCTTATGCAGGAGAGTAGTGAACCAGACGGCACACTATGCTGTGTGTCCGTAAGTACCGGTTGCACTCGTACCTACGTGTTAAGGTTAGCTATACATATAACGGAAGATACATATGAACAGTAACATTTATTTCAAACACTGTTTCAACCCGCATTTGGGTCACAATCCGGAGCACAGAATTCATATAATTATTGTTTTGTCATAGTATCATTACATAATACGAAAACAAATATATCTTACTAATTATAATTCTTTTCTTCCTGGTTAAAATTTAATTATTATTTTACATTAACTATACGTATTGAGCTTAGATATTGTTCATTAACAATGTCAATTAAAATACCAACGATTTTTAACTTGAATATTAATGTCGCATATTTCTTCTTGCTTAAAGTAAATATCAATGCTTCCTTCTAAAAATGTCGTAAAATAAGAAATTATTGATGAATAAACGTAAATGTAAATATTACGATTAATGTTTTTGTCATGATTTTACTGAGCCACTTGAAATGGTATTAAAATTAATATTAAAATTATTTTTTTGTCATGATTTTACTGAAAAATTTATAATGATGCTAACCTCAAGCAGTACTGGCCTTTCTGCAATCTCTTAACCTTTCTCGTCGTTTTTATATGTTTATAACGTGAACTTTTGAATAAAAAAAATTAATTTCATTAATGTTTTGAATAAAAATGTATAATGTGTGTTTCAACATTTTTTCCTCCAACTGCACTAAACGCATTGTTTGAAGAATGTATTGAATCATTCTTCGATAGTAATACCATGAATAATCATTTTCTTGGTATGCAGAGATGATGAGAGATTCGTGTACAATATGAAAATGTCGTGGCCTTCCGGATTGATTGCGGAAGCCATAAAGCCTCAACAGAAGGGACGCATCTACATTCGACAATACTATATTTCAAAGGTGAGCTGTCTACTATCAAAGGCGATATGCTGAAACGAAGCTTTCACGTTAGCAGATTTCACATATGTTCGCTTATGTGTAATTTGTTAAGTTTATATACGATCGGAAGAAAAGGACTAATATCAATTATGACATTCTACTCTATATTGACAATTTTATCTTCTGTAGGAAGTTAAGATTTTCTGATAAAAGAGTATTTGAGGGTTTTATATTTTATATGATGTTTCATCTGATAAAAATTTGAAAAAATATTTTTTTGATTAGCTGATCTGTTGACCTCGGAGAGTATTAAATGTTTTAAAAATAAATAATTTGTTTATATCTTCTCAATAAAAAAATAAAAAATATGAAGAAAGGGTATAACATCGTTCCTGGTCAGGATGAAATAATTTCTTTGATTGCATTTTGTGTAGCCACCTTTATACGTAAAGCCTAGTAAATGAATCGTAAAAATGCGTAAACCATGTAAATTGATAACTCTTGTAATTTACGAATTGTCCTCTTTTAGAAAATCACGTAGATTCTGTCCACCTCTTTTTCCTAGAATTTTTTCAAGCAGATATCATCATAGATAAAACTCGGAGAAAACGAATATCTGATTAAAAAGTCATTATTAATTAAAATATTATTAAGTCTATTTGGGAATGAAAATATTTTCCTCCTGATTAAATAAATAAAATTTTATTAAAACTTTTTTAATATGTAAGTTGTATGTTCTCTTACTTGTTTTACCTCACTGTTCTCAATAACATCACATAAACATTCTTGTTGCATTTCGACCTGTTTTATAATATTCAAAAACTTTCAAAATGAAGAGAAATTATTGTTCTAAATAAAAGCAAATTCTTTTTCGTCTTAATAATCACAACCGAAACCAGGATGTGTCACAGCGATTTCTTCCAATTCTTATGTGGTGGTTGGAAATGCTCTGTAGCAGCCAGACAGTGTAACGCGACCTGAGAGAGAGTCGATGAACTTGGAAGTGGAACACTGCATTGAACACATCGCGACTGAAAGGCAGCCACCTTTCTAACGTATTTAATATGATGTAGTTTCTTCCTTGCTCGTAATACACATGAGAACAAAAAATAAATCAAACTTAGTGAAATCTTATTTGCAAGTTTCAATAAAGGAAATAAAAACAATAATTTTACCCATAATAATGGAGAAACAATGGATATTCTTATCAGCTCTGTAATGATGTTTTTACTTAAAATTATTCATTGACTTTAAAATTATTCTCTCTATTTGATTTGAAGTTTTAGTAATAATAAAGAATGATTTATTCTTATGTCTGAATAAGAGGTGATGTGATTGATAGAGTATTTAAAACAGTTACGCTTCGTATGTTATATACTCTCCTGGCAATGAGAGCACTCTAAGGCTGCTCAGTATTAATGTGTGAGTTGTTACATAAATAATGGAAGGAGCACGTAGCTAATGCGATATTAAGACAAGTTGTTTCATAGCCCGAGAAAGTTTTATAAATGTAACTTAGTAATATGACATTCATGGTCAAATTATGATGTTTACAGGGACCCGAGTGCGACAAATTGGAGTTCGAACTTTGGCGCTGTTGTGTGGAAGATGGGAGCATAATCAAATTCATGGAAAATAGACGCTGTGTCTTGATGAATCTCAATGGTAGCGTGGTGTTGTGCACGGAATTCGATCCGCCTCTGGCACCCGCATGGCCGAGGACAACCAAATCGTCAGCATCGTGGCCGGGAGCAGCTTCAATGCAGACCAACGTCCGCGAACCCGGAGGCAAAAAAGACGGCGGCTATGGGGGTGCCAAACTCACACACCGTCCCACAGCCTCCTCACACCGCCAGGCTCGACGGTATAAGATTATTCATCTTCTCCCTTTCCTTCCTGGCAATCCACTCATCAAGTTCAAAATAATAACCCGAAATGTGGTAAAGTAGTACGAGCGTGTAAGATGCTAGTCAAGCATGTAATTTATGAAACTTAAAATAATCGTATATTCTATTTATATTAATAAAAGTCATAGTAAATTGTGTTTAAAAATATACGAATAATTAATTATACTAATACAATGTATTATAATGTATTGTATTACGATGTATAATACAATGTATTTGAAGACTAGACTAGTTTGATTACAGACTCGATTTTGCGACAGTTTTATTCGAATAATTTTCTTAATTGCCCGAGGTAAATTTCGTACTAATTTCTGAATTAAATTTGTGACACTCGTGATAGCTTTTTTATATCGATTCTATTTGAAATTACGAAGGAATTTATTTGAAAACCTTCCCATTAGAGGCTTTATCCATGAGAGTTCGTAAAACGTAAAGATGATTTTATTAAGAAATCAGTCCCTCAAGGTTCAAAGGTTATTGGACTATTTTAAATTTTATTCTTTCATTTTAAAATATATTCATGACTTTCAAAGGCAGACGCCAGGTCGCGTGTGCTGCCTGAGCTTATATTCGTATTCGAGAAATGAGGTACCTGCTGACCATAGCAGCAGAGCCTCTTTATGCATATTTCTTAAAATTGGATTGAGATTTGCACAGACCATAGTCGAACAAAGAGGGGCTTAGCCAAGAGAATGTATCAAGGTTGTCAATAATGTAACCTGAAATCGCAATGCTCAACATGCAAGTGCACGCCAGAGTATGTGCATGTTGTGTGAGTGAAGTCTAGAAACCTAATCGCTGCTAGCTGGTCAGACCTTGGGAACTGTGAGTTAAATTTCATATTAAATCTTATATATTAATTTATTTCTTTTACAAAACACACAGTGATTATGTGTATCTGTGAACTTCCGAATTGGATTATTTCAACCCAAACCAAGTGTGCTTGAGGATCACCTCAAACGAGGTCAGTGTGACAAAATATTTTGAAGTAATTTCTTGATTTTTGTTTAACTCCCGCTTCACATAAGTTTTATCCAAATCAAATTAATACTAAAATGATAATTAGTTAGAAATGTTAAAAAACATGATTAGAAATGTTTAGAATATGATCATTCATAAACAAGAAAAGAGAATATGAGTTTAAACCCTTGGGGAAAAATAGTTTTATTTTTAATTTTTATTAATTTTTCTGGAGCCGCCACTAAGGTGTTTTGCTACAAGAAGTTGGGTGTCAGCTTCATGATAACTGGTTAGAACATTTTGATAAGAAACTCCCTCTTTAATTTTTTGTTTTAGAAGAGAAATGGTGGAGAGCAAGCGAAATATTCCGTCAATTAACCCCAGCGCACCTATGTTGTCTCACTCTGTGTCAGTCGTACCAACTCCAGCATCGACGCTGAAAAAGCGTTCACCGAAGAAAGTAGGAGTGGTCAGTTCTGCACCCAGTGAAGAGAAGATAAACGAAGTACTGAATATTCCATTCTTCGTGTGCTTACAAATTCTTCGCTTCACTTCCTCTAACTTTTTCTATCCAACTGTAGTTAAGAATTGTTAATTAGCATCGATGAGACCAAGTTCAGAGAATTTGATAAAGAAAGTTGTTTATGAAACATGATTCGGTCACGAATACTATTATCAAAGAAACGTTGTACAAATAAAATATTGAACGTGCATATAAATCCTGAAATATTTTATGAGTATATAAATTGTGAACTAGTTAACTTATTTATTACAAGTAGTTATCTAGACATTTCTCTGTCATTTCTTGGTCCCTTGCTTGCTTCCGGAGAGTAAATTAGTTTATTGTCCTCCACGTGGTCATATACAGTTTGTACTGTTTTTTGACAATAAATTTATTTTATTTATTTATTACCCATTTGATAAAGTACTCGAAAGAAAAGGTATGGGATAAAGTATATAAATAATCTTTATTGCCAAAAACAGCAGTTGAAAACATATGACTAAGTTTTCCCTACCTGTACTGAATTTTAGGGCTCTAATGACCTCGATGTCGGCGAGCCGTTTCTTTGTTTTCCCTTAAAAAAAAGAAAAAAGTCATATCAAAATGCGAAAAAAAGAATACTTTTTATCTTACATCATTTCTTTAAAATTGGAATTTCAAAAATTCATGTCTTAGTTTAATACAAAAGTTTACTTTGGGTTTTGCTAGTGTTCATTAATGAATGAGTTGAGACATGTAAATGGAGAAGGTAGTAAGTGCCAAAAAAGAAGAATTTTTCTCAGAAAACCTTTTTCTAGGCAACGTCAATGCTGTGAAAATCGCTTAAGTGCCTCGTCCTGAAAGTTTAATTTCTATGGCAGTAAAAAGTTAGCATAATTTGATTATGATGAATACACAAATATGTTATAAGAATGATATTCCTTGAGATATTTTGTTCACAGCATATTACCCATTCTTTATACTCGTATATTTATAGTTAACTAGCAGAACTACCCGGCTTTGTCCTGAATTTGAAAGAAAACTTAAAACAACCATTGTTGGAAATTCAATATTTTAAAACCATTCACAAATTATTTTCAAATTTTATGTTTTACTTATTGTCATTCATAAACAATCTTACAAAAAATTACACCAACATTGAAATAAAAACTGGTACCGTGAATTGATTAGATTTTTACTACAGAGAGTGTTAAAACAACTGTCAACAGGTTTGAATTTTATTGATACAGAAACTATTACAAAATTCAGCATTAGAACAGGATCCACCACCTAGGTGATTTTTAAATATGAAAAATAAATAAACACTAATAGTTAACAACTCACCTTACCTGATAAATTTCAAGAAGAGTTCTCCGGGTTCAAAGAATGCAAGTAATTAAGTTTAACAGTCACAATAATAAAAATACAACCAAAACTGCTAACTTAAAAATATATTAAGAAACGTTCATTCTTTCATATAAGACTGGACATGCGGGTGTTCTAATACAAATAAAGACTCTTAAATTCAAACTTCCACTGATAGTTAACAATCAGTGTGTATAATAATATTCTCCAAATCACGTTCTCCGAGAAGGTCAAATACAGCTCCACGTGAATCCACCAAGGTGGGTATACCACTTGGGCGATCAAAATTACATGTAAAAAGGTTTTCAACGTGGCTTCATAGTCCAACACTTCAGGCATAACGTGAGAACAAATCAAGAAACATCTAGAAACACTTTCAAACAAATTTAAAAACAATGATAAATGAAAGACAGTAATAACCAAGCAAATTAGATTGGTTACGAGTACGTGTCAAAGATTGTGCGGTCAATAGATTGTCGAAGCATACTTCAAGGTACTTATCAGTGATCTCAAGCAGACACATCAGTAAGCTTCAGGATACCATGACCATTAGTACACAAAAAATATATACACCGAAGAAACCAGGTTTTTCACTTTTAACGCTCTTGTGTACTATCAATATTCATCATACTTGCGTGATACTTGATACTATTCCAAGATAATTTCAACAGAATATTTTAAATTTTGATAAAATTTAATTTTCTAAAAGTAGATTTATTTGCATCATAAAACAAGTAATCTATTAAGTTTTTTCGATAATTTTCCGTTATCAATCAAGGCGTTTAATCAGTTTTTTTGTATTTCCTGTAAAATAGTGTTTTAGCACTTAAAATCTTTCCCATTTTCATGCCTCAATCATGAAACAGTGAATGTTTGTGATACAGAAAAGGCGAGTGGTAGGTATTGAGACAGTGCAAACGGATGGGGGCGTGTACGTAGTACTTATCCCAGACGAAGAGGATCGCATGAAAGACGTTTGGAAACAGAAGAAACTGTTCATCACTCGGACGCACACGGACTTTGAACGACTAGAAACACTCAAACGGCGCTCTGACGACACCCACATGCTCTTCAAACCGAGTGGAGAACTTATCACACATTTTCCGGATGGATCACGCATCACCACTTGCATTGAAGACGACGTGGCATGTAAGTTAATGCTTAATGCGCTTCTCGTAATATTATATTCCCCTTCACTGCCTTACAAATGCAATATTTTACACTACAAATTTGTTGAAGATCGGAATATTATTCGCCGTTGTGATGAAATATAAAAATAAATTCCTTTGTTCAGGTAATATATTTATTAAGTGGGTCGACGTTTGGACAGCGAATACTATCTTCCTCAGGGCTTAGTTGATCATAAACAAAATTCCAACATCTAACAGATGAATCTGAATGGATGTTAAATACAATGTTTGATTGTATGACTCGTCTTGTAGGGGGTTAGTGAATGATCACATGTCACCCCTCAGACGACGATAAAAAATTCCATTAACGGTAGACTAAGAGGGTCAGAGGCTGAGTTTTTCAGAGCATTCACTCGTACATTTTTCACTCCTGCAATTCATGCCACCAAATACTTTCAGCGACATATACTCTTCATGTATTTCATGCATCTCCCACCTCGCGTAGGAGTACCCAGAGATTAGGGGTTCTTAAATGATAGATAACAAAACACTTTTTGTAGATGACCAATCAAAGTTAAAAAATTAATTACGTAAAAAATATAACATTTGTTATTTTCGTCAGAAAGGAAGGCTTACAGATACATTATTATTTATAGTTTCGATAAAAACTGTTGATTTATTGCTACCAGTTGTTAAATTACATTAACTGACGGAAGCTATTTCTTTGTGTGATATTAAAAAAATGAACATTGTTCAAATGTGCTTTGATTTATTTACTCTACGGAAACAAGTGAATTTAACAATGTATAATAGACCAACTGAATGTGTGTTTTAGTAATTAACATATTTTTGTTGTCTTATTTCTATTCAGCAGTCATGATCCTACCCCTCTTGTATCCTGGAAGCAGTCTCGCCCACCATTTAGACGAACGAAACAAACTGTACGAGAATCAATAAATAAAAGTTATGATCATTGAAAAATATGTTTACATAAAGTTTTCCACAACTCACAAACTTTTTTGAAATTGTGGTAGTACCCCTCTTAACCGGCCTCTGATCAATCGGTCCTTGGATTAACTCAGATTAACCGGCACCGTGGAACAGTCTCTTTCTCTCTTTCAGTGCATAATAACTGGCAAGTCGTGATTCAAACATTGATTGTTTGACGGGTCTTTCCTGGAAGTTCGTGGTAAGTAAACCAACGGGGTGACGGGACGTTAGGCGCGCAAAGTGTAGTGATAGTAGAACGGAGGAAGGGGAGAGTGTTTGCCATTTTGATTCCCATCTTGTTTCCGAATCACTTTTCTGTGAATCCGTATTCAATATGTCTACTTTTCATTGAATGATTTTTTTCGTGTTTACGTATGTATTTACAAACTGTACAATAAAATGAATTATGTCGTGTCATTTGCTTGTATATTCGTGATAACCTGGTGAAATTGTATGATTTTTTGAACAAAAATTGATTTTTTACGGGAACCTCTGATAAACGGCCAAACGGGTAGCTGTCCCGACCAGACCGGTTGAGGGGTTCTCCTGTATCTCGTATCGTTTCACGTGCAATATTCGTCTGTCTTTCATGACTGACAGTGGCGGATCTAGACCTTAATCAAGGCGGGGGTTGGAGGCTAACCTGGGAGCAGTTTTGTTTAAAAATTGTGGTTTTAAATTCAAATTTTATAAATATTACCTTTAAATAAAATAAATAGTTGACAATCTGGTATGATTAATAACAATAACAATTATTTATTAAAGTTATTAATAAAATTAATAGTACCATATTAATATGGTATTATTAATAAATATAACGTTTGTATTATTAACAACAATATAAATTATAACTTATAACAATTTTTAATTTGGTAACATTTTCACTTTTACAAAGTTATCAACTTCGATTGTATCTGTTATGAGTTCAGGGAAAATGGAGGTCAGGTACAGACCCCTTAACCCCCCACCCCATAGATCCGCCACTGTGAACTGATGTATTGATTATCCAATTCATTAATATAACTTTAATATCTAGTTTAAATTTTATACGACTTACGTTTATCGTATGTGTAGAATACCGTTGATGTTCAAACATTTTTTTACAAAATTTAAAACATTTTTAAATGTCTGTGGCCATATTCCTACTCTACTATTTTATTGATTTATTATCATTAAAAAAAATTACTGAACTGTTTCGTAATAATCAAAAAATCTCAAAACTTGTTCATATTCCAATTTTGTTTTCCTCAGTGAATCGCCGGAAGTACACTTGTGATGCGGACTCCACCTTACGTTTGGTTGTGACGGGCCCTACACTGGGTTCTTCAATGCCTTCAAGCACAACCAACACGGATCAGCGACGCACATTGGATCCGTCGTCTCACCCTGCCCAATCGTCCGACGTTGTCCCTCGCCCTACGATTCCCTTAGAGCCAAGTCACCTAGAACCGTCTAGAGAAAAGGTCACTACAGTTGGAGGAGGCGGAGGTAAACTTTGTGAAATCTGTATGTGGCGTTCTATAACACATTTATTATGTGCTTTTTTTTCGCAACTGTCATTGCTAATTCATACTTATTCATGACTTGATTCACGTGAAACCAGTCTGTACCGCACTTCTTTAACACATTTATAAAAGTATGCATTTCTTCCTCCCCATTGAAATATTTTTATGAGAATAGAAGATATATTCTACATTCAGGTGTTGTTCAAAACTACTTCGATCAGCAATGAGCGTTGGACTCCCATTAACAAATTTTGACCCGTCTATGACACAACATTTATGATTCAAACTAAAGCATTAATTAATTAATATTATCGAATCTAAACTTAGGGTTTGTTAATTCTTGAAGTAGCAAGTCGTGAATCAGTAAAATAATATTTTGACAAAAAATAAGTTATTAGTTTAATTTTTAATCAGAGAATAGGTTTTCTTCCATTTTATTTTTTGAAAAAAAAAAGGAACAACGTTCAATCTTCATTAACTTCGAAACCTGCGTTGAACGTACATTGTCGTACACAATTTTAGATATTAGATTTTCGCTCAATAGGAGGTGATACTATACACAAAAATGCAATATGCATGATAAAAATGTAGTTTATTTTTATCTCGCCTGGTTTATTTAACAAAATATCACGATACTATTTTTAATATTTTTAAGCAAAATCGTTCGCCTAAGAAAGTAGGAGTGGTTGACCACCCCAGTTCTGCACACAGCGAAGAGAGGATAAATAGTTTTTTGACCATAAATTTATTATTTATTATTATTATTATTATCATTATTACTAGATGTTCCATTAGTCACTTGCTTACTAACTCATTTCACGAGGACGATCAACACAAGATGCGCTGCGGACACTGACTACATGGATTATCGAACGACAGACCAAGCTGAGGATGGAAATCTTTATATATAAATTAAAGGCGCATTTAATAATGTACAATGGGGAGGAGTGTTGACCCAACTGCGTAGAAATAGGATAAATGCTTACCTCTATAATATCTTGGCGAGCTATTTCGAAGGCAGGATTTCACACCTGAAAATGAGAGAATAACAAATTTACTGGGGAGCCGACAAGGGCTGTCCGCAAGGATCTCATGGGGGACCACGTTTTTGAAACTTGACTATTTATGGACTTTTACAAACAGTGCGAGACGAAGGACGCAAAATTTTAGGATATGCAGACGACGTAGTGGTATTTGTGGAAGGAAAAGGACAACGACAATTGAAAGCGGAGGAGAACAGAATATTATTTAAATGCGAAGAGTGGTGCGGACAGAATAAATTGGAAATTGCTGCAGATAAGACACTAGCCATGGTATAAGGGAAAATAAACGTGAAAAAGAGGGAACCACAAATAAAATTAAGGAGAATGAAAATTAAAATAAAGAATGAGCATATGATAGAATGATAAAAAGTGAGGATATATATTGGGGGGGGGGAACTGGATCAAGACTTAAAATTTGAAGGACATGTAAAGTACGTAGAAGGGAAAATAAAGAAAATTTACTACTCCCTCATGAGAGGAATGAATAAATTTAACATCGGTAGAAAACAGTTGCTTCAGTTGCATAAGGGAGTAATGGTTCCGATGTTGACTTATGGTTGTGAAACATGGTGTAAAGTCGTCAGGAATGTGAAACAATGGCAACTGCTACAGAGGGTGCACATAATGTGTTTGATGAGATTAAGTGGAACGTATTGGACAATATCAAGTGATGCGCTGAGTTTATTGGTGGGAGCCTTGCCAGTAGATATGTGTATACAGAAATGGGTCCTACTAGCGGTCAAGCGTAGAGAGGGAAAAATAGATCTGGATGGAACGTTTAACATCGCACGAAAAAAGGATGGAAAAACAAATAACAGATGCACTGTTCATGGCCTGGCAAATATGCTGGGAGAAATCTGAGAAAGGAAGGCAAATTTACACCTTTGTCTGATGTGCGCTTCGCAGAAAAGTATCGTAGATGGTTTCGACCAGGACCACCAGAAGCGAAGTTTTTGACTGGGCATGGTGATTTCAGAAGCTATTTGCGGCGTTTCGGACTGATCAACGACGGAACATGTTATTTTGGAATGGAAGAAGAGGCAAGGGATCATGGTGTTTGGGAGAGTTCACTTTACGGACCGGAAAGAGCGGAGTACATACGTCAGATGAGGACCGAAGGTATAGTGAGAGACTTAGGGAAGGCGATGATTGATGCAGAGATGAAATATTATAAATTTGAAAAGCAGCATTGGAGAAATAAAGAATGCAATGAAATGCTAGACGTTTGAATACCACCCTTCTCCCTGTAGATAGGGATAGGATCATATGGATGGTAAAGCAGCAAAGTCTCGAGGAAATGACAAATACAACACAGAAATGACGAGTGAGGGACAGCGAACAAGAATAGACAAGATGAAAACTGTGAAGAAATAAATAAATAGACTAACAAGGTAATTGTCGTGGAATGTTGGAAGACGCAGACACGATACGAAATAAATTAATATAAAAAATAAATCTAACTTTTACTATGTAACTGTTATTAAGAGTTGTTAATATGCATCGGTGAGACAGAAAATTTGATCAGAAAAAGTTGTTCTTAAAACAAGATTCGGTAATGAATATTGTATTCAATGAAACAAAGTAAAGATAAACCAGAGGAAAAGATACTAGTTGTACAATACAGTTGTGCACACTTTCAAGTCTCAACTGAGAAAATCGTGAGTGAAAATGTGATACGAATTTGACATCAATTTCTAATGTCTTCGCTCTTTGAGATGTTACAGAAATGTAAAGGAAATCATTTTGTGTAAATAAAATAATTTTAACGTATATTTCTTTCATTATAAAATTCAACGACTTCCTCAAAAAATAAATACTTAAAACGTATCAAATAAAATCCAAAACTTTAGGTATATTTACCGTGAAATACATGAGCGAACTCACTCACTTTCGAAGATGACAGTACATACAATTCCCCTACACTAAAGAAATTATACAAATTACACTTGTTTCATAAGCAGCTTCTTTGGACCTAGAAGATATGTGTTCAAACCACGCGCCATTGGCATGAGAGAGTAAAACTAACAGCTTGACATAAAAGCATTTTATATTTGGTATTTTAATGTAAATGAAATTAGCTGAACCAAATTTTAAAATTTTTGGCGATGTAGTTGTCTCAAAAACATAGTTAAATGTGTTACATAAATGCAAATCCATTGAATGCAGACGTGTGTACGTCACGTGCAATTGAGTATCTGACGACAGTTTTCGATTCTCTATCAATTTCATCTTTAGCATTTCATTTGTCCCATTTTACGGACTCTGTACTGCTCTGCTTCATACAGCTACACGACATTTCTAGATTCTTGAAACAACTATTTGTGTGGAACAGCAGAGATAAATTATTTTTCTCCGTCTTCATCAAGTTTTAAGCAGAATTACGCTATTTGGCTGTTATTCATATTAATGGTTTCAAATTTCGGCCTTTAAATCAAGTACCCCTTTTTACAGTGAAATCATTGATACCACTCAAAGTACGAAATATCCGTTTAGTCAGAATTCCTGCGCAAAGACGGACCGATGGACAGACGTTTAAAAAACACTATTTTTATGGCATCATAGACACACATTATTGTCATTTCCGTCATAATCTCGCGATCGAAAATTTTCACTCACTTTTCACACAATAAAGACTTTTCATACTCTAAACATGAAGTAAAAGGAAAGGAGAAACGATAATTTTCCTAGGAGTGGAGGAGGGATTGACCAGTATTGTTTCAAGCAGGCACGAGGATCTAGGAATTTTAAAATTAAATGTGCTGTTATAATTACACAAGCACCCACACACACACACAAATCGAAACCGAGAAGGTAGACTCTACTACCCATATGATAATAATAATGAATTTATTGTCAAAAAACAGTACAAACTGCGTATGACCACGTGGAGGACAATAAACTAATTTACTCTCCGGAAGCAAGCAAGGGACCATCCCATCAATTCCGATGAAGGGCCCTAAGGCAGAGGCGGATTCAAACATTTCAGCAAAAGTTCCTAGATAAGATAAAAAGTTAGCTGCGAGTTATAATACAAATATTATGTCAATATGTTTGTAATTTAACGCAAATATGTTTGTAAATTTACATGTACAAGTTATTATCGAACTATAGATTATTTTGAGTATAGTGTTTAAAAATCATAAGAGTTGAAAAAACACTAAATTCACGATTTATTGTTACAATAAACACGCCCCTAGACAAAGCCTAGAGAACCTGTATAAGAAATC
>NNCF01127813.1:1333776-1355019 GCA_002313205.1 Laupala kohalensis
ACACTAAATTCACGATTTATTGTTACAATAAACACGCCCCTAGACAAAGCCTAGAGAACCTGTATAAGAAATCCGCCTCTACCCGAAGGAAAAACGGAGAAAAACCCGGGCCAGGATGGGATGTATTTTGCGGCGCAGAAATCGATTATGACTATAAAAAAATTTAATTATCCAATTTTCACTTAGCACCCCCTATAGCCCCCAGGGGGGGTTGTTATTTCGTTTTTCATTAAAATTTAAAATACATAAACATTTCCAGGTATTTTGGTGAACTGAAACCAAATATAACGATAAAAAATGATTTGAACTACCCAACAACCCCTTAACACCCTATTACTATCCCCATGAGGGGTTGAAATTTCATTTCTTTTGAAAATACAAAACGTATGTATATTTTCAGGTATTTTGGTGAGCCAAATCCGAATATAACGATAAAAACGTATTTCATAATATGCACACATTTTTAATTTTCACAGAGTATTATGTTCAATTTTCATCCTCTGAGGATCGTAAGGGGTGTTAGCGGGTAATTGGAATCATTTTCTATCGTCATATTCAGCTCAGCGCACCACAATATCCGAAAATATACACATATTTTTAATTATCAGAAGAAGCAAAATTTCAACCCCCATGGAGGTTTTAAGGGGATGATAAGGGGTATTTGGGTAGTTAAATAAGTTTTTATCGTTATATTCGGTTTCAGCTCACCAAAATACTCATATTTTAAATTTTCATGAAAAGCGAAATCTCAACCCCCTTGGGGGCTGTAGGGGGTTGCTAAGAGAAAATTGGATAATTAAACTTTTTTATAGTCATAATCGATTTCAGTGTCTCAAAATAAATAGTAGGGGTCTACCTTCTGGGTTTCGATTTTTTTTGATCATACTATACCTGTTTATAGTTCTGATTTTATTCTGTGACAGGGACTAAATTCCACTTCTAGAATTTGTATGCCAGAATTAAACGAGTGGTATGATTCAATTAAGTGTCTGGCAAAGTAGACGCAAATACTTTTTACATTTTAAAGAATTCAACAACTAATGTGACTTGAGGTTTCCTTTGCGATGGTCAGGAACACGTTGGACAGTTTATAGAATCTCGATATTTCCCTAAACTACTAAACTAGATAAGAGTTTTTTATGTTTATACATATTGTGTTTAATGATTTGTTCACAGATGCAGATGGAAAATTCGTAGACTATGGAAAAGGCGGAGGACATTCTGATGTATCTTCAAGTGCATATTCTCGCTATAACAAAGATGTATTGGTTCTTGCGGCGGCAGCTCTTGGAAGCGTTACATGGAGTAAAAAGGGTGACGCAGGTCAGTATCAAAGATGCATTGTTGCAATGCAGTATGTGTGTACTTGGTGACATAATGTAATAATAACAATAATAATAATTCAACGTAAATGAACCCTCCTACCCGTGGACGGTTTTCCTTCGATTAGAGATGGATTTTTCTTACAGGCTCTGTAGGCTCTTGCCTAGGGGTGTCGTCTATTGAAATTATAGTCTTGAATTTAGAGTCATTTTAATAAATCCGATTTATACACAATAATTTCAGAATGATCTATAGTGAGTAATAATATGTACTTGTGAATAATTTTATTAGTAAATGCCAATTTTATGGTATTCTGTTAATATATCATGCACTGAACTACTTTTATTCTTATCTTAGGAGTGTGCTGAAATGTAAAATTCACCTCTCCCTTTGGGTCCTTGATCGAAATTGATAGGATGGTCCCTTACTTCTGGAGAGTAAATGAGTTTATAGTCCTCCATGTGACCATACGCAGTTTGGGACTGCTTCTTTGGCAATACGTTTTTTATTATTTATCACGGAGGAAAAATAATTGTGAATCACACTAAAACAATACAGATCTACTAAAACAATACTATGTTAAACAATACAGATCTAGAAAAAAATAGGCTGGCCAATAATAAATCACAATGCGTGCTCATTAGTACTACGAATAAACTAGAGAAACGAATAAAGACAGTAGACCATGGGTTCCAAACCTGGGGGTAATTACCCCCGCAGGGGTTAAACAGCTATTCTGCGGGGGTAATAATGCTGGTAATTTTAGGCATATATATGACAGATCAGCGCCACGTTTCTTGCGGTCTCTCACGTTGCATGTACACTAATAAAAAAGTGGCGATGTGTGTGCAGATAGGTAGCCTCTCACTGTGTTATATCCCTTTCTAGCAGCTGTCCCCGCAGTTTTCTTCTTGGATATTAAGATCATTTTCTGCTGATGACTAAATTTTTAAAGATGAAGATGTGTCAGCCAAAGTAGAATTTCTCGGACTACGCGAGGATAGCACTTTCAAAGTAGAATAGCACTTTCAAAATTATGACCTTGGTATTTTTTGGCGAAAAGTAGTTGCTGAATATCCTATTATAGCTGACACAGCTGTAAGAATGATAATACCTTTTGCTACCACTTATAGATGTGAGAGTAGTTTCTCAACTTTAGTAACATTAAAAACGAAGGCCAGAAACCGTCTCAACGTTGAACATATCTTGAGATGAGCGTTTAGTGAAACTAAACCTAACGTAAAAAATATCTTGCGGATACAAAACAATTCCAACACATTAACTTTCATTAATTAATTTTGGAACTACATTGAAATTGTAATTACGTATATTTGTGTGCAATTTTATGATTAATAAAGTTTATTTGTATGCATGTGCTGTTTTCTTCAATAACATATTAAAGGGGGGTAAAATAGTTTCCCTGTTAGTTCATAGAGGTAACAAGACTGAAAAGGTTAGGAACCGCTGCAGTAGACAATGTGTTCGCCGAGAAACTACAGAATGCTGGTTCATAATCAATTTTTAAATATATAAGCGTAGACTTCCGCGGCCGGAGTTAGTATGAACTTATTTGTCCGGGACAAACTGCGTCTTCGTAGATAAAACTAGCGAAGTTTCGGCAATCATGCTGTGACCATCTTCAGGTCAATGTCAGAGCCGTACAGACCTAAATTGCTGTCGTACTCTGCGAGGTCGAACGAGTCACGCGTCGGTTATATAGGTTCGGTTGGGGGGCATCATACTGATTGACCAATCAGCGCGGTGCGGAGCGGGACCGGGTGGGGCGAGTGTGGGGTCACTATGCGCTTGGCGCCCGAGCACGATGGAGCGCCCGTGGAGAGTTAGTACCCAACTCCAGGTGCTAGCAAATATGTTGGTTTGATTGTGATTGATCTTTTTTTTTTTTTTTTTGCTCCCGCCAATTGACTGTTTGAGACACGTTATAAACTCCATGTATGTGTAAAAACGTCTTCTTGTACCTCATATTTATTTAGGTCACGCTGTCGAGAAAGGCGTAAGCAAAGCCTCAGTACGTGATGGTAAACGAGGAGAAAGAGATAGCTCGAATTCACACGGTCGCAAGACGCCTGACAAAACGCGACCGCCGACTCCGAAGGAAGGACGCACTGTTCGCCTGCAGGAAGTACCTGAAACGAGAAGGGAGAGCAGCAAACGGAATAGCACCGACGAGGCCAATGAACACGCGGTCTTGGAGGCGTCCAAGGATGATGCCTCTTGTTGGGATGACTTCGATGAGATCTTTATCTCACACACCATTGAACACCCGAATTTTGCCACCGTGGTAGGTTAAGTTGCTGTGAAGCCCTCATCACACTGAGCAGGCGACGCGACGGATAGTAGAGTATCTTAGTAATCACCTGAGAGTCCCTTCCAATGATGAGTAATGGTGAAGTACAAATGACACGACTCTCGAGAGATGTATATCATACTCGTATTCTACCAGTCGCATTTTCCCGGAAGGACGCGCGTCCTTTGCGTCTCCGGCGCTGGTCACAATTTTTTAACAAAATGTCGAGAGAATTCCCCATTACTTGCGTTTCCAGATCAACGCAAACACGTTCGGACGCTGTCGGGTATTTCAGCTGATTCTTCCGCTGATTTACTGCATACTGCTGTAGATTGGTAGGCGTCAGGAAAGTCATGTAGACTCGGGGGTCATTGCTCACATACGATATTCTACACGTGCATCATGTCTGCTATGTTACGTAGATCTACTGAATGCCTGTTTCGTGAGTTTATGAAGCTTTGTGAGCGGAAATACCCGAAAACGTCCGAACATGTTTGCCTTATCTTATAATATTATTTCTGGTTTGTTTTCACATTTGACTGAAGTTGATTCATGTATGAAAATCAGATAATGATTGTCTAAAATACATGCTAATTAGATCGAACAATGAAAACATAATTCAAGTCAATATTACATTTATTTATCATTGTTTTTGAATAAACTAGTAAGTCTCCTGTTGTACTACATTTTTATTTATTTGTTTTTATATATTTATTGCATAATTGGTTTCTTAATGTGAATGCACTTTACCTAAGGAAAAGAAAATGAGGCGTGACAAAATAGTTTGCTAAGTAATTCCTGATTTACATATACTACCTTCAGAGTTAGCTGAACATGGAGCATTTCTAACTGCAGTGTCGTGGAAAGAGCTGTGACACTGTTGGTGGAATTCCCATTTTGTTGTGTTGTGTGATACGCTTTTCCTTACGTAATTATGGATAATACAATTTTAAAATAAAATTTTAAATAATAAATTATTTTTAGTCAAATTTTAAACTAATCCGTTAGCTTTACGACCTATTCTTAAGACAAAAAATCTTTACATTTATTGCGTTAAATATAAATTCACGACGTTTGGATCCCATGTTTTGATCACCGGATGTTGTATTCATACATCTTCTTAGCAACATAACTTTTAAACATTTAACTTTTAAAATTCACAATCAACCAATAACATCAGCATAAACGTCGTAAAGTTATCTTACTCTTATTGTACGAGCAATAATCGTGTTTAAATCCTTTACCTCGTAAACTTATGGTGGGAAATTGTCGAGACTTGATATATACGGGAGTTTTTAATGTCAGGAATCGAATTGCATAAGTGTCAAACTTGTGAAAATTCTTATTACAAAAATATAATTTTAGATTTAAATCCGTTATTGTCTGTGAACGAAACACTGTTTCTTGCCCTTTTGTCTGAGATACATGCTTTGGGCACACACCTACAGGTCATGACATTTGACTGTTCTGTGGAATGAAGCAATGCACAACACTCGCTACCGATGACAATGAAATGATAAATGAGACATTTCCCAGTAGCGCGGATGCCACTCCCTGACACCTGGATAGTCATCGGTATTATAAGAAATAATAATTCTTCGGTAAAATAATCGATAAAGCGGTAAAAAAAGAATACTTTTATTAAAAAATTACTTGAAAATATTCTTGTATTGTCTGAATGCGAGTGTTGCTCTTTTCCCTAGTAAAATAATATTTAAAGTTACGAAAAATACGTAACAATTTTGTTTTTTTTAAATATTTTAACATAAATTTCATTAAATTAACAAATTAAATTAACTTATCAAATTAGTTATGAAAAAATTGTCTATCAACTCATTTATTAAAAATTTACTGGAATTTTTAAAATAATTAATAAATTCGAACGTAGTTCGGTTTGAAACGAATTAAGGATGATACACGAAAATACAAGTAACATTAAAAAAAATCTGTTAACTAATACAATATGTTACAGACATACAACAGTGCGACAGGGATGACATTAATTAAATCGCCCGATGTCAATATGTTGGTGAACCAAGATGGCACGTACCAGGTTGAGTTGAAGGGTACGCGACATCCGTTGGGTGAGACAGTGGTGGTAATACTTGTGAATGAACACCAGGTAGTGATGGAACATCGCATCATACAAGGTGGCGATGTGCTTTGCCGCTTTGAAATGGAGACGATCACTTTCAAGTGCGACAACATCGCCCCCACAACTGCAAGTTTCTCTTTGTATTTTGTACTTCACCTTCTATACATTTCCTCGATCATTTTTTTTTCTCTTCTTCGTTTCTTTGATACAATTGCAGATTGTTCATTTGTTGAATCCGAGGGGAAAAAAGCGGGTAATTTTTCACGCTGCCTATTATTTGCAGATAATGTAACAATCCTCAACATTTTGAAAGAATTTTCTAATTTTTCTGCGTGAACTAGTTATATACAATAAAATTATTGTTATATTCTTCTAAATTCTCTCAAATGTTGCACATTTCAGTTAACTATGCTACAACATCTAATGTCTTTAATGTATTTTTTGCCCCCTCACAATAAAATATTTATAACTGCATCTACCCTGCTGTACAATTTTTCCCTACATTTATTTCTAAAAGTCGTGAACACAGTGTATTCTTATTTTACTTTACACTTTCATTAATAACTTCATATAAACTAATGCATAGAAATACATATTACTGCACGTATTCCCTTATTGGGTTCCGGAAATATAAAGTCATATTTGACCTATTCTTCCTGCATTTTTGTTATATTATGGAATTGATTTATGTAAATTAATGTATTGAATATCACCGTTTATTATTTTACTTCTATAAAAATCTGATAGAATAATTGTGTTAAAAAATTATAAAATATACCAACGCGGAAATATTTTATTGGCATAAAATGTTTTTCAGTGTTTAGCTCCGTAGTAGTGTTGCTTTCTATTATAAGTTTATTGTTCAATGTAATGTGCTAGTTAATTCAGAAATAGGTTACAAAAAAAGTAATATTTAAGCTATAACGTGCCCTTCCGTTTAGTTAAGACACTTCGAATTCCGTTCTCTTCGCTTGAGAAGCGATTCACAGTGTCCTCTGCTCTGCTCCTGCAACAGGTGGTTTGTCAAATGTTGGACTCAGAAGGTCGCAGCTTCGATGTGCTCGCTTCCGGTGAAACCGAGTTCCGGCATGTGACTGCGGGTGACGATCTCGTCGCGGCAGACTTCGCGCGCTATTTCCTGGTACAACGCGACCTCACAGGGTTGGAACTGTGCACCTCCGGTTGCGTGCGGAGTATGATGAATAAAACACGAGAGGATCCTCGAGGCATGATTCTCTCTCAGCAGGATGTGCATGTGAGTCGTTTTCTTAATAGAGATCATTCAAAGTTGTTAATGATTGGTGCAAATTTATTTCCCAAGAATGGAAGAAATATATTGTTGGGTTACCGAAAGTATTAGATTAGTGTTATACGGATTTACAAAATTAGCTTAGATTACCTGAAGCCTGGAATGCACTAAACACAATGTCAGTTACTTTAAAAGGCTAGGCTTAACCAATCACGAGATATTTAACTTGACGTAAATGCTTTCAAAGGCCAAAAACTGTGCGCGCGGTAGGACAAAAATGGCCACCATTTTAAAACCAGATGCAGTTAATTTTTTTCAATGTTTTTCAACGCTACAATAATACTAGAAACAACACACACAAAACGATATTTTTCTGAGGAGGTGCGGCGACACGCCCTGGATCGCTTAGTATGGATTGACCCTAGTGACACTGTAAGGGACCGGGATAAAAATACATTAATAAATAAAGATTCAGTCCTGCGCACAGGTAACTACATATACCTCTGCAAGAATGGAGATGAAAAATTGTATTGTTGTTTGTAATTTTCTGGTTAGTAAAGTTAAAGAAGTTAGGTGAGAAGGGAACCTATGCCTCAATATGTGACACGCACATCTGTACACTTGCAGCAAGCGGATTTGAGCCACTATCTGTCGTTGATGCCTCTGAAGACCATGTCAGAGCGATGGCTCATGCCGCTAGAACCTTTGCGAATGACCACTGAGACGTTGCGACGACGAACTAAACGCCTCGCCATCTTGAACAAGCAGCCCGATTTCCCTTTGCGCTCCACCTATGGATATCCACCTAGCTGGTTCCATCCTTTTCCACTCAATAAACGGAAGGTACGTTATTCATCTGAGGAGGATCTGTTCAAAAGAAGCTATTTCCACTTTTTTAAACTATTTTTTATCTCTTGGATAATATAAAAAATAACCTTCAATTCTGTTCAACAAAAAATTCCTGTAAAAATACAATATATTCTTTGTGGTAAAAGAAGTGTGAATTGTACACATTATTTCCTTAATTTTGATTTTACATTATTTGAAAAAGTTTGTTTCCCTTGACTGGTTATGGTGACAAAATATTTAATTACTAAAGATTACATTTCTTACGAAATTTTAAATGATTTAATTACATGGTTTCTCTGTTTTCTGAAAAATCACTTAGATTGGAAAATGTTTCAACACACTCATTTGTAAGATTATGAAGCATAGCGCACATTTTGGGCAACACAATTCATGGTTTTAAATTCCGCGTACCAAGAAAGTGTTTCTTTTAACATATTTATACTTTTGATATTTCCGTGGCAATTGTTTGACAAGTTTTTAATTACCTGCTTAATATAAACAGAACTTAAATGCTTTTCTACCTATAAATAATATATTTACTTATTTATTCAAAAATATTTCTTCATTTGATGCCACTAAATCTTTAAAGGCTATCAAGATTTTTTAACACATGATTGAAAATAAATTAGAAATGCATTTTTTTTAGTTTTCGGTTCCTGACGTACGACTGAAAGAAATTAAAGAATCTCATATTAATGTCCCTGTAAATTAGTATTTTCAAGAGAAGATCAATAATTGCAATTAATTCCCAGGTTTTTTCGTGGACATCTGAAATTTTCCCTCGCACCACCCGTTGAGGACGACGGATACTTCAGAATAAACTTTTTATACAGGACATTGATGAAGTACTCGTTTTAATATATCTTTATAGGATAGAAATCAAAATGTACTATCATAATCTTGATAAGTGGGAGAGTAAGAAAATATTTCCTTCAGCTTGTTGATTTATTAAAAGATAAATTTACTCCTGCTTGATTTGCATGTAAATTACTTGGTGGTTCTTTCAACTATAAAAATTGGACTGTACTATTTCTGATGCTTTAAAACAATTTTCTCGAATTAGGACCTTTTCTGTTACTAGGAAAGACTAAGATGAATTTAATTATCACAACTTTTTCAAAAATGATTTCCTAGTGTGAAACAATGGAAACGAAAATAGCAACGCACGTTACATGTTGCAGTAATCTTCAGACTTCATAATTAAGGTGACCTCTTTAAAAAAAAAATTTAAAAAATTAATTAAACTTTTTTAGAATCTGAGTCATTGGTACCACTGTATTTTCCAGAGAAGTAGACATTGTTTGTGTATTGATAACTTTCCAAGAGTTACTCTACCGTCTTAATATTTCATGTTGAAGAGTGAGTGCCGTCTCCCCAAATCTCCTTCAGGTTCATTATAGAACTCACATTACCGAATGGAAGTGTGATATTTAGTTATATCACTCCCAGATCCATCTGTCATTCGTTTATCGTTTTTAATTTGTACTTTTAGTCATTTAGACGCAGTTTGTTTAGTTTTATTTGGTTATAAACTTTCACAGTCTAGCACGGTTACACTAAAACACTTATCTGAAAACCGGCTTTATCTATGAGTGTCTTGCGAAAATATTGTTGAACATTAAATATTGTTTAATGCTCCGTTTTGGTTTCTTGTAACATGTTCGAAAGAGGATGTTAGTGTTGGAACGAATCGTCTCAATTACATATATAAGACGCAGGAATTGTTTGCTTTTTTGAAAGTGCTACTGTGCTCTCCACGTGCTACAAGCTGCACGTGTGGTTGGAAATACAATGGAACAAGCTCGGCACCCATCATTGTGTTTCTGGAACAAAAGTTTCGTGATGTGTACAATCCCTGAAGGTGCATCCTCATTATACCTATCCGATTGGCCCTGCAGCGTCTCCTTTACCTCAATGCCGCAAGAGTTCCTTTGATTTTTAAAGCCACTGCTCGGCAATTCGACCGACCAGAGACCGAAACCGATGGTTGGGTCTCGCCAATTGTCGTTAGCAATCGGCCAAGTGTGAACATACTTAAACACTTGTATCTTGTCGTGTTCGCCAGAAGGGAATGGAGACAACGAAGGATGAGACTGATTCTGATGGCAGCGAAGATGATCCGCTTGCTGTGCCTGACCCGTTAATCGTCGATATGCTGGTGGAGTTGGTTCCTTACAAGATGCGGCTGCGACGCACTCTACGCAATGTCATCAAAACTATCGCACGAGATCTGTCCACAGCTTCCGATGAGGATGTAAGTAGTTAACATAGTCAAATAATAGCTGCAATTAAAGTGGATTAGACTTCATTTTACTCGTCCTTCGTACCATGAATTAAGTTTCTCTTACAGAACCTCCCTCCAGAAAATTCATCATTAAATACTTTGGTTACATTTATATTTATAATAATAATAATATTTATTTATTGCAAATGGGAAGATCTTTCCCAGTGACAGAATATAAGGAAATACAATACAAAAATACAGAGCACTGAAATAAAAACTTGTTAAATGAATCATTAAACTATATGATAATATATTATTAAAGTATTAAATATAAAAACATTTTACCCGAAAACATCTAAATAATTGATAAAAAAATTGATCATTGCACATTTTATTTTACTGATGACCCAAACACTCGATTTACCCTTTTCGTGCACTTCACTTCACATTTCTTCCAACTTTTCTAAATCACTTATTTCCCTCGTATCACTTAACTTCACTTCACTACTCACTATCACTCCACTAGCTTCCCATCTACAATAATGTACCTATTCTTCCAAAACTTGCCTAATCCTTTTAATTTGTTTTCTCCCCTTTTCTTAAAGCGTTTTTGAATTTATGAGAGGTTGCTGAGCCCGATAGCGCTCCCACGAAATCCGCAGGTAAATTGTTCCAGTCCCAGACTGATCTATTGACGAACGAGTTTATAACATGATCCCCAGAACGATATTATATTATTAGAAAACGGATTCGTACCAAAGTATTTTATTTCCTGTATGAAGTTCTGGTATGACTAAAGTATTTGTCAGAACAACAAAATAATAAATTTAAAGTTAACTAAAAATACAAAACTTAAAATTAAATAACATCGAAGAACATTTAAATATCATCAAAAATAAGTAATATAAACAAAGAGAAAGGAGAGGTATATTGCTTGAATATGCTCGAGAGCACTGAAAGAGTAAGAAAGGGATGGACAGATAAAAATATTTTGTAGGGGAAAGTAATGACATTTCACTGATAAGTAACGCATATTAGCAAGACTGTGAAACGAAGTGAAATCTTATGGAGCAAGTTCATAGGAAGATTGTAGATAATAGCTCAGGAAATTGGTGATTTTTAAATGGTAAATATGTTGTTGCAGGGAAAAATTAGGTGTATGTTTCACTTTATGCCAATGAACACTACAAGTAACGTACGTGTAGTATCATACTCCCATCGTTGAATCGTATTATCAGAGCCGGATATACAAGTTTGTAGTAAATATAAGCGCCCTTCGAGAACAGATTTTAATACGTATCTTTTAAATATTTATATATTATTTCTAGTTCTCTAAGCTTTTGTCTAGGGGCGCGTTTATTGAAACAAGAAATCGTGAATTTAGTGTTATTTCAATTATGATTCATAAACACTATACTCAGAATAATCTATAGTTCGATAATAATTCGTATAAGTAAAATAAATTTTTGTGTTACATTACAAACACGTTGATATTCCTTTAGTATTATAACACGTAGCTAACATTTTATCTTATCTACAAATTTTTCAATCCGCCTCTGCATTAGGGCACTTGATCGGAATTGATGGGATGGTCCCTTGCTTGCTTACGAAGAGGAAATTAGTTTTTTGTCCTACGTGGTCATACGCAGTTTGTACTACTTTTTTTGACAATAAATTTATTTATTTATTTCAATTTATTTATTTATAATATATAAACAAAGTAATAATTATATTTTTGTTTATTTATTTTTCTTCTTGGGTAGTATACGGTAAAGGAAGTATAACCATTACAACTATCTAAAAACTTTAAATAAACCTATCTAAAACACAACTTAGTTTTACATTCGTAGGGAATCTTTACTGATATCTGAGTATCGTGAAAATAATTTATTAGATAACATTAAAAAACCTCACATATTTTGATAACTTTCTTTCAAAATGTTATAATTTTTTCGTTATTTTATTGGTACCATCAAAAACTTGCCTCTAGGCAATTACATATATTGCCTATGCCTAAATCCGCCTTTGCATATTATTCCAACTTTATTCATTAATTCTTAATCAATTCATTATTCCAACAGAACGTTTCACAACGTCTCTCTGCAGAAGACACTTACAACGCCCCTGAATTGGACGCTCCATTGAATGAGGGTAGAATATCTTTCATCAAACAGGACGAATCTATGGTGGAACGTCGACGGCGTCGTCAAACGCACCAAGCCTCACGGGTTCGACCCACGTGGCAAGAGAAGACCACGTCTCCTGCTGCGTTGCATCTCTACAATTTGGCCATGAGTCGACGACTTGCTATGTCAAAAAGCGAGATGAACCTTTTCAAGGTAAGAAATTGTGGATAATGTAATACAATTTATTAATTTAATTTCTTATGTTAGCAATCTTTGTCGAAAAAATAATTTCATAATTTAAAATAAATGTATCCGGTTGGAACGATGAAACGGAAATTTTGTCTTTATGAGTATCTCCCTTACCTGGGTGAGAGAGATAGGTAAAACCATCGTAACCGCTATGGGTAAAACTTAACGAATAAGAAATTTTACTAGTTTGTTCTCCGAAATGTTGCTTTCATGAGCTTTTATTTAAGGGATACAATCATAATCCTTTATAACGTGTTACTTCTGAACAACTAAAGTTAATTTACATTATCTGAGCGTATTAGTAAGAATTTTTAAGAAGTAATACGTTTTCCTATTTGTAATGCGGCCATCTTAATGCATAATATTAAATATTAGCTGATTTTACACTGTTTTGTATTTTTCAAAACTAATTTATTCATTTTGTCACAACTTTGTAGAGCGAGATGATGAAATCTCGTTGAAGTCTCTGGAGATTTCACGAATGAAACATTATTTCTGCAGATTTTTTGTTTTTTATTGATATATTTTTGACAGCCTTTTTTGTACTAATGTCATTTCAAGGAGAACTATTCTTATTTTACTCTAATAATTTCTTGTTTCTCCCTGACTCATTTGTGCATCCCGCCACGAACAGTCGACGCCCTTCTTCTCATTCAAGTGGTTCTTCTTCTTTGTAGGCATCTCGAATGGTTCCTACTTTTGAAACATACTCTTCAAATATCTCGTATATTTCCTTTTAGCTTTCTTCACACTTCATAATCCTCCAGATATCATTTTCTTCAAGAAACGTCCCGTCTCGTTGCCGTGTTTTCATAATATGTGATTTGCATTTTCTACCCTAATGTCGCAAATACATGTTGAATCTAATTTCTTCCATATTAGTAGCAAACTTTCCATCTATTGTTGTAAATTCCATCTTATATCCATTCAACCTCAGCCATTTTTGTGCTGCTTTCTGAAACGCACAACAGATAGTCATATGTTATTCTCCTTGTCTCACTTTATTTGACAATCCGTTGAGAAGTTTGTATTTCAGCTTTTCTTTGTACCTTTCTGACTCACTCTGAGCTCTCCTATATTATTATCTTATCTACCTTCCGGAATATTTTATTGAATGTTTATTGAATGTGGGCAGAATTTCATTCAATAACTACAATGTAGCTTTTGAGACCGTGCTTTATGCTCCTCTTAATTTCAACAGAAATTGTCACTTCAATTTATTTTCCTCATGACGATAAACATATCGGTGCTCCCATACTATTGCTCTATGGAACATGACAGGTCTCATTGATCGTTCATAAAACATAAGTAGCTCTTTTACCTCCTTTATTATACTTCGTTAAACCTACTTCGAGCATGCTGTTGTACGTATTTCTTTCTTGGTCCAACTTATGCTACATATGATCTATAAACACCTTGCACGGGCGTCAACTTCGGCTGAGTATGAGCTCGGGACCCATTGGCGCGATGGTGAAAAGTTGAGTGTTTTAAAGAGTGGAGATCTTGCCTTCATTGACCGGGTCGTTAGTATGGTCTTAACCTCTATAAAAAACCGTCAACCTGAAGGTGGGTTACGCGTCAATGAGGTGAATATGTTGAGACAACACTCGTTAGCGGACAACTGCCGCACCTCAGTTGTGTCAGGCCTAGCGGCGTTATGTGTGGGCTTCACGTAGCTGAACATCTGTTACCCTGAACTCGTGGGACCAACATATCGAGTCCTGCGGGTCGGGTGGACCACTGGGGTTGCCTGACACCCAAACTTCTGCGATGAGGCAGAGGGTTCATGATCAACTTCGTTGTCAAAGATACAGAGCATTACGTTTGAGAATTTGTAATGAATGAAACAATTAATTAATTAATGAACAATTAATGAATGAAACAAACATATCGTTAGTTAAGGTATCATCTTTTATGGCCAACTGGGAACCCTTCAAGTCTTTCGTTTTCATGAGGGAAATTCTCTAGCTCTTTCTACAGCCCACGACACTCCACCTGACCCCGATTTGATACATTTCGAGATACTTAGGCAACTTTGTCTACAATCGAAGGTATACCTTCTTGATATCTTCAATCGTTCCTGGTACGAGGGAGTATATCTCAATTTGTGGAAAAAAGCGCCTATTATCCCTCTACTAAAATCCCCCGGTGATGACAAGACAGCTATTTGTTCTTATCAATGTATCGTCTTGACGAGTTGCCTTGGTAAGACTCTTGAACGGATGATCTACGGTGTTTGGTGTTTTGAGACCCATAACCTGCTGAGTCGATCTCAGTATGGTTTCAAGAAGTTCCATTGCACCTTGGGCAAGTTACTTATTCTGGAAACGACAGTTCAAGATGCTTTCATACAAAGACACAACATCGGAGTATTTTCAGTAATTTAAAAGGCTTACAATATTACACCAACTCTATACTTGGCATTTTACTCCAACTCTATACGTGGGGTTTTAGAGGACGTATTTCTCAGATGATGCTGTCCTTTTTGTATAGGCGTTCCTACAGTTATGAAATTGGAAGAGAGACACCTCGGATCTCCTTGGAAAGAAGTGTGTCCCTCAGGACTTTGTTTTGAATGTGACATTATTTGAAATGGTCGTTAACAGCATAACATCCGCTGTCCAGCACTCTTTCTGTCGATAGCTTTCCCATCTTGTGCTCATCGAAGAGTGTCACAGTTGAGGAGCGTCCAATCCAACTTGTCTGCAACAAATTGCGTCAATGGTCAAAGACATTCGTTTCTGTGACGAGAAACTTGTATAAGTTTACGTATCACTATTAAGTTTACGTATCAATATTATTTTCAATAGTTGACCAAGCCTATTGCCAGAACCGCACGTAACGTGAGGGACGACTTTCTGTCCATCAGTAAAGTCTTAGCGCACCAAGTGTTATATTTGATAAATACTTAATCGGATTGAACATCTTACCCACATGAGATCTAGAGCATTAAAGTCTCGGAACATTCTTAAGTGCCTGAATATCAGGGAATGGGATACCGTTCGCGCTTTCTTGCTTCAGT
Source organism: Laupala kohalensis (assembly GCA_002313205.1). Taxonomy (NCBI): domain Eukaryota; kingdom Metazoa; phylum Arthropoda; class Insecta; order Orthoptera; family Trigonidiidae; genus Laupala; species Laupala kohalensis. The sequence goes on from NNCF01127813.1 coordinate 1,349,222, forward strand.
TTTCGAGATTTTACAAGAACCCTGCACGATTATGGCTGCGTTGTGTATAGCTCTGCCCGCACAAGCTATTTAAAAATTTGGATTGTGTCCATCACGGAGAAATCCAACTAATTACGGGAGCCTACCGTATTAGACCCACTCCCAGTCTGTGTGCCGAGAATGGCGAACCATGTCTTTACCTGCGGCGTGCGCTGATCATTTCTACGACTTTCCCCATTTGCGCACTTTACCGGACAATATGGCACATAACACAGTCTTTCATCCTTTCTCTGCTTTTTCCGTTTTTACAACAACGGAATGAGAGCAACCAAACCGTTTGGATATCACTACAAAGACAATTTCATTTTCAAATATCGGCACATTAAATGTCTAAAATCGAGATTTCAGGAAGGTTCTTTGCATAAACCGAAGACTAATTTCGATCTTTTGCAGTATAACAATATGAACACTCCAACTGCATTGTTGATGGTATACTTTCACCTAATCCTCGACAACCATTCTCATGGGTCGAAGCAGGGCGATGATATCGACATCTTCGTGGTGTTCACCTCGTAATGTCTGTGGCTACCCTTCTGACTTGTGCAGTGTTTACACTGCTGAGTGCTATGCCATGTTCAGAAAAATGCGACCGATTAAGTGCTCCTGTGGTTCAAACTTCTTGATTTACAGTGATTCTGTAAGCGCCCTTCAAGTAATCCAGACCTTGTATCAAACCGATAAGCTTGGATCCAATATACTTTTTGTTCAAACTGTCGGAAATAACGTGTTTTGCTGTGTCCCAGGACACGTGTCTCCACGATTCCAAAAGGGGACCTTGTAATTCCTTCAAGACAACGATCCTGAGGGAATGAATCAGTGAGTGAATGGTTGAAGAAGGGAATAATCTCAGACTTATCAAGTCCTTTATTTTATAATGGAGAAGTTCCTATAGGTCAGCTGGGTGTGAGTTTTTACTGGCCTGGCTATTCTGAATATCTTATTGGGAATGTTACCAACCGACAAACTAATTCAAAAGTTAGTACTTCGAGCAATAATGAAGGGAGATAATAATAGATGGAAAAATATTAAAGTTGGAGGATAAATGTTGGAGTAAATATTTAACGGAAACACATTTTTGCAAATGTGGCAAATAGAGTGGGATAAGTCACGGAAAGGGCGTGATCTTTATGAATTTATATCAAATGTACGATTTGCTGAAAAGCATAAAAATGGTTTGTACTAACCCCTGAATTGACAGAAATGTTAACAGGACATGGAGATATTGAGACATATTTAAAACGTTTGAAGATATTGACTGACGCAACGTCTGATTGTGAAGAATAAACGAAGAAACATGACATGTGCTTTGGGATTGTTAGCTTTTTATACCAGAACGGGCTAGGTACTTGCGGAAAATGAGAACAAAAAATATTATATGTCGAATAGAACCACAAAGGATAAATACTGAACAACGGTATCAATGTTTACAGGATTATGTAGCTGGAATATATATAATTATAACAGAACTAACAAGCTAGAGGACGAAGAAGATTCACCGAACGAGTCGCGGAATGTCATAGGATGGAAACGCGATCAGAAAGGAAAGAAATGAAAATAAATGGCCTGCCTGCACATAGGACATTGTCCTCTCACTCATCGGTATCTTTGCAACTTCCCGTATGTGACGAGTGTGGTACTAATGTAACTGTGTGTCACCTAATAGCTGACTGCAAATAATACATCAGGATACGAAGAAATATCGCTCTGGCTGCAGATTTACGAGCAATTCTCGGAAACGAAACCGGATCATGCTACTAAATTTCTGAAATTCATAAATAGATTAGGACTCCTCCCACTAGTTGTCGGAGGGGTTTAAATTTACATCCTTCTTTCATCTTCAATTTTCTCTTTTCTTTCATTGTCTTTTCCATTTGTTACAAATAATTTATTTCGTTTTTATCATATATTTTAATTTAATATATTAATCAACCGTCTGTATCGCTTCTTCTGTATTTTCTTTCTCATCTTCGCCACATCATATGCTATTCCCTTTTCCCTCCGATTACACTTTAGCCAAATAGCAATTATGATTATTTCAAGGCAAATTTCAAGAAACGTAATTATTGTATGCCCTAATTGGATACTGTAATAAGTTTCAGATAACGCAGCCTTAAATTCTTTTATCTTCCCGCATTTTGGGAAAAACCAATGTTTTGGAAGAGATGTTCGAAGTGGAGTCCGAAGTTATAATGAATTGAAATTCTGTTAGAGAGGGAGAGGGAAAACCCCAGCTACAAACCGCACCAAGGTTGAACCAACAGAGAACGTATGTTACGTTATAAGCCTTACAAAAATATATTTCTATCATGCGAAGAAATTTTATCTTCCTTGGTACTCAATGTCATTATTTCGTTGCTTAGTTACATGAAATGATTGAAAGCTTTTTTCTTCTGATTCTCTCGATGACTTTCCATACTGAGACATAGTAGATTGGAATAGTTAAGCAGGTTACCTACACGCGTGGAGGAGTGCCTATATGCTGAGTACCGAGGTATTTGAACTCAAGCGTGATTATTAAAAAGAAGACTATTATTATTATTATTCCCAAGAACTTAGAGAGTTTTTAATTTTTATTTGTAAAAGAAATAAAGTATACACTATTCAATATAAATAGGAAGATCAGTATACAAGTTGTTGTAATCACATAATATAAGGACATTGTATATATTTGTAATTTATATCGATAATATAATTAAAATACATTTATTGTCAAAAAACAGTACAAACTGCGTATGACCACGTGGAGGACAATAAACTAATTTACTCTCCGGAAGCAAGCAAGGGACCATCCCATCAATTCCGATCAAGGGCCCTAAGGCAGAGGCGGATTCAAAAATTTCAGCAAAAGTTCCTAGATAAGATAAAAAGTTAGCTAATATTAACAATGTAAGATAATATTAACAATGTAAAACACAATTATAAAAGACATTTTGTAATAACTGAAGCAAAATAAACTTGAATTACAAGGTCAATTTCAATTACTATTATTGTTAACTTATGTAAAATAATTTGTTAAAATAACATGAATAACTTGTTATATAAGTTTTTGTAAAACCTTTCTTGTAAAACGTTTTGTAAAAAATATTTGTAGAATTTTTTGTAAAACTTATTGTAAAACTTTTGTAAAATTGGAAAACAGGAAAACTATAAATAAATATCATTTTCAATTATTATCATCACTATTATTCCACAGCGGACGTCGAGTAGCAGCGCGTCGTGGCACCGTGGCATGGCGAAGATGCTGCGCTCAGAAGTGCAAGAAGAAGTAACGCGTCTGCGTCAGTCGCTACGCAGTGGCCGCGGGATGCCATACTTCGAAACGCCACGTGGCTTGGCTTTTCTCGAGGAGCAGGGCAGGCTGGAAAAAGGCGATGGGGGGGGACGAGGAGACCGCGCTATCCAGACGGACCAGGAAAAAGAGAGACGAACCAGGTAATTATTATGGGTGGATTTCATTTTTTAAATTATGTTTTGATAGATAGATGTATTACGAACTTAATCGAGTGACTAATCTAATATCCACCGTTTCTATGACATCATCAACCTACTCTATCACTAACTGTATGAAATGTTGAATCTCAATTTACGTCAATATCTTTAGAAATATCAACATATTATCAAAGTACACCTTATTGTGTCAAAGACTTATTTTGTTCATCATGCGCTGAATAACGTGTTCCGGTGTGTGAGCCAATACACATTTCTAAGTTCCTACCTGTGTCCGCGTAAGTATTGTAGGAGCAGGATTAAATCATTTCAGTACGTTGTGATTAAGAATATGAATGTAGATAAAGTTTAATTCGTTACTATTTCGTGAAATTCTTACATTAATACTTTAAAGAGTATTAATGCATTTTACGAGCAAGGAAAACTACAAAATAAGCTACAAAAAACTGACAATCATAATTGGACAACAAATTATTTCCTACTCTAAAATATTTCATAAGAATCACAAACTTTTCTATAACCCGTTCTTGCTCTGTGTGGAGTAATGTACATGCCTTCAGTCAGGATTGGAAGAGATAGTATCGAATTTATTTTCCCATTAATAGTTGCCACATTAATAGCTCCTTAAACCTGTCTTTGGTCAAATCGTTTTCAAAAGTGAATTTATAGTAGGTTATAACTCAGTATGAACTGGCGTATTGCTTCGTGAATTTTGCAATTATGTACAAATCGGTAGTAACAGTTAGTCAAAAATGCCCATTTTACAGGAAAGCATTTTTGAATCTGACGCCGTCGCCCAACTTATTCGATAAATTTCGTTTTGGGGAATAGAGCGCTAATTCATCTGCATTTCGTATTAGATAACAAATTATATCTAAGTTGTTAACATTTTGGCCAAAACAAGACTTACCTAATTTGGTACCAGGCACTTATCTAGTTATTCACATATTTAACTTGGGAAAAATGAACAAATTGTGCTTTCACCAAGGAACTGTTATAATAATAGTTTATTTTTAAGAATATACAAAAATTTAAAATCACTTATGTAATAATTCTCATTGTTAAGCAGTAATAGTATTAGACATAAAAATTTTGCAAATTACTAATACACATTTTAATTATAAAAAAGTGCTGAGAATTAAAAGAAATAGTTTGTTCATAGCTTACTAGATACACATAAAAATAAGTAAAAAGGTTAATAAAAATTAATTTGCAAATTTTATTAGGGCTTTTACATTAAGAAAAACGTTAATTGCACGCTCAGTTTGTACAATAAGTTGATTAATAACACGTGCAATGAAAAAAACTTTTTAGCTACATAAAAAAGTAAAATAAAATATAGATAAATATTATGAAAACGATGTATTATGAAATGAAAAGACAAATTTAATCTATTGGTAAGAATTTTAAATTACCATACAAACTAAAACAAACCATCTACATCTGGATAGATTTCAATGAGATCATGGTCTAATCGCTGAGAATTGTTCGTTTTTAAATTAATATAAAAGTTATAAAAGACGAGTAAATGTTTGGTAGCAGATCCAGAATATCCTTTTTTATCATCGCTTAATATCAAATCTAAGAGTACAATAATTAATTAAATGTAGATTAATTAAATAGTTACTAAAATTTACCTAATAACAATATATTTTCAATATATTTTCTTCCCTGTTCTTCAATTGTTCTGCTTCAGCATTCGAATCCTTTTTCATTGCAATCTTTTGGGACATTATCCATCGTCTTTACCTGTTTACACTTTCACAACAGATGTATTTTCGTTCTGCATCATTTCGGACGTTCTGTCAACGTCCGTCCCAGGCAGCACCGGTATTCGAACCAGGGTACTTTGGTTCTTAAGGCGAGGACGTTACCATTGGGCCACTGCGACCAGGCGGTGCAGGAGATATGTTTATCCTCTTGTGTTGTTCTGGTGTAGTATTAGTACCCCTTATTATTGGCATCCACAGGAGATGTATGTCGATTGAAGGTTGACTTATTGGATTACTAGCCAGGCGGATGTATGCGGCCTCCTTGATTTTCCGTATTTTTAGGTCGCTTTCTCTGGTGATGGAGGAGGTCTTTTCCAATAGGATGCGATGTTCGTTTTCCAATAGGATGCGATGTTCGATTGGTCGTAGCAGAACCCCTTATTTGTGAATTTTAGGGAGACCGTAGAAATGCGGGTTCTTAATGTAGTGAGGAGTCAATCCTACTGGAAAAGACCTCCCCCATCGCCAGAGAAAGCGACCTAAAAATACGGAAAATCAAGGAGGCCGCATACATTCGCCTGGCTAGTAATCCAATAAGTC
>NNCF01127815.1:7418-141211 GCA_002313205.1 Laupala kohalensis
ATATATATATATATATATATATATATATATATATATATATATATATATATATATATATATATATAAATTTATGTAGTAAAGGGCCACTCTAAAATTGAGTCATGCAAAAATTACCTTTTTTAATATTTCCACGTAACGTACAAATGAACATATTTCAAAACGCACCTGTAACGATACCGTTACTCCCGTAAGAATTACGTAACGTTGTCCCTACAATACATCTCTGAAAAAGAAAACTTGGAAAATGTGGCGACAAATTTTGATGCATTTACTCAATTGGTCGCTACTCATTGTTCTGTGCTCTTACTGAGCAATTGAGGATATATATTGAAGCGACAAACTTAAAAATTGAAAGTGCCATCTAAAACATACTCTCAGCGTTAAGCTTAGCGTTACGTAACACGAAGGCTAACGCCTCCTTACTGCTCTATAACACAGTGCAACGATTTCAGAAACTTCCATTCCCTCCCCTAGGGTGCTTTATGTAATTTATGGATGACCTCTTAACTCTATGGCTACCAGGCAACGCGCTTTTTGGGGGGAAAAATGAGAGAGAGAGAGATTATCCATCAAAAATATTTTTTTACCAAATTTCATTCGTTACTATATACAATTCAAAAAGGTATATTCTGCTCGAATCAAATAGTGAACGTATGTAGAAATAACAATAATAACCAGTTGGTTACCCATCAGTATCACGCCATTGCTGTAGCACTTTTTAAATAACTTATAACAATTTCAAAAACTATTTTCTTGCATGGTTGTGTTGCCGTATGGCTCATATTAATTTAGTTTTATGTGTACTCAACTTCGGCACGGTTGTGTACATTAATTCTGTAGCCCCATCCTGGCCCGGGTTTTTCTCCGTTTTTCCTTCGGGTAGAGGCGGATTTCTTATACAGGTTATACAGGTATAGTGTTTTTTTAACTCTTATGATTTTTAAACACTATACTCAGAATAATCTATAGTTCGATAATAACTTGTACATGTAAATTTACAAACATATTTGCGTTAAATTACAAACATATTGACATTATATATGTATTATAACTCGCAGCTAACTTTTTATCTTATCTAGGAACTTTTGCTGAAATTTTTGAATCCGCCTCTGCCTTAGGGCCCTTGATCGGAATTGATGGAATACGTCCCTTGCTTTCTTCGGGAGAGTAAATTAGTTTATTGTCCTCCACGTGGTCATACGCAGTCTGTACTGTTTTTTGACCATAAAATTTATTATTATTAATAAATAACTCCAGTACACATGAGAAATCAAGTATAGATGGGAATACATAAAAAAAGTTTTCATGTAAATTTGGGTATAAACTTAAGAATTAATAAAAGAGGGTAAAATGATATTCGATTAACTCGATTACTCGATTAACTGAAGGCAACTAGGTAACTATTTGTTGTTGTTTTTTCATGGTAAAAGTAATGTTAATTCTCTAAGTTAATCATGTAAACATAGTTTTTTATCTTAGCTTTGAAGTATTATAATAGCACATTATAACAAAGCTAAATACCTATGCTAAAACAGAAAGAACGTTTTGAAAACTTGAAACAGCCGTAAGTCGAACAAACGAGAAGGATGATTTCTTAGTGATAACTGGAAACCACAGAACTTAAAAGTAAATGAATAGACTACTGATGTTCTACTAAACAATACGCCACTACGAATCACAATATTGAAATGTCGTCTAAAAATAAAGGTTTTTCAGTAATTTGTGAAGAAAAATATTTGTACTGTAATGAAGGGAATTGTCGTGAACCTTGGGGGGTGGTTAAGGGGGCCATTCACCTCCATTGGACCTGAACTTTTAATAAATAAAATTGTAGTTGATAAATGGCATACTTTGTAAAAGTGTTACCAGACTATTAATTGTTATTAGTTATAATTGTTATTAACAATACTAGATTAATAAAGTTAATAACACCATATTAATAGCTTTAATAAATAATTATTGTTTGTTAATTATTTATTTGATGCATTTTATATAAAGGTAATATTTATAAAATTTGTGTCGTAAAAGCATATTTTTTAAACGAAAATGCTCCCGGATTATATCTCCCCCCCCCTCTTGATTACGGTCTAGATCCTCCACGAAAGAGAAACATCCTTTTACCACTCAAACATTTGGTCTTCTTGTTTTACTCTTCCTCTGACTCACGCTGTTAACGTACGTCGGTGCTGAATGCACACCAACTCCATGTAAAAGAATAAACCATCATACTTTCGCTGCATTAGATCGAAGAGGAGCGAATCGCCTTTCTGAGAACTCCTTTCTCCTTTTGCTTCTCTTTCTATTCTCTAAATCCCGGACGCCAAGCTCTCATTGACGCAGGTCCGTCGACCAAAGGATCCGGGTCGGACTCCGAACCCGGAGATCGCAGTTCGACCCCGAGGGTAGTAGAAATCATCATCTCTACACCGCATCTCGAGCCCCACGGGAGATGTGATCGAGAAGCAGAGCTCGACCTTAATGATATTTCTTTCTTTGGATGTTACCTATGACATTTTATTCTGTTCATCATTAGAGATATTTTTTTGTAGAGTAATTAAGATAAAATTCTTCTTCTCTGGTAAGCAAGCTGTGAGAGATATGAAGTGTTTTATTATCCGGAAGAAAATACAATCTACTTGAACATTCCCTGAAAGAGTATCATTAGGGTTCGTTGAAAAAACAAGTTTGCCGTATTGCATTACTCCTTCTAGTATTTGCACAATTTGGTTGTAGATAAACAAAAAGTTCCACAGGTTACAAATATTATTCATTGTGTTGGTCACAATCATTATAATAGTTATATGACAAAATAATTAATCCGTAATGTTTGTCGCAATATTATTTTCATTTGTAATGATTTCAATTATGTCAACTTCGGATATTATATATGCTATCCAAAGTATCATATCGCGTCATTGTGTGTTAATAAAGTATCGTAATAAATTCAATAATAATAATAAATTTATTGTCAAAATGCATTTACAAACTGAATATGATCACGTGGAGGACAGAAAGTAGTTTACTCTCCGGAAGCAAGCAAGGGACCATCCCATCAATTCCAATCAAGGGACCTAAGACAGAGGAGGATTTAATATTTCAGCACACTTCTAAGAACATAAATAATTCGGTACGTGTTATAACATTAGCAGAAAACCAACAAATACGTGTGAAATAACTTTTTTTGTTTTATTAAATAAGTACGTATTATTGTCAAACTATAGATTATTCAGAAAATACTGTTAATAAATTGTAATTATTAAAACAACACTAAAATCGAGATTTATCTTTCCAATAGACACAGCCCCTACTCAAGAGCCTAGTGAGTCCACCTCTACCCAAAGAAAAACTGGAGAAAATCCCGGGCCGTATGTATTTAGTTCTTCTAAACACGGTAAGTAAATTATTTTTATTAAAATCTCAAAAGGGGACTTTGCGGTATAAGATTATTTAGTAAAAATTAATCACTCCGCTCTCATATCAAGTTAAACAAGACGCTCGAAAAAGTATAATTGAATCGTCCCGACGCAACCGAGCACACATTGCTATTACTCACCCTATCTCGCGGAATTTGATATTGTCTTATCTTCACGCTGATTTAAGACGAGCGCTAAACCACGCGTTTAGTTATTCAATTTCGTACACCCAAAATAATCGTCAAGTTACTAAAATTCTAATTCAAATTATTTCCAAAAGCACATAGTAATTCCGAAAATATGTGTGACTTTAGTTGAAATCGAATTTTATTCATCAAATTTGAGTATTTTTTTACGTAAACTTTTATTAATTATATATTTCACAAAAAAATGCACCATCAAAATATTTCTTTGTATTTGAGTTGGATAAACAATTTTTCCTCTTACAGAGCTAACAATCACAAGCTGTATTATTTTTTACTAAAATTTTTAGTTTCAATAGATTTAGTGAAAAACTATATTTATTCACATACAAATTATTTCGTACATTACGAAAACGAAAATTCTTACGAAAACGTATCTCATTTAAGAAAATGAACGTTAAAGTATCTGTAATGATAATGAACGTTTAAGTCTCATTAATCATAATGAAAGTAATTAATAATCATTAATAAGCCGTATGCTTCATTAGCTTTGATGCTTCCTTATTAGCTTTCCTATCTCATTTATGATGGTAATATTGTTTATTATACTCCTAATCTTTGGACAGATACTGTATTAATACTAGTAATTAGAAACAAATCTTTTCATACAGTTTTACTGTTATGCGACATGTGTCACATAATGATGATTTCTTGCATTATTCTGGGGAGTAAAATGTCTCCACGTGGCATCGTCGTTGTACGGAGCTCGAATAATTGAACCAGTTTTTAGGATGGCCCGAAATTAAGATGGTAGAAAAATCAAACCACCTCTTTGTGAATTCTGAAAGTTGTTATCAGCATGGTTGTTATATTTTGTATGTCCTATACCGATGTTGATTATACGAGTATAATCAACATCTCTTATAATTTTATTGGAACATGTCAAAACCATTGAAGTCCTTGAAGTACGAATTGTGTCACGCAAAACGTGCACACAAATGACATCATTACAGATTAGTGCTATCTCCTAGGTTGAACTTGAAATGTTTTGTAAAACTTGCAATATTCTTATCTCTGTAATCATTATGCAATGGTTTTCCCGTCTCGCCCGTGGGCAGTTACAATTCATCCTTAAGAAAGTGACTCTGAGTAAATAAAAGGCATCTCCTGTCACTGATTCCAAAAAAAGTATAATTTCTGATAGATTTGTTTGTGGGGTTTTAGGGCTCGCCAACGTCAAGGTCATTAGAGCCCTTTATTTTATATCGATCATTTGTTCTGAAATATCAAAAAAAGAAGAAAAAAAGAAATATCAGTAAAACACGAATATAGCGTGAACATTACTCCAAATAGTTCTCTTCGTGATGTGTGCAAGGTACTGAACATGTTTGCAACAAATTATATGTTGACGGTACTCAAACAGACATGAAAAATGTAAAGCGTTACAAGACGGAAGATGGATCGCTGAAGTCTCACAAAACTTACATGAATAGGTCTCCCACAAGTTTAATTTTAAATTTAAAAAATATTCTCTTTTAGTAGTGAAGAATCAGACCAATCATAAATGTCAGAGACTTTTTCTCAGGAGAACAACAAGAAAACAAAGTCTGCATGATGCGATCATAAAATATGTTCACGGCTGTTCAGGATATGTGAAACCTTATAGTGGACAAAATGAATATTTGGCCATATTGTGTATGGGTTTCCTCAAGGGGACGTCAGAGGAGAACAGACAAGTCAATAACTGTTATATTCTGCCACTCTGTTCTATTCCGACTGTAACAGACCCTGATTTACCTCTGTTCGGTTGTTGTATTGCCCAGAGGAAGGCCTCAGCGGGATAGCCAAAACGCCAGTAATTTTTCGTACATCCAGTTACGTAGTATAAAGATGCCTCCACACATTTGTCATTTGGCGAATCCCAAATTGCGAGCATCGCTCGCCCCTTCTCGGAATCCTTTGATGTGTCCGAAAGACCGACACGCTGCGGGTAGGGCGAGAACCGGTACTCGTGACACGGTACAGAGCAGGGAACCCAATCCACACTATTCGTGGTCACTCGGCATTCGCCGAATGACGAATGTCTGGAGCCGCCTTAACGAATTATTAAGAGTTGTGAGAGATATTTGCTAGACTTTCTAAACGCAAATAGTAAACAAATCAAACGGTGAATAACTGTGTCGGAAGAAGAGAATAAACGTGAAAGAGAGAGAGAGACAGAGAGAGGAAGTCAGTAAAGAAAGAAAAGTGTTGTCCGCAGAAGGTCGCTGCGATGCTTCGAAGCGTGGGCGACGCAGGGCAGTTTCTTTCCCTTCCTTTCTCCCTCCACGGGGCTCCTTTCTCCACGCACGAATTGACGTCATCAGACGGAAGATGGCGGAGCAGGAGGCGGAAGCTGTCCGCGCCCCGGACGCAGCGGGAGGAGACCTACAGATGTCTCTTGAGGATGTCATGTAGCAACCAATTTGGGGGTTTCCCGACACGTCGTCGCGGATGTAGGTAATTAGGATTTGAAATATATATATATATATATATATATATATATATATATATATATATATATATATATATATATATATATATATATATATATATATATATACAAAAANATTAAAATAGAAAGATAGTTATTGTCAACCGAAAAGAATATATAGTTTGCCAAAGTGGCTTTCGACAACTTTGTCACCTTCAGTGGCCTACAAGATATAGATACACCACATACAATCAAGATTTAGGATATTCCTGTAGCTTGATTGTAGATGAGAACTTAAGTTACCTGAAGATAACAAATAAGTTGTTGAAAGCCACTTTGACGAAATAAAGATTTCTTCTGTTAACGATAGTTTTCTTTTTTAAAAATTAAAATTGAATATACCATCTTTACCCAATTATAGTTACCAATATTAATAAATGTATTCTCAAGATTAGTGCTAGGTGTTTGGTTCACACTATAGATTTTTTAGTTAATTATCAATGTCTTTGCCTAGAAAATCAAAAGATGATGAATGAATTGAAATATTAATTTCTTTATTCATACGTTCCATGGTAGATTTGCTTTTACTTGAACACAGTAATTACGTAGACGAGTTGACAGCATAGTTTTTATGTTGCATTAAATAAATAAATAAACTTTATTGTCAAAAAAGCAGTTACAAACTGCGTATGACCACGTGGAGGACAATAAACTAATTTACTCTCCGGAAGCAAGCAAGGGACCATCCCATCAATTCCGATCAAGGGCTCTAAGGTAGAGACGGATTCAAAAATTTCAGCAAAAATTCCTAGATAAAAAGTTAGCCGCGAGTTATAATATTAATAGAATGTCAATATATTATTATGACACTTAATTTGGAGTCCCAAAGTGCCTTATGCTCTAGACACTACATACTCCACTCAGAAATAGATGAGCGATTCTTAAACTCTTCTGGCGTGGAAGATACTTTGACCTAGACAAATATATCATTTCCTAGTAATAGTTAGTGAAATTCTTATGCTACTGAGGAAGAACTTTAAGACAACTTTCGATCAGCTGAAGATGACGACGAGTTGGGAATCGAACTCGAGACTCGTACTTCGATCGTAGGGGTGTTAACCACTACACCATCCGTTCATCTTCCACCATTTTCACCGGACCGAAAGTTGTCAGATATCTCCTCCACTTGTAGGGTACACGGAATAAATATATGCACAAAGAACTTACAAAGAACCTGAGAGACTCGAAAGAGTGGAAGGTTTTCATAGCATATTCTTAGTAAAAAAAGTGTTGAAGTCACAATTCTTGCAATTGTTCTTGTCAGCACACATAGAGGTAAGGTTGGGATGTAATATCCAAATTCAGAGGAAGAACAGGATTTCTCCAAATCACGGAAAGTGCACCTTCAAACTTTGGATGTGACATCCCAACTTTGGGAAGTGATATCCTAATCTTAAAATATCCGAACTATAGGGTTGGGATTTCATATCCATAGGTTTGGTTAAACACTTTCTTTACTCTAAACTTGGGTCGCAAATTCAATCCTAGGTTAATCGCATCCTTAGTGTCCGGATTTTGTATTTTGCTCGTGTGTTCTTCATTTGTGCTATTTGTGTGGTATTCCGTTCCCTTGTTTTTATTATATGACGAAACTACACGAGCACGAGGCTAGTGGTGCTTGTGAGTTCAGCACAACGCGTTGTATCGTCTACACTACTCATCATTGTAGTGAGTCGCGTAAGCACAAGCACGTACGACATCTCATCTCATTTTTGGACATTATTGACCCACCTTGCAATTAAATTCGACAAATGTAATTACAAAGTATTTTAGTCTCAAGAATTAGATTTAAATCATAACAAAATCTTGTTCAACTCATTATTACCATTACGTCGCAAAAATGTTTTATTTTATTTTTTACTTTTATCTCTACAATTTAATTTTTTCCTATTTTGATTTGTTTTTTTTAAATACAAGATTGGAGTGGAGCATGTGAGAGGACCCCTCTCTTCCCTCTTATATAAAATTAATACATTTTCGTCCAAACAAGATTGTATACAAGGTAAACTAATAAAATTGCCCTTCCCTAAGAAAATCGATGTTCACAACTGTAAGTAATGGTAACGAAAACTGTGCGTTTGATAAAAAGCTTTCTCTATTCGGTTTTCCATCCAGTCACCCTCTTAAGTGAGCACAAAACATTATACAACAGTATTCTTCGTGAGAAATTGTTGCATCCTTCATTAACTTTCTACATCGAATAAGAAAATTCTTATTATAAATCTGTATAGAGTAATTTATGGACATTAAAATATCTACCATATTTTATATAATGTAAAATATTTGTACAACAAGCGATATATAGCAAGAAAACATGATAGTGGTATACTATACTCAGCAAAAAAATATATATTAACGAGGTATATTATTATTTTTCTCGTCTACAGTTTCAAGATTATGGATGCAGATTATATAATGTAGACAATATCCTAGAAATGACCGTCGTATTAACAATTCTCAAGTTTATAGACAGATTAGTTACCCACCCATTTTATTGATGTATTGTCAGTTTTAAAATAAAATAATTAAAATTATTCCTGTGTACTTAGATACCATCAAATACATCTATCTTTTTCAAATAATGCATTGAATTGTCCCTTGAATCATTGTTGAGAAACCATTTAATATAAATATTAATGGAGGAAAATAAATTAATTTACTATACGGAATCAAGTAAGTATACATCTATCAATTCCGATCCACAGACCTATGACAGAGGCGGATTTAATATTTCAACACACTCCTAACGTACGAATAAAAGTACTTAGCTACATATTTTAATATCAATATTTTCAGGAGTGTTTAAAAATTCTCTTGTCTATACGATGTGATTTTCTATGCTCCCTGCTACTAGTTGTTTGGAAGATTAAAATCTGGGAACCTAAAATATTATACAATTACAGAACCAAGTGTATTCATTTCGTACAGGATTTGATTTCCGTAAATTGTTTACGAGATATAATGAACATTCTACAATAGAATCCAATGTTTTTGTTACACATCGTAAACACAGGAATTAAATTGTGCAACTTTTCGAAATCTAAATCTGTACAATGTAACTAATTGCATCACCACAGTGCATAAGACACCGCCCGAGACTGCTTGAACGCTATCGTTCTTGCTGCAAGCCTTCTACTGCAAGTATTGGGCAACTTCTCGTCCCGAATATTTTAAGACTAACAAAAATATAAGTGGTATCCTGAACATCTCTTATATTTACTCACATTTATCATTTGTATTGTACAAAGTTTATATTGAAGGTTCATTGATGGTTATTTCTTCAACAAATAAATTACATCGCAAACAAAATCAGAGAAGAACTAGTTTTTTAACCCACGAATTTCGCCTGTCAATATGTAGTACAATCTCGGAAAACTATTTTGTAAAATAATGATAATAATAATAAATTTATTGTGAAAAAAGCAATTAAAAACTGCGTATGACCACGTGGAGGACAATAAACTAATTTACTCTCCGGAAGCAAGCAAGGGACCATCCCATCAATTCCGATCAAGGGCCCTAAGGCAGAGGCGGATTCAAAANAAGTACGTATTCTCAAACTATAGATTATTCAGAAAATATTATTTACATATTGTAACTATTAAAACACTAAATCGAGATTTATTATTTCATTAGACGCCGTCCCTAGGCAAGAACCTAGAGATACTGTATCAAAAGTCCACTTCTACCCGGAGGAAAACCGGATCAAAACCTGGGCCAGGATGGGATAAGGTCACATTGATAGACTTTTGAACGCGCAATGATTTGAATATAGGCGCCTGAGTTGAAGAGCTAAACTAATGGTTTAAGCTTTTCAGAAGTTTTAAATTTCTTGAGCGGTGGTCTCATAACCAGTTAGATTACTCACAAATCTTAAAAATTCACATATATTAGTTTCTACCCAAAACCCACCCGCCTAACGAGTGAGTACAGTGGGTTGCTTACCAAACAGACAGAGCTAAACTTCAAGGTGCTGTCCTTGGGTTAGTAAAGTATAGTCATATACAGCCCTTGAAGCTTCTGTTAGAAGGAGTGATTTACGGACTTCAGAACCGTTTCCTTATTAGCCGATTTGAGCTTCGACTTGGCATTTGGGGAGCACGCGCGTCAAGGGAATTCTCATTGTGTGTATATTGAGCGTCTTTGTAGGAATGTGTTCGTGTAACTGTTTGTAAGAGAAAATATGTTTGTGTATGTATGTGAATATACACACGTATGAGCATCATGTAGATAATTACTTTCTTAAATCTAATTTATTTCTCGTTGTAACTATGTGTAATTTTGTTGTCATTTTGTATCGTGTGTCTGTATTTTATAGATATTTGGGAGATGATTTGTTTTTTAACCTCGTATTATTGTATTATGTATGTATTATTTTCTATCTATCACCGAGCATTGCTCACTAATAAATTAGTATTATTATTATTTATCAGATGGATTTTATTTCGCCGCAACTCTTAAAGAGAGAAGAGAAGATGGGTAGGGGTGGACATTCCCTTGATTAGGGAAGTTGCGTGGAAGGACGGACATTTTTCAATATTATTTATTGCGTCTTACATTTATTAGGTTCAATTTTTTTTTACATTCTTCAATCGATTTAAAATGTAAGAAATATAAAATTTCGAAACATTTGTTTGAAGGAGTGGTAAACAACGCAACATCATTCTGGGAAGTTTTACAGGACATGATGTACTTACGCCACAATTTGGATGGAGTATATGGCGTAGATGTGGTTTTCATCTTCTAGAGCAGAATTTATTGAGAAAGAATAGCTCTCCCTCACATCTATCGCTGTGTTTATTTTTTGCTAGCTTTGCGATATTTTTATCCATTTCTCTCCACGGATTTCCAAACACGAATGGCTTGGTACAGGAACCTCTCGTTTGAAGAATCATATAGGAGTACCTTCACATCGACACGTTTTAAAATATAAAAGTTATTGTTAAGATTAAGAAAGTACATCGTAATTTTGACTCGTATTATGGGGAGTTTTACATAATTTCACTAATTTCGATAATTATCCATCACATGGCCTGATTTTATGAGTAGTGTTAAAACATTTATTTAGATACGGAGATCAAATAATTTAATGTTTTAATTCGTCCTTTACTGAAGGAATTTTGTTCCTTTCGTGAATAGATCACCCAAAATTTGAAAGACGGTGTAAAAGCCCTTATCACTATCATATTGTAGATTGCATTTCCGGAAATACTGATTTGGTAAAAATCGATTATTACCTGTACCAAACAACATCTATAATCAATTAGTTTTCGAAGGAGATCAGAATTTATTTCACAAAATCCGTCACAACGTATTCCAAGTAGATATAATGTGTTCCAGAACATTCATTACGAAACCAAACCAAAATCGAGTTCGAGAGCGTGGCATGACCTGTTTGTATTTCTTTGTCCGCAGATAGTTTACATCATGACCCGAGCATTGCGTTTCAGAGTGGAACCTTAATATCATATTTCCTTATCTGGAAGAGCTTCCTAGTCCAAGAGTACCGTGAAACATGCGTCCTCTAACCACTTTGCTTTTGTCATCTCCAACACGCGTCTACTGTTGACAATGGAAATAAACGGACAGTGGACGGTGGGCTGCGGAGGCGAAAGCACCAGATGCAGCTTCCGGTTCCGTGCCGCTGCCACCAAAGATCGCGTCGAAGCATTTTTCTGCATCCGGTTTCCACTTCCTCCCTAAGAGTTTCCGCGTTGCACTGCCCTTTCCGGGATCGCTGAGGGTATCCGGATTGAGACGCTGTCGGCTGTGAATTGCAGCTTTGGGATGAAATCGTACACCAGTAAAGGACTGGTAAACATCGAAGTTGGGGAACAATCTAATATCATGCGTAGTTTTCTTCCGTGTACCCTAACGTGGAGAAAATACGGGATACCGTTGGCGACGAGCTGGGTATCGAACCCGGGTCTCCTGTATTAATCGCAGGGGTGTTAACCACTACACCACCCGTTCGCCTTCCACAGCTGTACACCATTTCCACCCAGAGCTATACCCCGTATGACCTGAGACACATCCACATACAGGAGATAAGTGAGCCAGGCGGCACCCTATGCTGCGTGCGCTTAAGTACGGGTTTCACACGCATCTACGTGTTAAGGTGCTTTATGCAAATATTTCTTCCGTGTCGGACTCCCGGCTCGTCACAATTTTCACCTGACCGAAAGTTATCACAATGTAATATCATCATTCAAATCGCCAGAAGATAGAGACGCAACGCAGGGGATCTTCAGCTCCGACATAGTCAAAGACGAAGTGTGGAATGAGACGCAAACACCCTCTTTATTGACTAATTAATGACCCTGAAAATATTGTCCAATTAATGACGAATGTTTTCTTTGTTTTGATAGATAGTGATATTCTAACAACACGTAAGACCTACAGACGTTAGGAATATCCATTAAGAAATAAAAAAAGAGGAAACGATAAGGAACGGATGTTTTTACCATTGACCAGTTTAAAAAAATGCAATTCTCGCACTTTAATGATAGCTATATGATTCTTCGCGCATCTTCGCCCCTACATGATTAAATTCTCATCCCACCTCCTGGACAGAAAGGTTGAGATGCAGGGGCCTATAAGTAGAATACTCTCAAGCTAAGTTGACACATGTCTCTACTATTCATTTCAAGCGCTTACTGCGTACTATCCGACGAAAAGATATTACCTCTGCAACATTCACAACGTGAACAGAAAGATCGTACGCACAGAACGCATTCCAATGACGTTCTTCTGAATCTTTGAATGTCGTCTGAATCTTTGTAATGATCGAGGGTCTGTACTGCCGCAAATAAAGCCTCACGGACTTTTTCATGGATCGTTATTGCGAGAGGCTGGGCGGGCAATATATTATCAAACTATCTGTCAGCAAGAGATACCTCCTGGTACAACTGAAATGATGCCGTGACAACTGTCGACTTTCACGTCGCTTCTTCTGGGTAGGTTATAGACTCAGTCGACAAGTGGAAATGGGGATGCATTTAGTAATGACAATGAGATGATGTTCGCAGAAAGAATAGTAGCGGTACTCGCATCGGTTCCACCAACCCCAAACGCGCAAACTCTACGACGGGACAGAAGCAATTCGTGTATGAGACATTTCCAAAAATTAAGTTATTGACACTTGGGGTAAAATGGAACACACAGACACGATATCACACAGCAAATCCACCATTATTAAGCAGGACGTGTTGTTAGGCGAACACTGAGTTGTTCGTTCTTCGTAAATATTGCAAACGACAAGTCAGTTGATGCAGATTCAAAAATTTGATGAAGTTTCAATACTTTTTTTTTTCGTTTTTTCCGTTCTGTAGAAAAAAAACAATTACTTCAACTGTTATACTATTCTTAGGCTCTATATCTTAATTTCGTATTATGTTGTCACCTTTTTCAGACATAAGTTTTTTCCTCAATCTTCTTTTTCATCAGTCAACGCGATCTTGATTTGTCTTTCATCAATTTTTGAACTTCATAGGAGTTCATGAAATTCTGTACTGTTCTGCAGTGACTGAAAAGTTTATTCATTTCAAAATATTATGAAACTATTGGTGTCAAAAGCATAAGAAAAGAAACAAATGCATGGGTTTACCTTGCCACAAAATAAGTACAAAGACCAGAATACGGAATTAGTTTTTGACGTAAGATAAACGTGTACTTAAATTCAGTAAGAGAATAATCAAAAATTTTTTTCTAAGACTGATGAAGAGGACGTATAATGTTCTCAAGTGTATCAATAGTGATAATTATATCTTTTTTTGCGATTTATATATTTTAGTTAATAGAAGTAACATTTCAAAGAAATGCACGTAATGACGATGTAACGTTAAAAATCCTTAGTTGTATTTTTTTAATGGATTCTGGAGTTTCTGTTACTATAATGAAACTTTACCTATTTTAAGTGTTGTGAAAATAAATGTAGTGAAAATAACACTTTAATTTTGTTTCAACAAACTATTTTTTATGTAACATTAAATCAGATGACTCAAGCTAGCCACTCTTTTATTTACTTATATTTGACGAAAGAATAGAATGGAACGTTATATGAGGATGGAAATAAAAATTACCTACGAATAAAAATTGTATTTATGTGAACTAAGAGTTCGTAAGTGTTCCTGTCAGCTAAATGGGAAATAAAATTTTTAAAAAATTCAAAACTACACATTCTTTAATTAAATTGTGTTGTGCATAAAAGGGACAGGTGGTGTAATGATAAAACAAAAATTCCGATTGGTGGTTCCGTCGTTAAGATCCCATCACTACTTAGAACGTCCTCTTCCAGAATGTCAGGAATTTCCGATGGACGATTTCGGATGGGACGTAAGCTTCATGCATATTCCTAGAGATCTATACGACGATATGAGGTCGTATCTTTTAAGGTTAACTTCTTCAGATTGGAGACGAAGAATACACGACGAGATCAGTACAAAGCTAGTTGAGTAAAGATGGTGTCACACCGTCCTTTTCGAGAAATAATGACGTAAGTGCAAATTTGTGTAAAAATGAGTTAATAATACACACAATAATTCTAAATCTCAAATCCATATGGGTAAACAAAGACAAAATTGTATCTTTCGTTTTGCTTCCGGAGAGTAAATTAGTTTTTTTCCCCTCCACGTGGTCATACGCAGTTTGTACTGTTTTTTGACAATAAATTTATTATTATTATCATTTGATGGAGGCTATTTCGTCGTGTCATTGCCAAATATAGTCCACTTCCCTGCTGCTTCAACATTGTTTTTGTGAGTACAAAGATATTTTGTGAGGCGTTTTGACCAAAAGACATAAATGTATCGTTTAATTATTTCATTTCTCACTTTGTCATAAACAACAGTGATTTTACAAGTATCAGTAAAGGAAACTTGAAACGTGTCTTCTCGACATTTATTCATTTGCTCTTTCGTTTCTCGAAAGGTGCGATTCGAGTAAAAAGCAGGAACGAGTAAGTCTTATCGGTCACGAGATTGCTAGCGCGTGGGCTGTAAATGTAGATGACTACATCTCTTATTCAATAGCTGAAATGCTCCTTTCGTCGAAACTCCATTGAAAAATACTATGGAACTGGAAATTATTTATGTAAAATGTTACATTCCTATCTTTAAAAAAAAATGGATAATGCATTTGAAGACATTCGGGGAAAAACCAACTTTGTCCATTTTTTTTTTCTTTCGAAATTGAGATTTCAACGCCATATGTTAGTTTAGGAGGACTATCACAGACGTGTGGATCCCAAAAAGTGAAGAGTCAACTCAGTCGCGTAGAAATGAAGGCAAAAAAAAGGGGAAGAATCAACTCGTTCAAACTTGATTTTTCTGTTCCTGAAAAATTTTGTTTTCTGGACAAAGTTGGTTTTTTCCCGAAGGTTTTCATTTACAAAATTAAAAATGACGCTTATGTAAAACCACTTTTCATGCTTCGTTGGATCTTATGAGCGAAGTAACTGGTTAAATGTCTGTCGCGCCACGCAGCTTCTCTGGCGTTACGAGAGAAAAAGCGATAAACAGAGTAGAATGAACAAAAATGTTAAGTGCTCATAAATGTTTGTTCAGAAATATAACCTGAACTATTCTCAGAAGATATTGTCAAACATATTAAGTTTCATTTGAAGCAAACCAAGTAAAAAGCGTATCTCAGCATTATTAGGTGTAATTTTATTTTAATTGTTCATTTTTTACGCTTTTTATATCCAGACCTGAATTTCCTACGATGTTGTGTGGCCATACAAAACATAATTGTTATATCTTTGGGGAAGAATTTCGTCGGTAAGTTTTGTAGTTTAGAATAGGAACAATACTAATTGCATTATGTAATAGCTTTCCAGAATGTAGTAACTCCCAGTCTGCCACTATCTCGTATGATAGTTATTGAAACATTTATTCTCTTCTCAGTATTTTTTGAAAACTTTTTTCGAAAGTAACCGGCTGTAATAATGTTACAGATTTGTAAATTCGTTTATCATTTTTTTCATTTATTCACTGTAATCGAGGAAGCAGAAAATTAAATGCCAAATGCTATTTTTTATTAATTGATCATCTTTTTAGCACCGATTGAAATTAATTGGTCGGACAGTCAATATAAACTTATTCACTTTACTCTATCATACTGACAAGAGAAAAATATTTTAAATCGTAACATCAATTTGGAATAATTCTTTTACATTATAATACTGTTGAAATACTCGTAATCATTGCAACTAAAATTCTGACATAAGAATAATAAATGTTTTTTCTTGTAGCATAAAAACTTTTACAGATGTTTCATTTACATATTTTTTACAGTAAATTTTTTATTTATTTAAACTAGAAAAAGCATATTAATGTATGATGAATTTGTGTTACAAATTTACAATTTTCAGAATCTTCAAGCAATGTATTCTGTATATTCTTGCACGCATTAAATTTACGTATTCGTATTTGAGCCGTTATTGTTTATATCACCATCATATGCAAGTTTTTCTTTTATTTGTTCTATTTGTTACAACATAAAACAGTTACATAGAGTATTTTAGTAATGACTGCTAAAATACAGCCAATGTTATGTACAGTTAAAATACGGGAAATATTGATCTCGAACCGCCTCATTTGCATTACATTTATTGACAAAGGAGATGAATAGCTAATTTGAAACAGCGAAATATTTTTAAAATTATTTAAATTACATAAAATTCTTCACAATTATCGCTTCTGGTACCAACTGCAAGTGGAAAACTAGATCTTAATGTTGGCTTTTCCAAAAAGGTGCGAGTTTCAGGACAAGACTGATGTGTTTAATGCGATGTTATTCAATAAATTACTCTCGGAGTTTAGTTTAAAAAATATGAAAATGGATAATGCATTTGGTTTCTAAGGTTTCAGGGCACTTAAGACTTAGTTTATTTTAATAACTATTTTAATAAATGTGAATCATGGAATAACTATTCGAAAAGTAGTATAAATATTGAATCAAGTAGAAATCACAAATAGCATATAAATACCGAATTTCCAGCGAGTAAGTTCTGGCGCATTATACCCAGCGCATTTTTTGGTAGTTTTCTGTAATGTAGTGCGTTTCCTAAACGTACAGTTATTATATTGGGTACATTTTTGCTTGTATTTATTCAGATCAATGGGAGTTTTACTTATGTTGTTTCTTTTAGTTTAGTGGTGGCTTTATACAATGTTCAGACTGTTGGGAGTAAGCTTATTAAAGAGGGACTGACATCTTGTGAAGCTACTAGAAATTTATAACATAGGATTGACAAAGAATGATTAACTGAGTAACTAAATTGAATATTATCGGAATACATGGGGGACAAAATACGAAAGAAAACCCGTGAAAACCACGGGAAAATAAATTATTCAAACTCTCTGTATGCACCACTAAGTACTTATCTGTTAGTAAATTCAATCTAACCTGGCCTTGTGATGCGCCCCACGTTGAACCTGCTGGTGTAGTTTGGTTTGAAGAATTGTTCCACGACGGCTCTTTCCGCTTTGCCTTCACCCGCCACGGGACTGAACAAGTACTCGGGATCAATCTGATAATGGATGCGCTGGTAGCCTGTAGCACACAGACCGGCCAGCAATACAGGTACCACCAAGAAGTAGCCCGGGTGTTTACCGACCAGCAAGCCCAGCTGGTAGAAGGCTCGGTTCAACAGAGAGTCCACCCAAGTTAGTCCGCACCCCATGGTTCTGGAACAGAAGTAAAGATCAAATTAGATTTCATAATTGCTTTATTAACTACGAGACGAGAATCAGCAGATTTTCTCACATGAATTTAGTTAAAATTAAACTAGATAAATAATTTAAGAATTATGACCCAATGATGGACGAATGCCATATAGTTTGTGCTATTGAGTACACAACGTTTCGAGTGACCTGACGACGACTTAACCCTAAAGTCGAAACGTTGCGTACTCAATAGCACAAAATATGTTATTAGTCCATCCTAAGGTCGGAAGTCTCAAATATTTATTTATTTCTATTATATGATGAACGTTAAGAGTAGTAGAAGTAGTACAAATTAAACATCTTTTCATCAATATTACGAACACTACATTCATTCACTTGTGTATTTTTTCTATTTTTTAAGAGAGAGAGAGATTCAGAATGAAACAACATTCATACAGCGGGTTGCAATCATTCCCCTAATATTTGCCTGGTTGCCTACAAGTGACAACCAGTTGCATGAAAATAATAAATCAGTAAAAAAGTTTTATTTTAATTATAATTTAAATTTATTTGATACTTTTCCATCAAAACCTTACGTTGTAAATTTTCTCTAATATCAAATTATCACTACACCTATAGAAATCAAACTATCTAGCTTTGTATTTTTCTATTAACAACATATATCACTTTCCAATGTGTGTTGAAATCTTAAACGCATTTTTTATACGAGAGTTTCTTTGTATGATTATTTTCTCATACTTTACAACGCATGAAGTATAGACAATATCGGTACACTTACATAATCATTAAATTAATAGATTATACGAGATACAATTCCTTATAAACTTAAGTTCCCTCGTTTTCCAATCAAATTGCTACGAACTAAGTGTGGCATCAGAAACAAGATTACGACAAACTACATTTGCGTCTGGACATAATATACTCGTATTTCACTCGTTTCAACCTCCATCTTTCTTAAAAAGTTGTTTTCCACCTCACGGTTATAGCAACCTGGATCTCATGAAAAGATATCTGGTATTCTGAGACAAAATCTTTTATGAAGTTAGTTTCACTTAATTATGATCCTGAATGCACATGAATTATATAAATAAAGTCCGAAAATATGTTGTTGGGAGCAATACTTGGAGAGAAACCTAAAGTATCTTCTATTCACCTGATCCGCTTATCCCATAGAGTAATAAACACCGTAGGACGTCTGAAGAATTGAAACATGAGGGAGCATAAACTCCGAAGTTCTTAAATAAATCACGGAGATAACTTCAATATTAACTCACATTTTGCTCTCGCTCTACTTTTAGAAGAAATAGAGAAAGACAACTCTGACATGAACTATTATATATATATATATATATATATATATATATATATATATATATATATATATATATATATATATATATATATATATATNTTCTGATTTCTGAGATTTTTTTTCCGAAAACCTGCAATTATAATATTAAAAGTCAAAGAGTATCGCACACAAAAAGTAAAGTACAATTAGCAGTGCGTAGTTACATACAACCCATTTGTAAAAAATAAAAATAAAACACTGCAAACTTAAGCGACTAGTTCAAAGTAAATCAATCAATATATGCTTATAATATCGTCAAGAACTTCACATTCTGAAGTAATTTTATGGATTTAAATACATTCGAACTAAATACAGCAAACAAATACGTGTTTGGTGTGTATTGCTGCTGTATCGTGTTTCACTCTCCAGACAAAAGCAATTTGCTTAACTATAACAAATTAAACTTGAAGTTTAAGAGCGAGGAAGAAGCGTTTCTGTTATCTCAATGATTGTATATTTTGATTCACCTGAGATTTTTTTGGCTTATTCCATTCTCAAATACATTTATTCCTCGATTAATTAGTTTTAAGTATGTTCCAAGTTGTTTACCACTATTATCATGCAGATAAACATTTTTATTGAATTTTGCCGTCACAATTGTCAGATGGGTTTCTGCACCTTCGTTAACATGTTTCTAAATATTTTCATTCCTGACAAATTTTGTATGTTATTGAATTGCCTATTTTCTAATACAAATAGATGATATTCTGACAATTTTAAAAGCTTGGTCGCTAAAGTCAATATTATTTACCTAGATATATTTTATTTCTGTACCCTTACTGATTTTAGGTATCGGTGACCGCATACCCCTACTAATGCACATTTCCGAAGAAGATGATCAATTAAAAGGGTTGAAGATAAGCGAGATTAACCCTGTAAATTGTTATAGACCCTCTTGTCCACTCTAATAAATTCCACTCCAATAAACTTAACAGCCCTCGGATAAATTCTCTGCTCGTATTTATTTAGATTATTGATCTTTTCTTAATAGTTCTACTAATTGATATAATTTTTTGTTAAATTGCATAACATATTTTTAAATTGATAGCAACTATTATCTTCGACATTCCAGGAAATTTTATCTTCGGTTTATGAGTGAGTATAGAACCACAAAACAAGAAAGTTATTTTTGTCGTGTATTTTTTCGGTCTGTTGAATAAAAGTTGAGAAACCTATTGTAATTGGTCGAATAATCATAAATTGTAACTGTCATTGGGTGGAGCAATGCAAGCAAACGGTGAATTAGATAACGGACACCAGCTATAAAGTGGCGCAATTCTGCACTCGCTATCCAGGTTACTGACAGCGATGGGTCGGCCGCAGGGGTTTGCCTCAAGCAACTATGCGGAGGATGTTGTCCTCGCCCACAAACACTGGAAGACTTGTAGCGTCACGAAGAGAAAACGAGAGGGAGGATATTGTCCAAAGAACATGACTTGAATGATATTTTTCTGATGAGAGATTGTGCTGACTCTTCCTCTGTGTCTGTTTCCTTCGATCCGAATGCACGGCTTTTCGGTTTATGGCTACTCACTGCCAAAAAATACCAATTTGAGGAACTCCATGAAGAAATATAAACAAAATACTTCTTCTTTTTTTTAGTTTAAGAAAACTGAAAAAAAATTCTTACATTTTTACTAGCATTTAAACTATTAAAAAAAAAAGTTTCGATGACAATTTTTTTGGAGTAAATCTTGTTTATCTTCAACTCTGTACGTCACTAATTGATCATTTACCTCCGTAAGGAGCATTAGTAGGCATTAGGGGAGCATTAGGGGAATGCAGTCAATCATCGTTTTCTAAACTCAGTAAGAAATAAAGAAAATATATCAAGGTAAATAATACTCACTTTAGCGACAGAGCTTTTAAAATTGTAAAAATTGTAAAAATTGTAAAAATACGAAAATAGACAATTCAATATAATTGAAATTCTATAACTAATAAAAAGATTAAGAAAAATAAAATAATAGCGGTAAACAATTTGAGTCATATTTAAAGCTAATAAACTAAGGAATAAAATTATTTGTGGATATTCAGGAAATTATGTGTTAATATTTTTCCAAGTTTGATGAAACTTCTAAGCCATGATAAACGTAGTTACATGAATGATAACATATTTTCAAGATATTATTTCAATATTATCTACATTGTTACTGAAAGATTCAAATTTATAGCAAAGAGATAAATCTTTGAAGTTCTCACTTTTATTTGAAAGTAATACCAAATATTAAATTCAGTTATAAGCATTGTATATGCAAGCAAAGAGAGTTCTTATTCATGTTTTTAGAGTATTTGCCACATTGGAACATTTAAAAGAATATTGATCGGCAAACGTTTTCTGTATCTACAACATCAGTTGTGCTCAACGCATACTTTTGGCGACTAAATAATTCAAAATTCAAGATCATCTTTAGCAGTTACTATTATGGGTATTATTGTTGCCAAATATTTTTGACTCGAAGTAACTTCTTACTTTGATTCGTTGACTAATAATATTGATAGAAAGTAAAAATGGCGCACATAAATAAATGTACTATCTGATCGACGACATACATCAATGAATAGAGTGAATAATGTATGTAACACGTATAAGTTCATAATAAATAAATTTTATTGTCAAAAAAATAAATGAACTTCATTGTCAAAAAAGCAGTTGCAAACTGCGTATAACCAAGTGGGGGGGGGGCAATAAACTAAGTTACTCACCGGAAACAAACAAGGAACCATCTCATCAATTCCGATGAAGGGTTCTTGCGGATTTAATATTTATAAAATAAATTATTTAATAAATACCTACTGTTATCCATTTATTATTCAAAATAAATTGTAGATATTAGTGCAGTAAAAATTCGATATTAATAAAACAAAAGTATTAATGACATTTCCGTCCAAGGAAAATCCGCCACTACCCGGAGGAAAACCGGAGTAAAACCCGGGCCGGGGTTACAGAGATAATGTACACAACCGTGTATATTTGAATATCAAAAAGAAGTTAATAAATATATACATTGCATTTTCTTCAAGTAATTTGTGCAAAATACAATGAGACAGTCAGTAAAATGTTATGTTCTTAAATGAATCTTTAACTTTAACTATCGAACCCCCAAGATATTATTTCAAGTTTTATTTTCTTCTCTAATGTTATGCACATCCTCTGTATGCCTCAGACACAAATATTCTTTGAATTTTCTAACTCACTTGAATTGTAAGTATTTTTTTGAGATGTGTTCTCCTTACGTACCTGGTAGACTGATGTGTGTTTCTACACTATCAAGCGGACACGAATAACCACCGCTGGTTTCACTTCCAGAAATCTATTTAATTTATCTCACGCATTCGTTAAGTACCTATTCGCTTTGAGATCTGAATCCAATATAAATTAGACACGGGCCTTTCTTTTTCGGACCGTGAATTATCGTAAAGATATTACATTAGTTAGGTATTGTGATATCTCAAAGTGAACTGCAAAATCCAAATTTGCGTTTCGTATGGGTTTTATATTGACGGAGATTGCAATACTATCAGTGTTCAGGAAACGGAATACATTTCACTGTTATAGAAGTGTTTCCTCTTTGTCGTTGTGTACTAATTTTTTTAAAATTTTTCTAATCTACCTGAATAGTACTTCAATATGAACTAAACAATAATACCTGAAAAATTGGGTAATAAATCTGGTTTTTATTTTTGTTTCAATGATAGTCTCTAAGCAAATATAAAGATGTTACTAGAGTTTGTAGCAGTTTTTTAGATTCGCTCACATATATTTTTTCCGCTTCTCTATTCCGTTCACGAAAAAGATCATTCATAGTTAAGATAAGATGATTTGAGAGGTACATTTCTAAAAGCTGCTAGAAAACCTATAAAATAAAAATAAGGAATTATAAAAACATGAAGAAAGAGCGTTTCAATATTTCTTTGATTCAATTACTGTTCTTTTTCCTTTTTTCCTTCAAAATACGATCTATTGCTGAGCGATAGAAGGATATTCTTCAAAAGTGCGCTACAGAGAAGTGAAAATAAATGTGGAAAAAAGATATGTAATCCAGTATGGTACGGACTTGATAGGTTCTGGACAGTGAAGAAATTTTTTTGAAAACGGGATTTAACAAATACTTACACACTACATTTTTATCATTCACATTAAACATAAAAACTTACTTATATACGTAAATTAAAAGTATGATCTAGAGTAAATCAAACTGACATTCATTTAACATGTATATTATTCGGTATATATTAGTATCTAAAAAATCTGTTACTATGACGATGGAGGTCGCGGTTACAAATTACAGGAAACGTATGAAAACGTACGAATTCACTACGACTTAATTTTGTTATTCAGGTTTACAGCTGAATATGGCGGATGGTAAACATTCCGAACCATATAACGCCGAACTAAAAAATTCTTAGTATAGCCTAGGGACGGCATCCATTGAAATAATAAATCTCGAATTTAGACATATTTTAATAGTTATGATTTATAATCAATATTTTCAGAATAATATATAATGTACAATAATACGGACTTGTGAAATAACTCATTTGTGTTTTCTTAAATAAAAATTTGATGGTATTCTATTAATATTATAATATATAATATATAATATATATATTTCTTTTCTTACGAATGTTAAACTTTTTCTTTTCTTACGAATGTTAAATCCGCCTTTGCTTTGATCGGAATTTTTGAATGGTCCCTTGCTTGCTTCCGGAGAGTAACTTAGTTTATTACCCTCCACGTGGTCATACGCAATTCGTAACTGCTTTTTGACAATAAATTTATTATTATTATTATATACACGGATGACGATATTGTATAAAGCATTTTAAAATGTGGAATTTGTAAAAAGTGTCTTTGGTATTTGTTCTTTCACCAACATGACGTAGCGAGATAATCGGTGGGAAAACAATAGTGCGGCGACTATAAACGCAAGGATTAATTAATCTCGTTCATAACAGAATACGGCAGAACTCTTTTCATTCTGCTTTTTTTCTCAGAAAAAGTAACTGCGACACCTTGAGTCATCCGCGTTTCATCACCATTGAAAGATAGAAAAAACCCATACTTTTCTCACAAGGAAGTGAAAGTGATTAGTGGATTACGTATACAGCCACTTTTGAATCGGGATCTTTCAAGAGCATTTTAAGTGTTTTTGTAATAGAAGGTTTTAAATAATATGTGTCAACTTCTTCATTTGTAAGCGAAGCAAATCGTACGTGTATCGAACGAATAAAAATCCTATATTGAAACAATAAATTTATCGTCGAAAAAGCAGCTACAAACTTCGTGTGCGCACGTCTACAACAATAAACTAATTTCCTGTCCGCAAACAATCAAGAGACCATTCCATCGATTCCGAAGGGCGGATTTAACATTTCAGCACACTCCTCAGATAAGAATAAAACAGTTCGGTACGTGTTATAATATTAACAGAAGACCAACAAATTTATATTTAATAAAACCCAAAAAAGTTATTTCAGAAGTAAGTATGATTATAAAATTATAGATTATTCTGAAAATATTATTTCTTTATCGAAACTATTAAAATATCACTAAATCCAATATTTATTATTTCAGTAAACGCAGCTCCCGGGGAAGAGCATATCGAGTCTGCATTAAAAAAATTCCGCTTCTACCCGAAGGAAAACCGGAGAAAACCCGGGTCATGATGAAATTCACGTTCATTGCTCAATTGTACATAAATAAGTCGAAAAGAAGTGGACCCCAATAGAGTTTGTTTGTTAAACATTCAATAGTACTATAGCACATTTAGATAATGGTTATTCAAGAAAAATATTATTCGTAAAGAAATATTTTAATTTCTCCTTAATAAGAAAGAATTCGCTTCCACTAAGATCGAATAAGTAAACAGCGTTTAATCTAGAACTCACCATATTTTTTTATCATCAAGAAAATTATTTAAGGGGAGAATGAAAGTGAAGTAGTTAGTATGTCAAATTTAGGAAGAAATGTGACTTTGTTGCTATAGAAATTTAAAGTATTCTCCACATGAAGCAATCGAATACTGGAGATCGATCTCAAGTCATATTTCTTCTGCGTACTGTAGTACGATTCATTTAAGAAACAATAAACTGACACTGCTAATAGTTTTATTAAAGGAATTAATCCACTCCATTACGTCTAGAAGTTTACGTCTAAAACTTTGGTAGCTTTGGGATGAAACTTTGGTAGCTGCTAGTTGCAACATCTTATCAATGACATATAATCCCCAGAATTTTCCACCTTCCAAAATTTAAATAAAATATAATACATATCTTTATTTATTTTCTTACTTATATGTTTCACGAAATTAATCATGTAACTTATATGCAAGACGTTTCGCCTCTAATTAGAAGTGAATACTATTTTCTTCCGTACGCTAATATTTTCGGAAACTAGTTTTCGCACACACATGTTAAAAATTAAATAAATTCCCATTATGTTTATGAGTCGTGGTGGTATATTTTAAAGTGTATGCACAGGGCCTTGGAATGTATATAAAAATGATGGTTTCTGGAAGACAAAAATACATTTATGAGAGTGATTTTATCACTGTCAATAATTCTGGCGTTCCCAACTTTGTAAATAATGTATAATGTGTTGTCAACTCCACGTGCTATAAGAAAACGTCACGCAATGGAGACATAAGCGAGTCACAATTTTACCGAGTAATGGTCTTTCTCATCAATGTAGTGCGTTTGCGTGCTTTGGTTAAAAAGCTTTAATAAATGGAGCGAACACTGAAGAGAGATTTATCAATGAAAAAAAAACGGATGGGTTGATTTGTTAATTTTCACATCAAAATGGGTGTATAATCATATACCTACTGTTCCACACAATTGGGAAATATTAAAAATAAATAAATATTGGTTTCTGTTGTAAAACTTTTACCCTTTAATTAGTGTGACGTTGCGATATAATGTACGACAGCCTTCTGGAAATAATATCCGTTGATTGAAAGCGATGGCGGTAAAATTGCGTACAATACCGCATCAGCGCTGTCCAAGGGGCGGCCCTGGACGCAAATGCACAATGCACAAAACTTCCTTCACTGTCCGTGAGTCGTAGCACGTTTTACTTCAAACTTTGAGGGACCCAACTGTGTTTTACAAATCTATGCTGCAGAATTAATATTTGAAGTGGTATTTCGTTTATATTTTAAAAATGTATCTACGAGATCCTATTATTCCATCTTAAACTTTTCCTTTCCGATTTAAAAATTACACCAAGAAATGACGCTTCTAGACTTATATTTTTTAAAACAATTTAACTTAATTTGTTGATTCCTCACCAATGAATTCACTGACGCATCTGATAAGTAATAAACAATATTGACAAGGAATTGTACGTGAGTTACGAAATGCTCCATGGTATAACATCATGTGCTATTTATCATGGTCACATCAAGTATATGCCACATTTCTCAGGTAAATAAAATAGTCTAGCTACATAAAAGTAAAAATTCATACTTTCATACAGAATATGGGTTAGACTGATATATTCCTGCAATGAAATCTTATTCTACAATCTAGTTTTTTTCTAGTACAAATACATATTCTAGGTTCTTATATTACAAAAAATATATTTAAAAAAGCGGATTACCCAGCGTGGCCGGGGAATTTTTCTGTTACTCTAATCAGGAAAGAAAAATTTTTTTTTGTATTTTTTAAATGTACAACACAAACAATCAATTAAAATTGATGATGACTGATTTTGTTTCTTCTTTAATTACTCACTGGAATTTTAGTTTTTCAACACTTCTATTTTTAATAACGTTTTATCGATAATGTACTTTAATTTTTGTAGATAGGCTTATGCTGTCCCGGACGTTTTTGTAGAATTCTTTGAGGCAAACAATATTCTCATTCATTGTTATCATCTATCTCTAACCGGTTAGGCAGCGTAAGCGAATGTTAATCTCTCTTTTTCGTGATTTTATCTACATTTATTGTCAAGAACAATTTATATCTTTCTTATCACACATTATAAAAATAAAAGTTAGTCAATGTTCATTCTCGACATCTAAACTATCTCCTCGCCAAATTTCATCACGATCGGTTCAGTGGTTTAGTCGTGACTAGGTAGCAAACAGACAGACACGCTTTCGTGTTACGCATTTATGTATT
This sequence comes from Laupala kohalensis, assembly GCA_002313205.1. Classification (NCBI taxonomy): domain Eukaryota; kingdom Metazoa; phylum Arthropoda; class Insecta; order Orthoptera; family Trigonidiidae; genus Laupala; species Laupala kohalensis. The sequence goes on from NNCF01127815.1 coordinate 34,673, forward strand.
AGAATGGATAATACCACTGTCCCGCCCGTTACATATGGAATGCCTACAAAGAGTTGCGTAATGGATATATCACGACCGTTCCATAGGAAGTAGTTTCCTCAAACGGAAAGGAAATCTAAAGAATCGCCACCTCTAGGTGCGCGTCTGCAAACGAACGAAGATGAAAGTGAATTTCTCGCATTTGTCAGTTTGTTGCGGAGGTCACGCCGTATCATCGAGTCAACAAAGCAGGCGCCGAAGGCTTCTTCCTCTTCCTGCAGGTGAAGTTATGGATGTAATGAGTTCCTTGCATGGGTGCCACGTTCTTAAAGAAGCCATTAAACCCTTAGGAGACACACGAAGACTTCGCTTATAAGCGACGTGTTGTTTCGTTCCTCACATCGCCCGCCCCTTATAGAGCAGGATGGGTCGAAGTGACATTGGCAGAGATGGCTCACAGGGTTTCGGTTTTTTGTTGTTGGAGATACTTGGAGGTAATAGATAATTCCTCCCACCCCATTTGCATGCATATCTATTTCTAGACTCCTCACGAACAAGTTCTTCAATGTTTCACAGAAAAGTATAATTAACGGGTAACTTGATTACCCGGCGTATCTTTCTTAGGAAAAAAATAAAATCTATTTATATCGTAAGATCGAAATACTTTTACTTGCTGGTTTTGAAAAACATGTACAATAACTTAATTTTTCAAATTCGTGGTAATACAAATTGAATGCAAAACTTGACTATATACACTTGACACTCTCGCGGGAACCGCGCCGCTCAAATATTCGCTTCCGAGATATAGAGCGACTACACTATTTCATGAAAATTCTTGAAAAAATCAGAACTATTCGTCAAAATTTTACAATTTAAAGTCTTTTTATCTTTTTTAATTGCATAAAAGAAATAAATCATTACATTTGACGATTATTGATTTTTTTCCTTCTTTAAATGAAGTAGTTTAAAACTTATATTTTTAATACAGTTTCATCGATAATTTAGGTTAAGCTTTGTAGATAGAGACATGCAGTCTTGGACTTTTTTGTAGAACTCTTTGAGGCAAGGAATATTGTCCTATATAGTTGTCACCTATCTCTAACCGTTTAGGCAGCGTAAACGAATATAACTCTCATTTATTTCAATTTTATCGACAATTATTTTCAAAAATCATTCCTACATTTCGTATCACACATTTTTAAATTAAAAGTTGATTTACGTTCGTCCTGGACAAGTTAACTTCTCCTTGGCAAATTTCGTCACGATCGGTTCAGTGGTTTAATCGTGATTACGTAGAAAACAGACAGACACAATTTTGTGTTACGTATTTATATATTAGTATGGATTTAACATTTGAGTATGCCTTAAAATGTATTTTCCAATTAAATACCTTTTTTTGTAATTTTGCGAGTTATACTCCATAAATGTAAAATAAATCGGGACATCTGAAATGGTATGAATACCTCTCAATAAGAATCGCTTTGATTCTTATAGTCATGGTGGTATGAGTGAAGTGTCCCTCAATACACACATTTAAATCACGCTTAGATAGATAATAAAAATGTTTTTGTTATCTTTCAAAACATTCTTTAATATTTTTGTACTTCTGATTAGAAATAATTGAAAAGTAGAACATCAAATCGGAAATTTCGAAGAGATGAAACGCATATATTATTTGAATATTTACTTATACTTACATACAACAAAACATACACCAATAATAGAATACCAAACTACTAATAATATACTTTGTAAAAGTGCACGACTTTTTGGTGTAAATTTTATATCTGATATTTTTATTTTGCTCTCAATATGAAAGGTCGAAAACATTTTTTAAACAACGCAATACTCATTTTCATTTCAAATCGTTTGGGTCATCTTCTGCCCGAAACAATAGTTTGAAGTAAATTGATGTAACTGAAATAATACGACTGGAGGTGATCAGTAACTATGTTATGAAAGATTATTTGAAATGCTGAAAGAAGCAAACTATATTCATTACGTATCAAAGCAAATGGGACAAAAACATCGGGATGACTTTCTCTTCAGTGGAAGGGTACTGATGACCAGAGAAAGTAAATTATAAATACGTCATACTTAAGAGAACGTTTGTAAATGAGAAGGCATTTAAAGAAATTCCATTTCTTCGGTCTATTCACACGGAAGATAAGTGATTCACCAATTAAGAAAATCGTTAATTATATACTCCATTCCCGTGTTAAATTATAAGAAGTAATGCATATTTCAAGTGCGAAGGCGAAAAACTTCATGAAATTGAATTTTTCCTCACTCTTGTGTCATTATTTTTGTTAGTTAATGAAAACTACGCGACAGGTGCTGCGTTATATGAACATTTATTCAAGTTAAACAAAATTCAATAAATATGCAACTCAAAATATAAGTCGTTGCAAAATAATTGATTCATATGTCGTTTGCCTCATTATTTATGAAATTAATTCCGATACAAAATATCAGAATATCTGATTTTATATATGGAATTTCAATACTACCATTTTATTATTGGAAGTTTCTTTTTGTGAACAATTGGGTTTACTTATCGAAGTAATTAATATTATTTGTAATATTCCATTGAAATGAATTTTCATATTATAAGTTTCGGTTAGATTCTAGAGAAAAAGTTAATAACATTTAATTAGTACTTTATGCCAATTTAAAAATGCAAAAGTTAAAATCTTCTTTTATTACTTAATTAAATTATCAAAATAAATTATCTTAGATTTTCATGACGTTTTAACATAAGTAAAAATCAATTTTTTTTTCAAATACTTAGACTTCCTAGAGGATTTTTTTAAATTTAAGCTCAATATTTCAATAAGTTGAAGATGAAAATTTTAGAAAGGTGTACGACGTAAGTAGATTTCTTTTCGTCACTGGTAAAAGTTCATGAGGAGTTGTTTGAAGGTTTAACGTAACGGGAAGGATGTGAGTTTATTGCTTTCAGGTGACCTATATTTTTTAACGCGAAAAACATAAATCTGAAATCATTTACAAAACATATCAACCTTTAATTAAAAATCTGGTGAAAATTATTCATATAACTGAAAACTTTAAAAATTCTGACCCTTTTTTCACAATAAATGTCAATCCAGTAACAAGTTGCGATTCGGAGTGCTTACATGGTAGGCTTCTCGTGAATTTTGCGTACATAATTTATGTTTAAGTTGTTGGAGTCAATCACTAATTAGTCAAGAAAGTTCCGGAACAATATGATTCAGGAAGAAATGACGCTCGAGTATTTCGGAATATTAGGCTCAGTTTCTCTACACGGTTCCTGACTTCGCCCCCTTCGTTTACATAAATACCTCGAGCTACAATAAAAGTAGAGATATCATCATATCAGAGTAAAGTAGGAAAAACATTGGAAGATTACGTCAAGACAGCCTCGTAATTATCGTTTCCGTCGGTAGAAAAAATAAGGGACTACGATATAAATCACAAGATGTGTTGCAAGGTATTGTGATTAAGTTCCGTGAAACTCATAAGTAAAAATTACGAACTCCCTGTGTCCAAGAAAACGCGCCATCATGCGCAGGGAAGATAGAGAAAATGTCCCGAACATAAAATTCCCAAACCATTTTACTCTCCATTGAAAAAGTTACTCAATTTTTTTAATTTATAATAATAATAATAATAATTTATTAGTTTGCTAGTGAGCAATGCTCGGTGGCAGATAGAAAAAAATACATACATAATAAAATAATACGAAGTTAAAAAGCAAATCATCAATATCTATAAAAATATCTATAAAATACACACACAAACGGAATAAAATATTTAGAAAATTATTACACCTGGTTACAACGAGAAATAAATTATATTTAATTGTCTTCAAACTATCCACGGTTTTATGTATTATTCAGATCTGATTTTTCTGTTTTTTAGTGGTACTTGATTCGTGTTAATGTAATTTTGCCTCGTTTCCTGGAGATGATCGCTTTCCCCTGTATTTCTGGCGATAAATTATTTATTGAAATAATAAATCTCAAATTTATTGTTATTTTATTAGTTGTGATTTATAAACAACATTTTCTCAATATTCTATAGTTTGATAATAATACATATACTTGTCAAATATTTTTTTATGTGATATTAAATACAAAAATGTTGGAATTTTGTTGATATTTTAACACGTTTAATTTTATCTTCGGAGTGAGCTGAAATGTTAAATCCGCCTCTGCCTTAGAGTCATTGATCGGAATTGATGGAATGGTCCCTTGCTTGCTTCCGGAGAGTAAATTAGTCTATTGTCCTCCACGAGGTCATCGTCAGTTTGTACTGCATTTTCGACAATAATTTTTTTAAGCCCCACGAACAATAAAAAATGGAAACAAATATAGGTATTGGTGCTTATTGTATAAAAAAGAACGCGTGACGAATAAAATGGAAGAGTAGGTGACGTCTCCTCCACGTGCTACGACATAAAATTGACGCGACGCTCCGTCGCAGTTGTACCCCTCCCGTGACAAAGCTCCTATTTTATCGTCGCATTAATGAAGTCCCGCCGCCGCAAGGGCGCAGCAGAGACTTCTTCGAAGATGAGCTTGTGCCCTCGAGTGCCCCTTTTGAGGACACGTGTTTACAGACACGAACGCGTCTTCTCATCGTCCTCACCTTTTGAGGATCTCGAGTGAACAGCCGAAGGGTTCTTGTTGTTTTCTGACAAGGTGAGTAACCTAAAAGGAGCGCTTAATGTTGTTCTGTCGACAGGGAATTAATCGTCGTATATTTGTGTGAGAGAATACAATGACATACGATTACATTGGTAGGTTTTAAAAGCTTAAATCGATCAGCCATTTCTTTTCCTTTGTAGTATGTGTAAATGAGAAATGTAGCGTGCAATTGAAGATTATCTACATGGAGCGATAGGAGGTAGGAGGGTAGAATGGTATTAGTATAGGTGGGCCCGTTAGCTGGGTTTTCCAACATTTTGGCTCACGTAGAGGAGTTAGTAGAAGAGGTTAGTAATAGAGTTATTGATACTAGCAGGAGGTGGATAGAAAGAGGAGGGTTCGCTTTCCAGTAGTCACAGCTATACGTATTAAGATATTAATGCAATTAGCGAAAGAAAATTTTCTGGCCCCACCGCGAATTGAACCCGGGATGACTTGGTAAAGAGCAAGAACGCTACCACCTGAGCCAGGAAGGTGAAATTCATTTTCTCTAACGAGAAAATAATAATAATAATAATACAAAATTACGCGGCCATATTAAACAGACACATTATATATCTCACTAATTAATTATGACATAACAACGTTTCGACGATGCTATGAGTCATCATTAGGTAAAATTTACGTTAAAATATTAAAATAGATCATTTCTGACGTATGAGTCAATGTGATTCATTCATATGTTATTTTAATATTTTGATGTAAATTTTACCTGATGATGACTCATAGCAGGGTATATATTTTAACGTCATAATTAATTACAGAAATACATGTCTGTTAAATAAGGTCGTGTATAATCTTATTGTTATCATTGGGGATACAGACGTTATCATGATGAAAAGCAAATATTTTTTCGAACATAATTTACTCATCTTTTAAACAAATTCATTTTTTGAACTATAGTTAAAGAATATTTATTTTAAAAAAAATTTATTATACAGGTCAACGACCATTCAGAAGACATTTTTGAATTTTGGTTCACGAATTTCATCTTGTTTGCCATTGTCATCTACATCACCCGACAAACAGACTAATGACAGACCATGCTGCTTACGAACTGAGCTAGGCGAGATTACAGCTCATAATACTTTCTTTATAAATATTTTTGATTCAAATTATATTTTATATATTAATAACTATTGTTTACAAAACTAAGGAACGAAATATTTTAAATATGAATATATATAAATGAAAAAGTTGAAAAGACTTAATTGATTTCATGTGTCAGAACGCCTTAAGGTACCACAAGGTCGGTTTCCACTTTGATATGTTCTCAATTACTTCTTGATGCACTGTAAACTATTCCTTCCTGAAACGTAATACTTTCTGGTTTGGTCGAAATTATAACCAATCAAGGCGATAAATACTCACGAATGTAAAATATCTTAAATGTGTTGATATCAAAGTGGACTCCACTAAAAATTACTGATGTGTTTCTGAGAAATGAATTATTCTTTATTCGTTGCGCTTTTACTTGTCAGCGTCTTTTCAAGAGAATTTTGGAGACCCGAATTTCACCGATTTGCTTCTCACGGCCTCCATCATTCCCATCGCTTTTCCCATTTTTCTGCAAGTTGGTATTTCTGATTAATGATATGACATTATCATATAATGATATGATATGATAATGTATTCATTTACGAATGGATGATATTAAATTTTAAGAGATTTTTTTATTTTATGATAAGACGATGTATTACGTCTTTCAAATTTTACTTTATTATTATTTATATACTACGGCGAGGTTTGCGCCATTTGGCCCGCTCTTCGACCTAACTGTGACTTGGGTGACATAATAGGGAAGACGAGATGTTGGGTTGCCAGGGAACTTATGGTACTGAACCGACAATAGTTTGAATAGATGAGGGAAACCCCAGCTGAAAACCTGGACTTGTTCAGCCAAGCAGGGTTCGAACCCAAGCTCTACCGCTCAGCCAATGGGATCGTGGAAGCGAAGACGCTATCACTGGTTTTATCTCTCGTGGCAAAATATGGGGACCTACCGGTGGACTCTGTACACTGTAGCCTCTGGACGTCATCTGATCCTATAAGATTCACGTGAAAGTGGATTGTGAAAACTCAGAATAGATACCCTGAGAAGTAAAAAAACCCATAATACCAACGAAATAAACCTCAAACTCATAGGGAAATTGCCACCTCGTCATGACCCTGCGTTTTTGTAATCAGCTGATGTCTTTTTAGGAAGGTGTCATGAAACCTAAGTATCTAAATTAAAGGTAATTGAATCGAAAGAGCTATATGTGCTCTAGGATGTCACCGAGCAATGTGTGGAGCGTGTCGCAAAAGAACAACAAATTAAATTAAAAATTTCTTCGTAATTGCTGGAAACGTACTCGAATTAAACAGAGCGTGACTGCGGGATTGGTGTATCGCAATAATTTCCCAAATGTAAGGTAGCAATGCTGCGAAATACTTGTGTAGCTCATGAGTACCACTATAAATCCAGCAAGTGATAAGAAAAGTCATGATTTCCCCATGAAGTTTGTTTATGGTACTGTTTTCTAGAGTTTCCAACTTTTTACACAAATCGTAATGTACCTACCTACTTCGAGACTGTGCTATTGAAATTTTGTGTGACAGCCACTCGCAACGTGACATCAGAAGAGCCAAACCCGCGACGTACTTCTCGACTTCCTCAAAAGGAATCGGGCGAAGGTGAATGCTCGCTTGGTGCTTGTGCGCGGTTGGTACTCCTCACAGGAAATGCAGGGCGCTTCGCTATTTCGTCTATCTTTGGAGCCTTCATTATTTCGCTCCAGCTGAGAATAACACTGCCATAACAGTGGTGTGGTCGATCATCAGTTCTTTATTCGTGGTGTAAAAATACGGAATATAATATTAGACTTGGACTTACATGACTCGAAAATTTTCAGCGAAAATTTGTTATACTTTGAACTTGAACCCTTCAGCCAATTAATGGTAATCCAGTTCTATCTGCTGTTCGTTAAAATATTTGTGATGTTTATTTTTTAAATTCCAAATAACTGCTTTTTATTAAGGTAATATAACAATGAAAAAATGACTAAACTTTGTTAATTGCTAGCAACTCTCCTAACACTGATCATCAGTTCTATTTTCCTTTCCTTGCTTAAACATACGTTTAGGCAAATATGGCGAAGCCATAAACCAAGTGCATGGGATGGGTATACTCTTCCTTGAAGTTCTCTGGGATGGATACTGGAGCCTATCGATTAGGAAACGAAATGACGTTGACATTATCCCAAATCTGCTTGGCAGCTCGTCCTAAAAGACGAAAGTATTATTGAGTGTCATTGTAATGTAATGTAATCAAATAGTGTTTGCTTTTGTAAGAAAGAAATTAGACAATTCTCATGTGTTTGAAAAGCATTGATAGTTTCACCCACTCTCATATCCTCCACAATCTCCCCCCCAAAAAAGGTGCCTTTGCAAGGCGTATGTTCAATGATGTTAACCACACTTGAATCAGGTCAGTCTAATTATATTTTATGAAACTCGTCAAGTGAGTAAACGATAATTATAATAATTTGTCTTCGAGAAAGGTTTGAATCGCGTTATTTGTGTGTTACGGACTAACATCTTCTGATCAATCAAAGAATTTTTATGGTGTTTGTGGTCTTCCACCCATTCTGGGAACTGATTATGAAGTTGTGGCACGCGCGCACTAAAGAACCTTGACTGTCAATCATTTGATCTCCATTGTAACTCTGACAAGGGTTGACAAAACGCATTCTCTACGAATCATAATAGAACAAAAAGTAGAGAAAAAAACTTATTAACAACAAGAATGCTATTTACTAGGGAAGCTGAGTACAATACAAGCTGAGCAGCTTTCTGATAATTACTAGAAAACACTGAGAAATTTATGTTTCTCAGCAAAATTAAGAGAAAACCTATTTTCGTTCTGAATGAAACAAAGAACATCTAGACGAATAATTTAGATTTAGAGTTTTTTTTCAATCATTTTATTTCAAAATATAACAGATTCTTATCTCAAAAATACAATATCATATAATTACTAGATTATGTAGTAGTTCCAGGCAATTAAAGTAAATTGAGCAGGTTTATTTTAGAATTTATCGAGAATGTTAAAAATAATACTTATCGTAAGTGCGTTACCGGTTCGATTTTAATAATTCTACATAACAAAATTTAAATTTATACAAGTTTTTATTTGCTTTCTTAAAATAGGTTCCTCGCGGAGGCATGATAGCGAATGCAAGAGAATCTTTTGAAGACGTCTTGACACGGCCTAGCCCTCCGCGTCCAAACAAATAATAATTCAATGAATATGCATCTCACTCCTTATCCAGTGCGGAAGGCTGTGGGGCATCAAAACAAACGAGTATACTTTGAACCAATGCAGAAAACGTCTGGGACATCGCCGAGAGTTCTCCACAACACCGTACTATTGTGTGTTTATTTATTCTTTCTATTTGCTTAGTAACTTTTTGACCTTGATAGAACTCAGAGTGTTTTCAAGGGAAAAAATTTATGAGCGTGATTCCGTACAATTCAGAATAGTTTCCCATGATTTTGCAATGGAACATCACACGACTAACCCGGAATTCGATTCCGAAATAAGATTTAGATGTCTCGTTTGTCAAAGGTCGGTTCAATCACATGAAAATATTGCACATATTTCTTCCGGGGGCTGGGTCTGGGTGGAAGTGGTGTACAGCTGTGGAAAGCAGACGGGTGGTGTAGTGGTTGACACCCCTGTGACTACGGAGAGTCCCGGGTTCGATTCCCGGCTCGTCGCCATTTTCACCTGACCGAAAGTTATCACACATGAAATATTGTCTCCAGATCTTCGAGAGGACATGATCTACAGAACAATAATAATCCGACAGGAAAATGAACAAAAAAGTTCAAATAAACACATACACAAAAACGGAAAGTTAATCCTCAATAAAGCAAGTCGCACTATTACATTATACATTACATTGTATTAATTTAAAATGTTAAAGTAATTGTTGCTTTTCCGCGGTATCACCATCTAAAGGTAGTCTCCTTTATTAGTATTCATTCTGTATAATGTATATCATCTAGAATGTTATCTATCCTTATGCAGTACTATTCTGAAAGAAACTGTTAATATTCTGTAGCTTTAAAGCTACCACACTAGAAACCGACTTCAATGGTATTTTCGATCCCGTCTTGAAAGAACCATCTACCATCTAACATCTACCGAATGGGTCAATAAGAACGAACTCCGCGAATATCTCCCAAGATGATGATACTAATGTGCAGTTCTCACTTTGATAAGTCGTGACATAGGATTAATTATTTGACGTATTCTAGTAATTTGTAGTTTTTTTATCCAAAGAATTAATACTAAATAATAATCTTATCTAGGAACTTTGGTTGAAATTTTTGAATCCGCATCTGCTTTAGGACCCTTGACCGGAATTGATGGGATGGTCCCTTGCTTGCTTCCGGAGAGTAAATTAGTTTAATGTCTTCCACGTGGTCATACGCAGTTTGTACTGCTTTTTGACAATAAATTTATTATTATAATAACTATTATTCGTGAATGGGACTAGTTTTCAACGTGCCTTTAAAACCCAGGAAAAGATTTATAATATAATATTTTATCGGATTCAACAAACAAGCCAGGATTTTCAGAGCATGCTCCATACGTGTATATTATATCCTCCTTTTTGTCCTTGTTAAAAGAATATAGATTTAACATAAAAAACAACAGCGTTAATAATGCGCTCATTTCTTTCGTCGCAAAAACCCAAAAATTGAAATATTGACGCGCTTCTGTGGTGAAGACGTGAGGTTATTCGTTCAAATTCAAATTCAATACTCTATCCTGGCCCGGGTTTTGCTCCGGTTTTCTTTCGGGTAGAGGCGGATTTCTTATACAGGTTGTCTAGGCTTTGTCTAGGGGCGTGTTTATTGTAATAATAAATCGTGAAGTTAGTGTTATTTCAATTCTTAAACACTATACTCAGAATAATCTATAGTTCGATAATAATTTATATGTGTAATTTTTTTGCGTTAAATTACAAACATATTGACATTCTATTAGTATTATAATGCGCAGGTAACTTTTTATCTTATCTAGGAATTTTTGCTGAAATTTTTGAATCCGCCTCTGCCTTAGGGCCCTTGACCGGAATTGATGGGATGGTCCCTTGCTTGCTTCCGGAGAGTAAATTAGTTTAATGTCCTCCACGTGGTCGTACGCAGTTTGTACTGCTTTTTTGACAATAAATTTATTATTATTATCATCATATTCGCTCTTTCTTTGGCTTTAAAGAAACACGTACATCCTTTTAAGAATCAAAACCTCTGCTGTTAAAAAGCCACTTGTGGCATATAAAAAAAAATACTATTATTCATTATTTTAATACTTAAAACCATTATTTGAATTCTTCCAATCCTTGGCTTGACATTTTTGGTTGGTGAGAAAAGTTTGTTTTTCTGTGACTTGGAGTAAATTGAAAGCTGAGAAGGAATATAAAACAGAACGAAGCAAGCTGCTTCAGATAGGAAATGTCTTAAAGTCTACCTTACAAATGACCTTTATCTCTACTTCTACCAATATCGGTGTCGTGGTGATTCTTTAAATTATGGTTATTCGTTTTTCTCGCCCTTGAAGGCAAATTCAAAGATTACACTCGAATACATTCACTTTACTTGATATTCTCTGTAACCCTCCACGAACGCAGTGAGATAAGTGAATGACATAACATGGCGAAGGAAAGTGCTTTTTGGGCGCGTAGAGTTTGAGAATATTCTGTTTGAGTTCCCGCGAGAATTTTAGTTCTTGTACTAATTTTTACAAATCCCTATTGATATGTATTGAAAGTGTTAGTCGCAATCAGTATAAGAATCATAAAAGGAATATGAAAGTAGAAAAGATTCCCAAGAAAAATAAAATTAATGTCTATTTACGTTTCCAAACCAACGCCCAATACATTGTCAACACTATTGTTCGATCTCACAAATTCCGTTAGATTTTCTCCTCTTCACACTTAAACGAATTAAAATTTGTAAATACACATTATAATACATAAATTGAGAGAGTATTTCTAATTATACAACAGCAAAGAAGGCTAACCTAGAATTATACCATTCTAGAATATCACCTACTTCGACGATATAATTTTCTTTTCAACTCAATGCACGTCACCATTAGCTCTGTAATTCTAGTTGCAATTCTATAATATTTCAACTAGAAAAAGAACGGTACAATGTGTTTGCTTGATCAAATCATTGCAAAAATATGAAAAAATTATTTCCACGTGTGAAATTGATAATGTTCGTTGTATTATCGGTATGATACATTGAGGCCACGACATGATTTTACGAGTGATACCCGTTAGGAGTTTCCAGTCAATGTTTTTACGAAGAGAATATTTGCGGGGAAAATATCCCGATTTCTGATCTACTCCAAGGAAAATCACGTATTGGACCGTTTTAGCCAAAGAACAGACATTGACGGTCGGCTGCCGTAATTTCCATTGGTTGCCGGAGGCATGCATGGATTATGACCGGTAGTAAAGTTAAGGGCCGCGTACCTCGTCTCGATTCTTCGAAGTCATTTACCTACCACTTAACGGCACGTTCTGTACATCTGAGGCTCCGTAACGTCGCTGTTTATGAATCAGGTCAGTCTAATTGTTTTTTATGAAACTCGTCAAGTGAGTAAACGATAATTATAATAATTTGTCTTCGAGAGAGGTTTGAATCGCGTTATTTGTGTGTTACGGACTAACATCTACATCTTCTGAAGAATCAAAGAATTTTTCTGGTGTTTGTGATCTTCCATCCATTCTGGGAACTGATTATGAAGTTGTGGCACGCGCGCACTGGAGAACCTCGACTGTCAATCATTTGATCTCCATTGTAACTCTGACAAGGGTTGACAAAACGCATTCTCTACGAATCATAATACAACAAAAAGTAGAGAAAAAACTTATTAACAACAAGAATGCTATTTACTAGGGAAGCTGAGTACAATACAAGCTGAGCAGCTTTCTGATAATTACTAGAAAACACTGAGAAAATTATGTTTCTCAGCAAAATTAAGAGAAATATTTGTAAAAACCTATTTTCATTCTGAATGTGACTTAAGAAACTTAACAAACTTATGTTTATTGAACTCATTGTTTTATTTTTTGTATCTGGGTTTTCGCAACCGGAATTAGTAGTTGACAGGTCGGATGAGATTTTGTTATGTACTAATTATCTCTCGAATAAGCAATATATATATTTTACCAAAAAACATTACCTCAAAAGAATTCAGTAATGTTTTAGAACTCGAAAGGTCCTTAATGAACTTAATACGACGATGTAGGAAACGATCATTAATTTAAAAAATGTTTTACTTCGCGTACAGTCTGTCGATAGAATGTTTAAAATTAATATGTTACAGCATTCTTCGTGGAGGAAATTTTTGGCGTTGTCAACAGATGAGTAATCATATTACTCGGGTGTCCGCCCCCTCCATCCTCCTCTGTACCATGGGTCGTGGATCTAATCCTCAAATATTAATATATAGAAAATTTATCACACCTACACTGACATTGGTAAATATTAATGAGTTATCTGATATGATAAAATATGATAGCTGAATTCTACAGTTAATTAAAAATAATTGTGTAAATAAAGGGACCGATGTATAACATCTTACTATATTAAATAGAGGGTTCTTTTAAATTGATTTCTTTTTTGTACTACATCTTTGCTCTTACGTTCTCAGTTTCTACACAACACGACGCACTCTTTCATTAAAACCAGTACAAAGAGAATGTCCACCCTTCAACCTTTATGGAAAACCTTTTAAGTATTTTCTTACAGTGGGTATGTACTACGCTTTGCCATTTTTTATCAGTTGATAACATACTAAGTTTTGTATCACATATTGAATTGTGATGTAATACTTTTTGCAGCTCAGATGAGGTTCCAACACATAGGACGAAACGTAAGTTGTTTGTAACATAAGTACTAAAACAGCCTATTTATTTATTTGTTATGTCTCCTCATGGTTGCAGTCCATTACATTGTATGATAAATTATTTGTTACGAAATAAATAAATAAACAAACTTTATTGTCAAAAAGCAGTTGCAAACTGTGTATGACCACGTTACTCTCCGGAAACAAGGAAGGGACCATCCCATGAACTCCGATCAAGGACAGTGGCGGATTTAATATTTATAAAAGAAATTATTTAATAAATATATTTATTATTCCAAAGTGAATTGTAGATATTTGTGCAGTAAAAATTCGAACAAAAGAATTAATTACATTCCATCCCAAGAAAAATCCGTCTCTAGTAGAAGGAAAACCGAAGAAAAAACCCGGGCCAGGATGGAGCTACAGAGATAATGTACACAACCGTGCCAAGGTTGCGTACAGTTAGAAAAAATAGAAATAAACTATTAAAAACAAAAAGGAGCAAATTCAACATGCATAAAAAAAAGAATTTAACAGAGGCTTGATAGCGTATAAGAGGAATTAACATCACCCACACCATCCGATGGTATTTGGATAACAATATTTATCTTATAGGTACCCCGTGCCTTATTATAGACAGTCAAACAAACACACAACTCAGATTCACATTACACATCCATCTTATCTTTATTTCGTCATTATGGAAACATTAGGGTTGACATTGATTTGACTACGTAATGGAATGTCAACCCTAATGTTTCCATAATGACGAAATAAAGATAAGATGGATGTGTAATGTGAATCTGAGTTGTGTATTTTATTGACTGTCCATAATAAGGCACGGTGTACCTATAAGATAATGTGATGAGTCAGAGAAAGTGTGGATGAATACATATAGGATAACAATATTTATTAGGATACTGAAACTCTCATTAACTTGATTTATTAAAATCTGTAAATTATTTCACATTATAGAAAAAATAGCACATTAGAAAGTTTATAACCGAGGATTTAAAGAGATTCAGATTATTTATATATTTTACATTTTTGGAAAGGGAATTATACAAAATTATTCCTGATTGATATTGGTCAAAATCAGAGATCTTTTTCTCAAGATATGAGCTTCAGATCTGAGTCAAAGACATCTCATTTCCTAAAGAATGTTGGTTTACCTTCTCCATCGATCTCAAGCCACAAAAATGTATTGTAAGTAGTACGTCTTTTGTAGCTGAAGGGGGTATACGGTGAGGGGTGGCGGGGGAGGGGGAGATTAGAACAACTGAAGAGCGCATAACGGCGCATCTCACGCCGCGACGCGCTCATTGCTTCGCATCTTGCTCCGCTCCGCCCTGGAAACGACGCTGACCTCACCCAAGCAAAACACGGGAACTAACTGTTTCAAGGCTACACAGGATTCGCGAAAGAGTCTACCCATACACACGTCTGCGCCTCCTTCTTCCTCCAGTGCAGTTCAAGAGCAACGGGGTCCTCGACTGTGGCGCGGACACGCGACTAGTGCTGGAAGTAGCCTTGACGAATGGGGGAATCCCAAAAGCGTTTATGGCTCGCTCTTGACCTAAAGCTGCTCGTATTTTGCAAATCAATTTCGTATTGGAATTAGATCAAGGTTAGGCTGCAAAGGAGATATTCAATGTACAGTTTTACGAGCTAAATCTTAACCATTCATGTAAGAGTTTTCCTTGACTTATATTGCTGAGAAATACGCACCATAAAACAATACAGTCTATATTTTGCGAATTGTTTTTTTTTTTTTTTTTTTTTGAGTTCGCATTTCCTTTTTTGTTATTAATAATCAACTTTTTGCCTAGATTTATTTTTAATTCATCACATTGTTCTCCGTTACATTACACTTATACTCGTTTTCTTCTTCAATATTTCAATGATTTGAGCTACAATAAAGTTAATTCATCTGAATCGTTTATTTATTATTAGCCACAGGTAAGAAAGGTTTATTTCATATTATTTTGATGCATAATATAATACGTACTAATGTACTTTTATAATTAATTGTGTTGAACATAAGGTGCATTTACGAAAGAGGAACACTATTTTTAGGTATTGAAAATAAGGAAAAAAATGATTTTTATCGGAGAAACATTACCCAAAATAACATTTGTAGTGGATAGTTCCGTGCTTATTTTATCTAAAAAAAACACGTAATGTATCATTTTCCATATCCGTCACGAAATTTGTTTGACTTACACAATTTATCAATGAGTTTTCTATACCCTTCGTTCTCTTTCTCTCTTATTGTAAATATTTTATATTCTTTGCGTTGATATCTCACTTATTTTATTTTCTGTACGCGAGTCTGTTTAAGAAATAAAATCTGCGTCTCGCTACTTCTCTAAAATTCGATAGGATAAGATAGGTCCTAGATGCGCTCAGATGTGTCTTAACCAAACCCTCACCAATATTTTGTTCTGACAGGCTAACAATCTCCTTAATTCGCAAGAACACCTTCATAGATGAAATATTTCTGACGACGAGATATGTTGCACCGTGATGTAGGGTTATAGCTCACCACTAACAGACAGTTGTTCATTTGTTCGCAAAATTTCAGTAACGTGGAAAGTATTCGATTCCGCTCTCTAGCTTAGATGGTAAACACTCAGGGTCCTGCTAGACTTCATAGGTTCGTTTCGTTCTAGGCCATTGAAAATTTGCCCGGAAATTCGTATATTTTGACACATCATATTTACCCGCAGTATTATCCTTGGCCTGACGCGCAACGCTAGCCTTGCATTCCCCGTTGCCGCACTTTCCTTTCGTGCGCATGTGTAGCACACTCCACTAATATGTCATTTGTCGTCTCTCTTCCTTGCACACAATTACAGGTTGTGTCCACTTTTTCTCTATGCGTCGCATACATCCCTGAACATATCCTTCCAACATGTAACTAGGTAAAAAACGAGGTTTCCGTTTTCCTTCCTCTCGTTTATATACTACTACCGGAATCCGACCAAATAATTTGCACAAACAGTTAGAGAAGGAAAAAGATATTAACGCGGCGTGAATTCGTCACCATGCAATGCTTGAACAACACCGGTAATCTCGGTTAAATAACAAACTACACTTCCAATAAATTCAACAAATTACATTGGTGTTCCGTGTTTCAGAGGCAACGGATTACTTCATAATGATGTCCCGTAATCAAAATTATTTTTGAAAATTGCAATATCCACATATACAGTTAAAATATAGGGTATTTGTTTATTTATGAACAGTGTTTTATCTTCGAATGCACCCACGCGAGAGGTAGCACTACTGGGAGACTGTTAGAGTACTGATAACATTTCGAAGTAATTTATATTTTAAAGCTAATTATAGAAAAAGTACTTAGTTGAGAAGTAAGATAAAGCTACATCGAGAGTCCAGAAATTTATCATTGTACTTTTATCTTAATGTTGTAGATTGGTTAAGTGTGACGGTTAACCGAAAAGACGGATGACAGAAATACCTTTAGAAATTACCGTAACCTATAAATAACAATCATTTGACTATAATGAATTAAACATGTTTGCAATATAACAACAATTTGTATTAAATAACTACAAAATATTTACAGACGAAAGGAAATATGTATTTAAAGTAATACGTATGGTCTAAAGAGTTTAATACACTCATTTTCTCTTGTTTGTTTTGGGTACGAGCTTTCTTCTGGGTATTCACGGAAGCTGCGACCGAGTTCAGTCACTTGTCGTTACAACGGCGCTTAGTCAAATCGCTTAATGACATCAGTGCAGTCTGATATATCAATTTTTATTTTGCTTTCACAGTACTCAGTTTATCTGGTAAAAAGAGTGACGGTTAATTGACGTTTTAATATATTGGTACCCTATTTTATGTACAGTTGGCTATAGCTAAAGACTATCTTAATGGCAATAGACATGTAAACTTGCATTGGCCCCTGCTCTATTCACTTTTGCTGCCATGAACATAGCATCGTTCTCCGACTTGATTAATGTCTGTGCAGTTTTCTGCTTACAGTGCTAAATCACGCAATTTGCAAATAAGTACAGAAAATGGTTTAGACCCTGACGAGAGGTACTAGAAATACTAACCGGACGTGGGAATTTTAAAGAAAACCTACGTAAGATTAAGAGAGCAGAAGATAAAACATGTGTGGGGGTGGGGTGACGAGAACAGAGAGCATATATTATGTGCGTGTGAATTATACTACGAGGAAAGGTGAGATTCAGTAATCAGGATGCGGAAAGGGAAATACAGAGCAACCCTGATCTGATTACCTCAAATAATAAAGAATAAAGTAAAAGTGTGTCGGACTGATGTGTATGGTGCGAAATGCAAGGGACTTACGATGACAGATTACACCCACATTTTTGTGGAGAGGAGTGGGACAAGCAAGCCACACCTTGGCACGGCCAAAAGGTGTCGTCCAGGAGAGAGACACAAGACTCAAAATGAAACCGTATATTGACAACTGTTTAAAATACGGATAGAAAATAACATAGTAAACAATTCCACAATTGTCGAATAAACATCACGTAAACAGAACATTATTCACGTCGAATAAATCTAATAGCTGACACCATTAGAGACGTCGTATAGGCTCGAGAATGTGAACACGCCACAAACCAATAAGCCGGCACGAGGATGTAACGAGGAAGTATAGCATACATTCCATTCCATTAGCGTGACTCCAACACTCATTTAACATGAGTTAATGATGGTCTATTAGATGTTATCTACCTTAAAATGCCTCATAATTTGACTTATGTGGTTGCGGAAGTGTCATATCTACAGTTTAACCTTTTTTTAATGCACGCTCAGTTCAAAAGGTCGAACTGGAATCAACTATTTTTCTCAACCTCTAAGAAATTATCTTTCAACTTCAAGAGCAGGTTTTTATAGATCGAACGTACGTATCTGTTAATCGTTTCCCCAAATGTACAAATATTGACAGGATTTACAACAATGTCAGATTTGAATAAAAACATTATGCGATGTTATTTAGAATCAAAGTGTTAAATTTATTAAATGAATCATCATTTTACAGGAGACCGAGGAGTAATTTTTCTTGAACTAGAACTTACAGTTTCTTTTTATTAATTTTTTTCATTGTTCGTGGAATTCTAATGGTTTAACTAATGGAATTGCATATAATTCAAACGGCATTTTCTTAATATAATAAATGAAATAAAAAATAAAATTAAAATATTTGTATTAATGATCTTAGTTTCAAGAAAGCCAAATACTGTAATTTTTTAATACTGTAATACTATGAATGTAAATTTATTGTATTAATAATCAAAATCTTATACATTTTATGAAGAATATAAGAGCTAAATTCATAAATTCAATCACATGACCAAAACAATCGCTACTTATATTAGCATCATGTTACATCAACAGTGACATCCCACTATAATAAACAAAAACTAGTTAATACCGAGGACCTCGTTGTAATTCAAAGTAGCAGGGACCAACCGAATCTGGACTTGTTTGTTGATGGTTGTTGAGTGCCATCTTCATACGAATTTTATGAACCACCATGAACAATTCCTGCGGGAATATTTAGTCAAAATATGAAAGTCAATATCTGCTTTGTTATGAGAAATCCTTCCTATATTCATTTAGATTGGTCTGCGTTTGTTAAATTCGCGGTTTTCCAAACAGAGAAGGTAGAAAGTGCTCCGCGAAAAAATACTTATAAACAACTTTTTTCCTACATAATATTTTTTCAAAATATTTATAACTAATCTATAATAAAAAAAATTTGTTATTAATATTTCTGGTAAAAGTATACGTTGAAAATAATATGTAGGTAAACAATCTTTTTATTGCTATTATTTCGTGGAGCATTTTCTACCTTCCCGGTTTGGAAAACCCTCACTCAAGTCAACGTACACTAAATGAGTGTAGTAAGGAATTTTCATAATCAAGATTCTTTCAACATACATGTTCCTGTCTTAATCACATACTTTAATACCAACATTCGTCGGTCAATCAATTCACTGCACAATAATGAATGTCAAGAGCACGGGATGAACCGTGTCCCTAATTGGAGTGGCGAGATCCCTCTGTCTTCTCCAGAGAAATTCCCCGGCGGAAAGAGAGGGAGAGGTCAGTCGTCGAGGGCGTCATCTGAACGTGACGACCTTCAGCATTTCTTCCCCTTCTCCCCCTAGTTCTCCTCCGTCTCCAACTCTTTCCAGCTTCCATAGATTTCACGAAGAGAAAAGTGTAGATTCTCCAAGTGTATCGCGTGTGAGGTAGGTCACGTGTTGATTCATAAAAAAGGGTATTCTTTACTGGGTGGTTCATTTCACCCTTTCTGGAAAAATACTCTGTTAGCGGCCAAGATGAGGGTGATCCCAGTCCCGCCCTAATGACAACAGAAGCTTCCCTAAGATTTTTCTTCTTTTGAAGTAATCTTCCTTGAGTGGTAAATGTTTATAATATAAGGGAAACTAAGGAAAAGTGAATTTGTTAGAAATTACTGCTGACGATCTCCTCCATTGTTGGAGTTCATCCCAATCACGTCGCATACTTGTAAACATAATTGCAACATACATACATATATACAACATTAGAACATGTACCGAATTTTTTATTCCTGATAAAATATTAAATAAATAAATAAATAAATTTATTGTTATATCCGTATCGATTGAATCATCCTAGACCGGAATCGATGGACTGGTCCTATGCTTCCTTCCGGAGAGTTAATTAGTTTATTGTCATCCATGTAGTCAAACGCAGATTGCACTGCTATTTTGACAACAAAATTTCTTTATGTATTTACTTGCGAACATCAAGCAGCGTACATAGCTTCAAAGTTTAATTTTGAAAATTAGTATAGATTTCTTTCGTACTTATCAGCTTTGTATTTTCTGACATGTCATGTCATTTTCTCCCCTTCTGCTATGTAATGCAGTCTTGTCTTTCTTCATGTAATGTACTCTCTCATAACACACGAACCACTGAGTCTGGGTGGAAGTGGTGTAGACTTGTGGAAGGTGAACGAGTGGTGCAGTGGTTAACACTCCTGCCATCAAAGCAGGAGTCCCGGGTTCGATTCCCGGCTCGTCGCCATTTTTACCTGACAGAAAGTTATCACTTATGAACCTCTGTTTCAACCCCTGAGCATCTCTTATCTCTTGTTTTCAATATCCTGGTCAAGTAATGTCCAAGTTTCCACGGCCTGTCAACTCTTGCTCTTCATCATTCTTCGCATCGATTCCATCGCATCGCCTTGAGGACACTGCGTCCCCGCTCGGCGCCGTCGTCGACTTTCTCTCTCAGCGTCAACCCTCGCCTTGGCCCCTCTCCCTTCCACACATACGATCACGCGGGCGCACCGATCTGCGTCGCCGTACACTACACACTGCGCGACGATACCAACAACGGGACGGTTACAACAAGAACCCCGGAGAGACCATTTTCCTTCAAGTTGACCCGTTACCCAGAAATTTATTGCGAGGAATGGGTAGTGGGGGGGATTCTAAGACCTTTATCCAAAAATGTATCGACGTTAACTTTGAAGTTATCAGTTCTGAATGTGTTCATTTGTTAGGTCAACATTGTTAATTAAATAACTTGTTGAAATTTAACGATATTTTAAACTTATGAAATACTTTCATTATAACATTAAAAAATAGGGAAGGACCCCGTCCCCCCGAGTTACCCCCCTCTGATTTTGTGGCTAAAGACTGATCTGCAAGATCTGTTGATCCTTATTCGTAAAGTGATTGAGAATGCAATTACCAATTGATTGACTCTTTCTCTAAACAGAAGAAGAGGACTGAGTAACACGATTCTGATTTGTCAGCGTTATTTGAGCGATAGGTAGACGGCACACGATAAATACATGTGAGGACATTAATTCAACAACTCGAATGTTTAATTGGATTGTTGTGTAATAACATAATTCACGGATTATTATTTATGAAATATTATTATTTCTTTTATCGTTCTTGAAACATAAATTTCCATCGTTATATTATGAGCGAGTGTTGTAATGATTGAGCTATTTTGAGAAGAAATATGTTTGAAAAAATATATTATCCTCGCTGTTTTTGTATATTAAGAGCACTTTGTGAATTTTGTTGCTTCTTCCGTGATATGTTGCATTGCATCAAATACTTCCTCCTTCTGTTTCACTTTGTCATTCACTTTTATACGTCTGTTAAATTTTACTATTATCAGTAAGAAGTAAATGGGAGACTAATTATAAAAGTGGAAACTTCCTAAAGCGCAATGTCTTTTGAAGTATGATTGGATCATTGCTAAACATATTTTTCTTTTCGTGTTTTATTGCAAACAATTATCAAATTACTATATCTATGATTTATTTTTGAGTTGAATAATAATCTTTTCCGGGACAGTTATTTTTCATTTGATGAAACATTTCCATCCAATTGCATACGTATTTGGAGGAAAAAGCATTGACGTCGCAGAAGCATTGTTTTGACGTGGCAAAAAAAGGACCTAGACATGAGTCCATTGAACGGGTACAAAAAAGCACAACGGGATTTATCTGCAGCAAGAATGACCTCGTATTTAGAGACGTGTACGGTTTCTTAACACAGTTTATAAGTGCCATTAGGAATCATTAACCCATTTGTCAAAACTAGGCAGAGAGAATGTTATTGATGTGTTCGGCATATTGTGGGTATACACTGAAGCTGATAAAAAATGTTGAAGGCGTTGAAGATAATATTTTCTATTTTTTTGGATATAAAACAATCTTATATCAGATTTCATGTAACGTTGACGATCACGTGTGCAAAGTTCATTCACTATAGCTTACTCCTTGACCTGCTTAGCGTCAAGTGACAAGGGCGCAGGTAGCAACGACCTCACAGGATGTCCTTACATGCACAATGATATTTCTAACTTTCGTCATAATTCTCGAGATTCTTTATTTTTTCTGTGCCAGGAAATGTATTGCATTATATAACTACACTGATCTATTTAGAGGAAAAATGTACAGAAATGTTATGTTTTCTAGAAATTCCAATTGTGTGTTGTAGAATTTATTGAAAGTATTATTAACACCAGAATTGTTAGTTAACTGTAATAGCGGAAATATAATATTTTTGCAATTTGAGTGTCCAGTTGTAGAGGGAAAAAATTAAAAAATTAACCTGTATTACAATTTTGTTATTTTAATGAAGATACCAAATGCTACCATATAAATATTTTTTATGAGATATAAATTTGCAAAATTCCCCATTGTATTTCAGTTGTTCACATCAATATGTAAAAAAATGTTTTAGGAACTTTGTGAACTTATTTGTCCGGGACAAACCGCGTTTTAGTACATAAAACTACCAACGTTTCGGCCATCATGCTGCGGCCTTCTTCAGGACAATGTCAGAGTGGCACAGACTCTGCAGAGTACGACAGCGACTTAGGTCTGTACGACTCTGACATTGCCCTGAAGAAGGCCACAGAATGATGGCCGAAACGTTGGTAGTTTTATGTACTAAGACGCGATTTCTCCCGGACAAACAAGTTTGTACTGACTCCGGCCGCGGGAGCCTACGTTTATATTTTTAGGAACTTTGTTTTGTGATACATACAAATCGAATTTATATATAAAGTAAAAGTAAGTATTCTTTTACGATTTTATTACACTTTTTACAATTTTCTGCATGTTATATGATAACTTTCACTGGAACGACTTGAGGACTGTAACTTATTCTCAGTATTTATTCACAGAGAAATTGGAAGAGTGGATTTTCCCCAAAATGTAACGTTAGAGTAAATTACACTCTGCGGTGTACGGCTATCCGGAATGGCAGCCGAAACGTCAAGATACGACTACCAGACGCGGCGCCAACCTGATAACCCAGCATCTCATGGCTCCGACCGCGGAAGCCTTCGAGAATATTTAAATTATACCGTGATAATAAATCTTGTTTTGCCAAAGCATTAAACACCATAATAGAGACCAGCACGCTTAATAAAGTGCTACAACACAGTTGAATCTAACCGCTACACATACCGCTAGAAAACATGAATGAAGGTAAATCCATCGCGAATTGTCTTCGTAGTCACATCCGTGACTAATCTATAAAGTGTACATAACTCCTTCCGATGTCGACCTCGTGTTACCTAACTGGAGAACTAACGGGAGATACATTAGAAGAAGAAAACTAATGATTTGCAGCACCCGTTAGCATTGATTCCTGTCCTGGAATAGTGTCTTTGATGTCACCGAACATTTATTACTGTTTATTTCCAACTTGTTTGTTTTTACTACTTTCGACATGATTGAATTCATTGTGTTTGAGTTAACGACCGATTGAGTTTTTATTACTGGATTGTCACTCATATTTTCTTATTTTCTTCCTTGGTACATCACCGACTGGTATCAAAGGTAATCTCGAAAGCGAAACGTTCTATAATATAGTCAATTAGAAACAGAATAAGTATAGGAAGAAAACAGTTTTAAAACATTCCTCCAGAATCAATTGTAATTTGTATTGTAGTATTTGTAAATGGGAAATGTAGCATTCTATTGATGCTTACCTCCATCGGGCGATAGGAGATAGGAGGTTGGTGGCAGGGTTAATGTTAGTTGGTTGGGCGGTTAGCTGGGTTTTCCAACAACTTGGCCCACGCGGAGGAGTAAGCAGGAGTAGTAAAAATAGTGGCAGCAGGAGGTGGATAGAAGGAGGAGGGTTCGCTTTTCAGTAGTCACAGCAATATGAACTGGGACCTTAATGGGAAGAGGTATCAAGTTTTTTTCTGGCCCCGTCGGGAAGTGAACCTGAAGTGACTTAATAGTGAGTTAGGACGCTAACACCCTAGCCACCGGAGAAGCTATGAGAATCAATTGCCTCATTTCTTCTGTCACATTCACCAACCAAGAAGACCCATAATCAACAACAAAAATTATACGGTACTTTTCGATGACCAGACACATGATTGACGACACGTAAAATAGCGCAAGTAAAATTAAACCACTAAAATATCTAAAATCAGCGTAAATACGCTGAGAAACATATCCAAATTTAGTGGAAGAACAAGATTTCTCCAAGCCTGTCGAAATGACGTCCGAACTTTACACAGAGTGGGGAACATAAACTGACCCCGAAAAGAATTGTAATACTGACACGGAATTGACCCTTAATCAACAGGAGAACTGCCTTTTACAGAAAACGCTGGAAATGGTCACTGGTGATGTCGATGCAACAACACACACAGCCTTGAGAATCTTGTGACGAGTGCATGAGGTGTTTTGTGAGGACAGAACATTCAACAGAGGCAATACAATCTCCTGGTCTCCTTGACCGCCTGATACCTCTCCATGTGATTTCTACCTGTGGGGTTAATTGAAGGGTCAGGTGTACTCAAATAATCCTCACATACTGGAAAAGCTACAGCAGAACATTGAAGACGCTATTGCTGCTATCCCTCAAGCATAGCTGCTACGCGTCTATCATAATTAGATAAATCGAGCACTGCGCTGCATCGACGTCAACTGTGGCATTTACTGTGATAGGCAGTTCTCCTGTTCGTTAACAATGCTCAATTCCATGTCAGTTTAATAAATATTTTCCGGATCAGTTCTATTTTTCCCACCCTATACAGTACAGTATCGCTGGGATGACTCATGAAAAACCTGGGATGTCACTTCCACATATTTGGAGAAATACTATTCTTCCTTAGATTCGGATCTTATATCCTATCCTGTTCTCACAGTGCTAAATTTAAAAAAGAAAGACTTTTCTATTGCTTTTCACAGCTTATAAGTACAGGTTATTCTTGGAACTTTCTCTACTGGTTAAATATCAATTTCGTTTCTTTATGAATTAACATTCATGCGTGAAATTCGTCAGCTGTGGTACATGCCACTGCATACTTTCGGAAGAGACGTGGTAATAAGCGCAACCGGAAAACTTTTAAACCATGTGTGAACTCTGATTCACGTCAATCATCGCCGAGGAAGGAAGTTTTACGTGTATGTATTCCGTTCCCATTCATTATTTCACCTTGGTACCCACGAATTGTAATTTATTCCATGAAATGCGTAAATGCGTAGCGTGAATCGCTCTTTCTTCTTCTTGGGAATGTTCACGCAAAAGGATTCAAATGTTTACAATACCAATGTAGTCATTTCACTAAATTTATTCCAACCAAGCTGAGAATCGTCATCCTTAACCGCTTGAATTTTGTAATTTTTGTATACGTTTTCTTTTTTACAGCACCATTTACATCCAGTAAACCAGTGTCTAGTTGTAGCGTCTTCGCTTCCTCGATCCCGCTGAGTGGGAGAGCGCGGGTTCAAACCCTGCTCGGTCAAACTAGGTGAGATTTTCAGCTGGGGTTTCCCTCACCTACTCCAGACAAATGTCGGTTTGGCACCATAAGTTCCCTGGCAACCCAACATCGCTCCTTCCCATACCTCCTTCATATTGAGTAAGAATTTCTGTTATATTTTCGTTAAACTTCAGTGCACTCTTGCGTTTTGCAGGAAAAATAGTTTATTTTTGAAAATGATGAAATATTAATTGGTTAAAATGATGATAATAATAATAATTTCAGTTTATGTAAAACATTAAACAGTTAATTATTAGACAATTTGTTTCTCTCTTTCTATACTTCCATGTCTCGAACAAAGATGTGAGCTAATTTTGACCATTGATGAAAAATACTTTGTTCGATGAGGGAGAAATCGTAATGTATTCTGCGGAGAGTAATGACCAAATACGCGCAACGTGTGAGGGATCCTAAAAAGAAGAGAAAAATTTAATCTGTGGCGTCCTCATGTTGAATCTCGCCATGATTTTTTTCTGATACAATCGCACCTTTGCCTTCATCCTTTGTTAGGAGAGCGACTGTCTTGCTATTAAAACAAAAGTCTGGGAAGTTTGGAAGGGAAAATAACGAAACAGAAAAGAAAATAGAAAAGATGAGAGAACAAATGAAGAAAGCAGTTGATGTTTTCTACGTAGTGTAAACAACTGCCATATCCTCAAAGCCAGATTATTTATCAAAACTGCCGTTTGTTCTCTTGCTGTCATTTCATGTTTATTATTTTTATTTACAATAATATGGAGCGTCTCACTGCATGAAAATCGGGTTTCCCCCGGAAAACAGGTTTGTGACATCCACAGATTATTCTAATTAAATTAATAGCTCCGAGTTTTATAAATTACCTGCTAATGAATTACACTTCATCAACTAATATAATCGTTGTAAGACAAAGAGAAACTAATGTACATTTAAAATTCCGCTCTTAACGTGGTTCTGACGACAAAGCACTAAATCTTTCAAAACCATAAAATTTGTATAAACGGATGCTATTATATATGCTGATATCGATTTTACCTTTTAAAACCCACCTTGCTGACCACGCACGAGACATAGAGTACTTAATATTTGGACGAAATACATTGCTTCTTGCGAAAAAATATAATTTTCGAAAATTAATTACTCTCGTAATCTTTTAAATCGATGAAGTTTCTAAAACCTATAGTAAAACGTCTACATGGCATGATATCACATAACCATAATGGCAAGCCATTCTGCATACGTTTTTTTCATGGGGCTTTAAGGCTCGTCAACGTCAATGTCATTAGAGCTCTTTCTGAATACGAATAGAATCAAGTGAGATAAGAGAGGTTCAAAAATAAGATACTTAAAAAAAAAAATATTAGATTGTCATTACTAGTTATTATTATTCATAATACTAACACACAAATAAATTTAAAGAGACATTTAAACATATAGATTAGACTTTTGAATGATTTTAATAACCCGGCCTATCCCTTAAAACTGCTAATTCTTCCTAAATATAATAAGGTACCTTTCACACCAAACAAATCGAAATGTCATAATCAAGATGAATCGAATACACCAAGATTTAGTTTAGTGCTCCTCAAATCAAGTACACCTAGATTCATTTCGCACCTTCGCACCATACGTATTGATTCAAAGTCGTATGTGGTTGGAACTGACAATTCTGCCGTCAGTCATGAATCAACAATCAGACACGGTAGTCTACTGTGCTATTATTAAGAATGTAATTTTGTCGTTTGTTTTGACATCTGCCTCAAGTTAATTGTTAGTTGTTCTTCTGGGAGGATTTTATCTTGAAAATATACATGTGTTCTTTGATTCGGATTGACTTAGTTTAATTCAACAGGTGCAGTGGTTCCCAACCTGTATTAGTCAGCGGATCACTCAGAAATTGAATTATGCCGACCACCCCAACCTCTGCGCTATCCCCTTTTTTATTACTCTTTGTCAGTGCCTTCTCCATAACCAAATTCAAATGTTACTGGTTGTCTGCTAGACATCGTATGGGTACATTGTTTCTTATCTAGGGATTCCTGTATCTGTATGGTTGAAGGTGAGAGAACCTTTGGCATATTTAAACATAAGTTATGAAAATAACTTTGTATAATATTCTAATAATTATCAAATTAAAGGTATTCTAATTCAATAGCAAATTGAAATCGACATGGTTGTATTCACTCGGGCGACCCGTGGCGTAGTGCGCTCGCCTTCTACCTCTGGGGACGCCGGCAGGTTTCCTCGGGGTACTCCCGTTTCCCCTGCGTATCATTCCACCACAACATTCACCCCCATGTCATTCATAATCACCGCTTCAGGGGAGGTGTGGCAGTAAGGGCATCCGGCACCCTAGTATTCCCTAGCTCCAGTCAAAAACGAAGCATCATATATCCATCCCCTTTCGCCGACCCCAAGTGAATTAGGAAAAGGCCAGATAAGTAAGTAAGGGTTATATTCACTCCATATTTTTTAACGCACAAAGTCAGCATTAATTGGCAACATTTTCATATGGAGTGCTGGTCCCTCCCGCGGACCACTCTCGAGGCGTTCATGGATCGCAATTCAAATTCACCTTGATTATAATTAGATTCGTTTGGCGTGGAGAGAGCCTAAGACACCCGAGTACCGGTGTCGTGTCTTCTAGAGGTGGACAAACAACCGACCCTACCCGATCGCAAATTTTCGGGTTTTGGTCGGGTCGGTTGGTGTTGCGAAGTCGGTTAATATAGAGATATATCCGTTGTAAGATAGCTTTTCAATCAACGTCTGCAACGGTATGTTTCAATTGGTCATCGGGTTAACTGACTTCACTATCGAAATCGACCAAACCCGAAAATTTACGGTTGGATTGTGTGCGTTATTAGCCCTCCTAATATCTCCTTGCGAACGAGATGAAATCACAGCAAAAGTTTGGGTTTGGTTGGGTCGGTTTGAGTTGTGAAGTCGGTTAATCCGAAAGTTAAGAGATCAGTTTCCCTATCGTCGTTTGAATTAATATCTGGAACGTCGTCGTTTGAATAATACGATTTGTTTTCGGATTAACTGAGCTCACAATCCAACCCAACCCGACAAAACTCAAGACTTAGGCTCCCTTTGCGTCCTACTAATTAAATCAATGAAAATCAAGGTTAATCTGATTCGCGATCTCAATACCTTCACACCAGCTCATAGGTTCCCAACTGGTGGCCCGGGAGTGTTCTGCGGGAGGGTCCAGCAGAACATAGCATTTGCTATGGGTTTGTGCGATATACGCAAAGGACGGAGGTTGGTTTATTGGACAACACATGCGCCTGGACGTAGTCGACACGAGAGAGTAGTAAGTTAATGGAAACAGAGACCAAGTTCTTACTTTTAGAGGAATATTTAAGGCGAGCCGAAGCGGCCTATCTTCTCAGTGTTAATTTTTGTAAATACTAGGAACATTTTCTCTGAAACTACTGCATGTTCAGTAATACGTTTTACACAAATTTGTAATGTAATGTTTAGAAATAGTTATTATTTCTTGTTGTACATTTTAAAAATAAAATACTTACTTTAAATTTAACTTTTCTTAGTTTTACTTCAATAACTTCGATCTCATACTTTTTTTCATCATTTGTTATAAAAAGAAAGAAGAGAGAACAATCAATATTTTGTATAATTTTCAATGCTCTGTTGTTTTTAGTTCTTGAAAAAATGTTCCTTAAATATGAAAATTTGTAAATTACGGGAAATGCCTTTTAATGCTTCCTAGTGCATTCCTACCCCATATACGTCATCGGATTCTTCTTATTCTTCCTGTACTCTCAGTTTCTATTCTAAAGCTCTCTTCGCACTTTTGTTGCATTTTTTAAGTACTTCTCTTCTGCACATCTCAGCCTTTTTTTCTAATTGATCCGTTTCGGAAATAATTTGGTGTCTTGGTTGGAAACCTAAATGTTTTAGAAATTCTGTTCACCTCACGTCGGTTTTACGCCATAAAAATCCACTTAGAAGAATGAAACTTGACTTGTTAAGTTAAGAAAAATCTACGTTTATAATTATGCAAAAAACAAGAAATCTACAATTTCATCATTTTGACCCATTCCAACTCCCCTTAAAAAGAGTACGAACAGTATGAGAGAGGAATAAAAAGAATTGCAATAGCCAAGGATACGGGGTGACAAAAAAACGTGTTTTCAATGAAAGGGAATTTTGAAAGCGATGTGCGTTGAAGGAGATGGGGTGAATATAATCCGGCCCTGAGATGAAATCTGAGTTTGCTCATTGCGCTTGTGAGCAGCTGGACAAGGGGTGGTCGCCGGGCGGGGGCGGGGGCGGAGCGGAAGTCCCCGCCCAAGCGCGCTTTCTCGCGCTCCCCTGACCTACCGCCAGGGCAACTGCTCCACTGCAATCAGGCGACAGGTGAAAGTGTGGCATGGGAATCACTTGCAGAAGAACAATGCCAAAAAATAACAAACAGGAAACAAAACTCGCCTCGTGTGGATTCGCGACGTTCTACGTCACTGACGGAGCGAGGAGGTTCTGTCAAGCGAAGCAGACCTCTTGACCTGCCTGGACGAAGAATTGTAATAATTGTTAGCAAAAATTAAATCCTTGACTAAGCGATCGTAGTGAAATTTCTATTCACAATTACACTTCGGTTGGCACAAGTAAACACCGAAAGAGGTGATTATATTTCTTCCGCGTTCCCTTCAAGTGGAGACGATATGTGATAACTTACAGTCGGGTGAAAATGCGGACGGGCCGGAATGTTCTATGTATGTGTAAGCACACATCCAATCCATACATGGACTCACCTTAACAACCATCGTGAACCTGTTCCCTACCCTCAATCCCAAGTTCTGAGGGTGTTGCTGAAGTGAAGAAAAATCAATCGACGACGAAATATATTTTTTATGGAGAAAAGTGCAACATTTTTTTCTTTGCTATCATTCTGATGCATCTTGGCTTCCTTTTTAATAAATTGTTGATATAGTTCATGTTTACATGCCTGATCTAGAATTATTGTTAACAAATATTTATGAAACAATGTTTGGCACACGTGGAATTAAAGTCATCCTATTGAAAAGTGTTCGATAAGAATAAAAGTTACAAAAAATAAGGCTAATCTTAGAAGGGTTTTTAATTAGAGTTTGGTTTACACGTCGTATTTGCTCCAATTCCTTCGATGGAATTCTCATTATTCACACGTTCTAAAACAATATTATCGATCTGATGATTTAGCTTGGTCTTGAATTATCCAATAGTCATCCATAGAGGAGTGTTGTTAGTGGTAAAAGATATGTGCAGCGTACTTATAGCGCTATGACTTTACGGAATCTTTGAATTTCGATCAAGACGTACATTTCCCTAGAGAGTTCTACCATGTGCCTCCCTGAATAAAATAGAAAAGTATTTATCTGTATTTATGATCTGATCACAAAGAATAATATGCAAGTAAGTAGTTGTCAGTTATTTACTAAATTTCGAAATGGAGTAAGTAATTAGGTTGTTGTTAAAAGATGGAATAATTTATCTGAATGGGAATATAAATGTCGGTAAAAATGTGTAGAATTTTTTTATCAGATGAATAAAAAAATGCATTTGTTACAATATATTACTTAATGCATTTGTTACAATATATTCAAATTTGTATCACATATAGTTAGTAAATGGTTTACCTTTCAAAACAAACGTTCCCTTTCAAAGGTACATGGATGAATACATATGTTAGATTTCGTAAAAAACGATAGAAACACAGAACAATTCTGTGGATCTACTCTAAGTATGGATAGAATCATATCCAATTTACAGTTCAATTTACAAGTCTTCTTTGTAATCCATCTCGAATCAATAAATTTAATCTGATAACCAAGTCTCAAAATTTGGTAGGAGACAGGGGCAGTATTTGGCAACAACATTTCACAGTTGGAAACCTAAATATTGAAACCCGAATATTGACTCGAGTCGCCGTAAGGAGCTTTTAGTAAAAAGATAGATGATTCCCAAGTAGTTTCATCACGCTGTTCGAAGCTATGTTGAGAAAAAAAAAACTGAAGAAAAATCTCCGTCGTCAACAGGACATCAACATGAGAGGATCGAGCTGCCACCAGTGAAACGTTTGATTCATTAGTACTTTATGGATCCCGTAGAGAAAGAAATTCATCTAACATTTTCGCCCGCAGTGACCTTCGACAGTGAGGTTAATGAACCCATGACAACATTTTTCTTCACAAATGAATGGTCCTTTATGTTGAATAAAACTGTTATTTCAATTTGAAACATTTTTAATGAGTTTATTTCCCCTTAAAAACCATATATGTAGGTTTGTGCCGAGAACCATCAAGATGGAATTACGCTTTCGTATAATGTGAGGTTAGATTAATGTGTGAAGTTTATTAGATTGTGTAATAGGAATGAACATTTTTTTCGTACAGGGCCTACGTAACCCTTCTTAATTATTTCTGGTCACATAACGCTCGTTTCCGGACAAAAAAAACTTTCGAGACACTTCCTTATTTACAAAATAGTAGCTGACACCGGTACTAGAGAGTAGAGTACCGTTTTATATTACTTATTTTTTAAATTTTATATATAGAAACCTTCACCTAACATAAATTTTGTAAATCAATGAAACTAAATAAAAAGGTTCTGCGTCTCTGCCCCCGGAATCTCGTTGAACACTTCGGTGTTTCTCCGCAGCTAGTCTCCAAACGGCGGTAGGAGCAAGAGTCCCAGCATTATGTCATCGTAAAACATCATCTCCAGGGCGAAGTAAAGGTCCCGCTTGGAAATCTCAATAAATTTAGCACCGCCACTTTATCAAAACAAAAATTAGCCTACAATTAGTACTAATAAAGTATAATTTGCACCAAAAAAGGTTGTTTTTTTTTTGTACACGCCGGGTATAGGTATAATTTCAATTTAAACAGGGGGTTGCTAACTTGACCTAATGCTAGCACCCCCACTTTGACGAAATAGTATCATTTTCATATTTTTCAAATGTTTGAATTTGGTACAACTTAGTACAGATGAAACAAACATTTTTAATTAGTAACAAATGTTTTTACAAACAAATTACAAAAAAGTTAACAGTTTTGCAAAAAACATTAATGGAATATATTATACGTCGAAATATAAGAAACTTTTATTCCGTTACTTTAGTTTTCATAAAAATCACATTTTTATTGAAAAATGTTAATAAATATTATTAACCTGGGGGAGTTATTAATGCTGGGATTCTTGACCCGCCCTCGAGGAGCACTAAACCCATGGCTACCTGCGAACAATTTCAAGACACCCTCCGACCACACCACCGTCGATTTTGCCTCTCCCTGCGATACCTAACAACTAATAAACAATTGTACATCTCTAATTTAAAAAGAAAAGTTATTTATTCTTAAAGAAACAGCAAATATTCCACGATTTTTGAAATTTAAGTAAAAATAATTTAAAATGATTCACTAACTTTTTCTTGTTTGTCATGTCTTGATTGTTGTTTCTTCATTCTGTATGTGTAACCATGGAGCATACATGGGGCGAGAGTAGGTGGTAGAGCTATTGTTAGTAGGTGGGTCGTTTAGCTGGATTTAGCTTGGCCTTCGTGGAGGTACTAGTTGGCGTAGTTAGTATTAGTAAGAGTTTGGGAAGTTGAGAAAGGAGGGTTCGTTTTTCAGTAGTCACAGGTATGTAGCTACAAATTTGTTGGTCCAGCCGAGAATTGAATCCAGAGTGACTTGGTAGTGAGCAAGTACTCTAACCCCCCGAGTCACCGGAGGGGCCACATTTCATGACACTGCATCACCTGGTTGGATGCGTCCCAAGAGTCTCATTGCAAGCACGCAGGTGCACGCAATATTTCGCAGCCCTCAACGCTAGA
Organism: Laupala kohalensis; assembly: GCA_002313205.1. Lineage (NCBI taxonomy): Eukaryota > Metazoa > Arthropoda > Insecta > Orthoptera > Trigonidiidae > Laupala > Laupala kohalensis. Next base: position 68,394 of record NNCF01127815.1, read on the forward strand.
GAAAGTGTCCCACGTGGCTTCCATGCCAACGAAGGTGTCTTCAAGACGCAATCGGCATTACGTTTGTCTCCGGGGAACCATACGCGACGAAATTACGTGGATATCGTAACCGTAATCTGATGGCCCAAGAGTCCTTTTGGAGCAAACGACTACTTTATGAGCGAGCGTACTTGCTATGATGACTCAATCGCGCCGTGGTCACCTCCCCGCCCAGAATTGCGTATGAGTTTTTGGGGAACGAATGTTTGGAGTGTAAGAAAGTATGTGGAGACATCTCTATGCTGTATTTTGAGTTAAAAGAGGAAAATCACTTTACAGATGTAAAGAGGGATTTTCCTTTTGTGTCTTAATCTGATCCGTAGCTAGTAATTTATTTTGAAGAGGGTTTGTTCATGTTAATATTTAAGTTATTTGTCCTCAAGATATTTTAATTTGTCGAATTATTTAATGCAGTGTGTTAATTATTTAACAGATGGTTCATTAACAATAACTGATACGTAGTTTGTACTCCATTTTTGACAATTTATTTATTTATAAAGATAAAATACAATCATTACATCATAAAAATTTTCTGAAGGGACCTCCCGCCCTCCCCTCTCTGGACTTACTAGACCGGGGAATTTGTAGAGTTTACATATTTGTTCAGAACTATTACCAATCTAAGCAGTTTCGAGAAGAATATGTTTGCTTGAAGATCTAGTGACAAAATATTACCAAAATATATTTTAGATAATTATGCGAAGCTAATTTACATGTAAGAATTTTGTAAGAAATTACGATAGCTTAGTTTACATACTTGTAAATATTAATAATCAAGAAATATATTTTGCAACTTCTTGTTTTCTCACAAAAATATTGCATTCATACTATATTCAATTTCATCATAATACATTGAAAGTAAATGAACAATTTCTATTCCATATGATCGCGTCGACATTCTACAGTGATACAAATATCTGCTCTAAGAGTATGAGGTACACTTGTCTAATGTAATTGTACAGGCGCCGTCCCAAGCGACGACAGCAATCATAGTCATTACATTTCTTTCATTACATCGTTAGTACACTAACACACATTCAACCACACACAATTACAACTCGCTGCCAGTTGCGAGTAAAGTGTCCCAAAAGCGTATCCGATGTAGGGTACAGGGGTCGTTTTCTGTTGCTGTGTCGTAGAAAAAAAGAGCCTTTCTTAGATGTCCAAGTGTAAGTGAACACATTTACGAATTAGTCAGCTTGCATCTAGATATAATGAGGTACAATCATGAGTGTACTCTCTATTAAGGCCAAATAAAATTACATGTTGAATACAAGTAAAAGTCTTGTAATCAATGGTCTCTGGATTTACGACGCAAAATTGTCTCGCAGGAGAAATGCAGCACATTACTCGAGTTAGTCTTCAATAAATATACAGAAGAGGCAGTTAAAACGAAGATATTTTATTTAAGTAACGTATAAGAAGCGTTACATAAAATATTTTCAAGCATTGGTGATACTCAAAGAAGTAATGTTATCCTAAATTTCAAATTAATGAACTGGAAAGGTATAACATTTTCTTAATTTTTATAATAGATAATGCTATTATTGTGATAACTTTCGTTCAGGTGAAAATGGCCCCATATAATCTCCACGTGTAGGGTACACGGAAGAAATATGTACTTAATGCTATTATTATTACATTTACAGAATTGTATTGATTTTTTAATTTATGATTATGTATTAATGTACTGTAATTTTCATTTAACGGAACGATATATTCGAGGATGGGTCATCAATAAAAGATTCTTTTTACAACGCCAACGTTTCGGCAATTTATTTTGCCTTCATATTTGCTTTCATTTTATATATGCTTTCATATTTGTTCTTTACTACTGCTGAAACCGTATAGGTAAAAAGTTTAACAACCCAATAAAAGAGCATAACAGTAGGATAAATCGAAAGATTTGGGATACGTATTATAATTTTGGATTTTTGAAACCATTGAATTAATATACTGGTGTCGAAACAATGAATTAACGTGGCATCATTGTAATTAATACAAAAATTAAATTTTACGGACAGTGAAAAACTGGACTGTTGGTGCAATATTTTCTTATCAGGTAAGTATAGAAATATTTTACAGAATGTTCCAAACTCGGCGTAAAAAATTGGAGGGATTATAATGCACATTAATAGGAACGAAAAACCCGTGAGGTACACATGTCCGGAAATGACTCCCTAAGGAGATATAAAGACAGTAAGAACAGAGAGAAAGGTGTGCAAGGCGCTTTATTAGGGCCACAGAGAAAGTGATAGAGATGTTCAAAATTCAACAGCAAATTAAAACAAATGTTCCAAGTCCTGCACTTAACAGTGATACAAGTATTGACGAGTATGTTCTACTCGGAGTCTTGCCAATCCTCGCGACGTCAAGCTTGGATTGCTCCTAATGAGTCGAAATTTAAATTGACTTTAATTTGAATTTTGATGTTAAAATACCTTTGGGAAAATCAACGAAGAATTACTAGACAGAACAACGTGTTTCCCTAGTAACCAACCCTGGAAAATATTTCGATAACAATCCCATTTGCAGAACGTGCTCTCATGGAAATGAATTTTCAGTGAGAAACAGAGATATTACATTTGGTAATTGTCAGAGTCTAAATATGTCACAGTACTCTAAGATGAAACTATTGAAAAAGACGTTCTTTGAATATAATTAATCTTTAGCTGGTTAAATTTACTTCATAAAAACTACCTCATTCTTTTCTTTTTTGTGTGAATAACGAAAAGCACTCTCACGATGTTGTACAAAGATGATTTTTTTCTTTGGTGCTTTCCTTGTATTAAATATTTATTTATTTCAAATTTAGCGTGCCTCTACTGCTATTAGTTGTGAGGAAAAATCAAGACTAACCTATAGTTTTAATTTTATACGCTGATTTCTTGTAGTGGAAAAAGTTATTTTATGGTAATAAATACATAAATAAATTTTTTGCGTACTATGAAAACTTATATCACATTTTTGAGATCCCCTAATGAAACGTTTTACATACATTGTATTGTGTTCTTAGTGTCTTTGTGTCATTATTTCTCCTTCGGGAGACATTGTATCTGTATCTCAAAGATTTTTATTCCTATTAATGATCTCCATCACCCCTATAATTATTCATGTGGAGTTCTGGAACATTATGTATACAGAAAATGGTTTTGAAGGAATCGGAATGAATGTGGAATCGAGGTAAAGATATATTCGATAAAAAATATATTTTCATTTCAAATTAAAAATTCATTAACGAAATATTTTGGATTCGGCTCCTCACCTAGGTTCCTATAATTGATACACAGATGTGCGATTTCTAAATAATGACTGGAAATGGAACTGTGGACACGAAATATTTTTGGTAGAGATCGTGATTAGATAATCCCTTGATTAATTAGTGTTGTATAATACTTCTCAGTTGGGACTCAGCATCATTGCACAAACGAGAAACGCAACGGAAGGTTACGTGTTAGACATAAAAGTGGATGAACGTTGGGAAAACGAGAAAAAGAAACAGATTTTTCCTACACAACCTGATTATATCAGAACTTACTCTTTCCTCGTATATCTTGGTTTTATGACGTTTCACGCGATCTATGACACTTGAACTTACGAACGTTCTGAATCTGCTAATGAATCGAAACCATGAGACAAAAAGGTTCTCAAACATAAAATTCAAATTCACATCCTCGATGTAGAAGTTAAAAGTTTCCTATTTGAGAACCAAAAATAAGAATTCTCAATTCTCATACGAGCTTATTTGTTTTCAAAAAATAATTTATTCTAACATTAAATCGTGTGGAAGGTCTCATATTGGAAAGAAAGCACTGATGATGAAAAGATTTTACCAGAGCTAGAGATATTTGAATGAAACATCATCTACAAACAATAAATTAAAAGAAGGGATATTGTCAGCCAATATTACAATACAAATATTAATGATTTTTTCCGAGATTTATTATAGTTGCAAAACGTATTAGAAAGAATAGTTGAACAAAGAATTGAAACATTAACAAACAAAATAATATTAACATCTCCATTTTATCTGCAACTCATGAACAATGGCATTAGTAACGAACTTTGTTAGAATAATGTTGGTAGACTGATCTCGCAGTTAGTCATATCGATTCGATTATCTCGAATTCACGTTGAGCGATCATGCGTTTCGTTTCAGTTTTCTCGTAGATACGAATCTGTGAAGTTGGGAAAGTGACAGTGTCGTTCGATATTTTTTAAACATTGAACTTAACTTTTAATTTATTCAAAATAACGCGAATAGATGTGGACTTTTAGCACCCAGGAAGTCTTCGTTCTTAATTTGTATTGCAAGAGATCATTTAGTGAACACAAATATTTAAGTGTGAGAATGATTTTCTTAGTAGTCAGACTTACGGTGCTCAGAGAAGTAATCTTTTGTGTGTGTTATGAAGTAATTTCCACTCTGTCGAAGCATTGGAAACGTGACCTGAATCTTGAATCAAACTCTTCCAAAAGTTTTCAAATATAATAGGGTAAGTAAATTTTAAATATATGTACATGAATTTGGTTGTTCCTTCATATATTTCATGAATGATTTAAAATACTGTTTCTTTCACTTTGACATTTTCCTAAATTTGCTCCCGAAATGTTCTCATTCCTGACCTGGTAGATCTTATCTCCTGGTAAAATACGACTCTGCGATGTTTAAATGTATATTTAAAACTTTTTTTTTTCATATTGACCTGGATTTGTGTACGTATTGTTCATGTTTCCTGGTATTGTGAAAGAACACGGAACAATTACTAAACATATTTGATGTTGAAAAGAATAACAAATGAGAATGAATCAGAGTTGTATAGAATAAGGACCTCCAAGTCATAAGTTGATTGTATTCTTTCGAAAGAATACCACGAGTGTCCAATAGAGAGTAACAGTATACATCAAATTCGAAAGCCTGTGTAGCACATATTACACAGTATTGTATTTAATGTATTTTACTTGACAATGGTGCTAATGGGTACCGAAGCGTCGTGAGTTAAAAAAAAAATTAAGTGTTGTATTGATCTTGTTTTTTTTACTTAGTGGTGGTGTTTTTCCACTGAATTCTAAAAAATAAATTGTCTGCTAATAATGTCGTTAATTATTTACTGATGCGGACGAAGATGGACTGTTCGTATTTCACAGATTTCAAGGAGGCGGCCTACACACACACAATTATGTGATCCTTCGCACACAATCGAAGCCGTTGAGCTTTTACATTTCTCGGATGCCTGAGTGAAAGCGACTCCATATCTGGGTCATACACTTCGAAGAAACCTATTGCGAGTTGAGTGACAATTGTGCCCTCTCTGCGGCTCCCTTCTCAGAAAGTGTACGAAGAGCAACCCCTGAATTGAAGGGTTGCAATATAAATAATAATTTTATTTGTGCCGATGTCTACGAGGAAACAATTGTTCAGCGAAGTTTTATTAAATGACCACTAGACAAGTTGCACATTTATTCTTTTATTATATTTTCTCAGTAAATTTCTGAATCATAGAATCATTAATATATAATTTAAGAGTATTATGCTCGTAATTTGACTACAAACACTGGTATAAGTTAAACGAGAATATTTTTTAGTAAAATACTCGGATTATTTTGGGTAAATTTTTAGATCGAAGATGATATAATTCAGAATTTATTTATAATTTAATGAATTTAGCTCACTTAGCCAGTACAACATTAGTTTAGCTCAGTACGAAGAAACCCGGAGAGCAGTTACATTCCCATCCTACGCTCTCTAGAGGAACGGAGTATCAGAAGACACAAGGGAGAGAAAACCGTTGCCGGCAATAAATGCGACCAAAAGAATTCCTCGGGTATCTTAGCACGTGCAGGTGTAGCTCGGACAAAACCAATCGTTGAAGGACAAGGCCACTCAAAAGATTTCCTTCTATGCGAGCGTAGAAATACATGCGGTAGAAAGTAATGAAACGGTTTTTATGGCAACGGATGAGCGCGAATGGTGCATTGTGTTTTCGTGAATACCGTCGAGGAAACACGTCCACGGTTCTCGATCCTCCGAAACGCTAGATCTCAAATAGAACACTTTCTGATTGTGGAGGTCACGGTCCGTTATAAACTCAACGATTATCCTCGTGGTGGATGAGTGTACTCGTACCAAATGCTTCCTAACATATCTATGCACTAGACCGGTAATTGCGAAAGATATATACTAACATTGCTTTCACATGGTTTTACCAAGCACTATTGAGAAAAAGGAAAAAAAGTTAAGTCTTACTAACATTTCTTAATGTGCAATTTTAAAATTTCAATCATATGTCGAAATGGGCGCCCAGATAAAAGGTCTGGGATTTCATAAAGTAATTTCTTTCTTTAGTTATGGCTTATATATTTCGCCTCTTGTCGAAACTGGATACAAATTATTTTTCTTATCGACTTTGTTTATTGATTGAATTATTCAAACTTTTAAAAAATATTAAATTTTCCAGAACACACGGAAATCATTTGAGAATCAAATGAGAAGTTTGAATTATTTCATCATTGAGATAATATTTGCATTGTTTAATATATCACGAAAAACAATCATTTGTGAAATTCATCCTTTTTGGCACGCCATCGTACGGAATTTGCATTTCCAAACAATGAAATGATTGCAGATTTTGGCGTTTTTTGCTATGATGAGGCTTCTCTAGAAATATTTAGTAGCGTAAAATGATTCATTTGATTTTCTTTTTTATAAATGAAACCATACTATTATTTTACGTGAAAATCAATATAGCGACACTTTACGAAAATATGAGGGGAAAATGGGGCACGGTGATTTCCATCCCAATAATTTAAACAAGAGTACAAATTGTAATAATTTCCCTAATTTAACTAATTTTACATTCATAAGCTAACTTGAGGTTGCGAATTACTGTAATTTTACATCATTCCCTAAAATTTTGAATATTTTTACAAAATTATTTTCTTTAGTGGATCAGTAGAGATTTTTATCTTGTACATCGTCAAACATTCTGAACTATTCTTTATACATGTATAATTTGATTTTGGAGCAATTTTTGCTGTTTTCATAAATCACACAAAGAAAGGTTTTACTGTAGACTGAAGGTGTTCTCAACAAAAATAAGATGGGGCAAATATAAGTTGATAAAAGAAAAAATGCAGTTACCGCACCTAACTGACAAGCCTCTTTGATGTACATGGTTTGGTATATTCTTGGAGTTGGAACATTTCTCTGATTACTCTGCGTATTTCAGAGTGAACATGCTATGAGGAGTTACTTAAGGTGAGAACAGCGCTCCAAGTGAGTCAAATCACTGAGGTGTGAAATTGTTTTCTTTATTTTTATTCTAATTGTCATAAAACAACAATATGAATAATAATGATGAAAAAACATTATTTAATTCTTTTCTGTCACTTAATAATATAGTACAAATAATATTTTGGAACTCGCTTGACTCGTTTAACATGCGCAAGATCATGTAAAAACATGGCGACGGTTTCGTGATTTATGCATCTCACTTCGGAAAAAGTGAAATATCTTTCTCAGATATCCGGTGACCTGTAGATAAAGGAGATGTAAAAAACACTACGGAAAATTTACTAAAAAATTAAAGTAAACTTCAATCACTTTCGTTATTTAGAAGTTGGTCTTATTTTGTAAATAAATGTTTTCCCCAGAAGTATTTCTACGCAATGTATTTCAACATCAATTATAATTGCAATAATTATTTAATGACCGGTGAGATGTGTTTTTCAAGTTGAAGTCACAATAAATACATGTTACTCTGTTAACTTATGCCGATTTATGATATTTTAGTGATTTAATTCTACCTACGCTAGTCCGACCATAATATTTATCTGGTAGAATAGGAACTTATTAGTAGGTAGGTGAGAATAACGGCTGAATAGTCAGAAAATATGGTTACATTTCTCTGGGCTGTACTTTAAAACATTTAGAATCAAAAGTTATTTTGTTCAATTTCAAAAGAGATTGTTTTGGGTCATACTTTGAAATGTTCGCTTTTATTTTCCGAAAGAAATTATTTTCTCAAGTCAAATGTGAATCTACTCCTATTTGTAAGAATATGAACTGATCTAGTCTTCATTATTTCTTATGAATTGAAATCGTATAGGAATGCTAAATTGAACTTGATGTACGGGGTATGTTTACGATCCAAGAGAATAGCACGAGGGAACGTCCTGTAGCAAATTCCAGCGCGGATGGTACAACCGCTTCGTGACGTAGCCCTGCAGAGCATGAATGATGTTCGGTAGTCGACCTTGATCTTCAACTTGTTCAGCCTTAATTCAGTTGAGAGTTCGACAAGTGAAGTACGACCGATACTTATCTCCAATCTATTGTTTAAGATGGGACCAGAACTTCAAGTTAGTCAAATCACTGAGATGTATAATTGTTTTCTTTATTTCCGCTTTAATTGTTATAAAACACAACAATGTTAGTAATAATGATGAAAAACACGATTTAATTTCTAGTTATTTAGATGGTACTAATTCTATTCAAGAATTCGCTTGACTCGTCTGAAATGCATAAGAGCATGTACAAACATGGCGGCCGATCGCACCGCTTTCGTGATTTATGCATCTCTCCTCGGAAAACGTGGAATATCTTTCTCAGGTGATCTATAGATAAAAGTGATGTAAAAATACTACGGAAAATTTAGTACGAATCAAAGAAATCTTCCTTCACTTTCGTGATTTAAAAGTTGGCATTATTTTGTAAATAAGTGTTTTCTCCATGAGACGCAATGTATTTCATCATCAATTATAATTGCAATTATTTCCATTAAATGGTGGGAGTGAGGTTATGTTGTTTTTCAAGTTGAAATCACAAGTACATGTTACTCTGTTTATTTATTCAGATTTCAGATGTTTTTGTGATTTAATTGCACTTACGCTAGTACTACCTCAAGACAGAAGACACATTTTACTAACAACGCAGTGTTTTTGAAGGAGTCTTATGTTCCAGTATATCGATACACAACAAGCGAAGAACATCAATCATTTTTGAAGTTAATTGCCTTGCGACCCGGATATACGTCGTTGAATATCTTTGTTCTATGCTACAGTAGAGTGTTGCTATGTCTGTTATTGAAAACATTGATACAGTATCGTTACTACATTCTGCATAATCTGTGGAGAATCTGAGATTCGACACATTTCCTTCTAACGTAAGAAGATTAGTTATTAAAATAACCTTTTTCCGTTTGACGCTTACTTGTATCGTTAACTTGTAATATGGTTTCTCATCCCATAAAAATTAGAAACGCAAAACGTCTTTTTTCTTTATCGATAGTGGACCAAGTTTATTGGAAGAATAAAATGAAATTATTCATTATTTTCCAAAATCATTTTTATGTTTATTGAAGAGTCTTAGATGAGCCAATGTTCAAGGACTGCAGTTGACTCCTCTACAAACTTTCCCCGTCCATCCTCTAACTGTTAGCTATTTTAGTATTTCATTTTCATACTTATGTAGAAGATACCGTTGAGAGTTGAATGAAACAAGAATAATTTCCTAAATATTCTCCATTTTGGTTCGTCAGTGGAAGGAAGATTTAACAAAAATAACACTGAACGATGTACAAATTAAATACGTTAATTAAATTGTTTCAAGCGTCATTATTCAGACCGAAGAAAAGAAAGGAGTATCTTCCAGAAAGTTTTGCCTGGAAATATGTTCATACAATTTCCACGTATGTATTATTTAGCTGCTTGCGAGTGGAACAAAACAAAGTACATATAAAACATATGAAATCAGGATGTATTTAATAATAATAATAATGTATTAATCTGCAAGTGAGCAATGCTCGGTGGCAGATGGAAAACATAATAGTCATAACACGATACTAACACGTTAATGTGAAATTTAAAAAATATTCGCCCAAATATCTATAAAATACACAAACACAGAATAAAATGCTTAGAAAATTAGTACACAATAAGCGAGAAGGGTAATACACCTACGAAATAAAAAAATAGGTTCATATGTGTGTATATTCACATACGTACAGAAACACATTTTCAATTACAAACACACAGACACACAATCATACGTACAAGCACGCTTCAATATACACATATATACCATTCTACAACCTTAAAGTAACAATAATTGCTATAATATAATTAAAAGAAATTAATAACTGTAAAAATAACGCCAAAACAGGATTGCTGTGAACTGTCACGCACACTTCACGTCACTACACTACATTTCATTATTTAAGATGGGAAATGAGTGGTAGTATTGCGATGAACTGTGTAGAAACTACGCGGAAGTTAATGGAAACGCGGAACTTGTCCGCAGGATATATGCAACTTCCGAATAATTCATATATCAATTTTGAAAGAATTTCTTTCCTGTTTAACTGTTTCGATAGCATATTGTATAATGCGTTCAACAACCTCTTACCGGGAGACTCATTAAAATGGTCAGTACTTACCAAACGTGCGTTTGCCTTTCAGTATTGTGTTACATCAGGAAAATTGGTCGGTGGTACAGAGTATTCTTGTAATGAAGAACAATTTAAGATACAATAAAAGTATTTTTCAAGGCACACTAAAAAATTATAGAAATACTTGATATGTCTGAAAGGGAAGACCAAAGACTCATTTTTTTGTCATTTTTATTACAAATGTTGTTTTAATTAGCGAAGAAAATAAATTTATAAGTAAAAGTAAAATTTTATCTGAGCAATCTATATTTTATCTCTTTCTGTATATTTTTTCTTTAATTTATCTTTTATCTATTTACTGAACTAAGCAAACATTTTTATGATTTCGCAGTGGATCTTCGATTACATAATTAGTGATAAATGATCGATACCTAACACGGATACACGATATTAAAACGCACATTCTAGAAATATAATAGATCGTGCGATATGTTAACATAAGAAAATTCCATGATTGTACGTTTGTTTCATATTCATGCCTAATCGATGTAATACACTCCTCTTTCTTCAATACCAACAAAAATGAATTTTTATACAAATATTCAGTCGTTAAAAATATTGGAGGAGAGCTTTCAAAACAAGGATATACATTTAGAGCAATTACTTTGTACGTACCTCGAATGATAACTATTTCTGTGCGATTTCTTTTGGGTGTCCGTGTGCAAGGCAGCACTAGAAATAGAGTCAAATGTAAAGCGGCCTCTACTCAGATAGAATTACTTTAAGATTTATAAGAAAGACATCTGACATTTACGTCGTTCTTTCTATTGGAACTAAAGAAATTGAACATTTGATTATAAACCTCGACTTTTCTTACTTATAGATACAAATTTTACTACCGTTCACGAACGGCACTTTACTAGATAGTTCCAAATTGCGGTATTATATATATATCTAATCAACTTGAAGCTGCAAGGCTATTAATTTGAACACGATTACACTACCAGAATAAAGTGCACAAAAACTACGGTGTACCCATAAACAAATGAAACAAATCTAATCCTTCTCGTTCCCTGAAAATAATAGTTATCTGTTAATCGAAAATGTTATGCCTTCCTGAACATTGAAAATGGTGGTATAATTGCTAATACTTTAAGAGCATCACAAACAGTATTCAAGTTCATTATTTGATTCTAAACTCATCATAATTATCAAGCCAATGAGCACTCTATTCAACATTATAAATCCATTAGGATATATTATACCGATCGGTCGTTAAAATAACTATGCAGCAAAACTTTTTCAAACCTGTTATTGTAAGTTCAGCATGTGTGGCCATGATACTTGAGCCTATTAGTAGATTTTATAAAACTACAAGTTTAGACTTGACTCATCATTTGCTTCTCTAGATTTGGTGTAAACGCCCTGAAGGGTCGTTTGATGCTAATTTCCGAAATGAGACAGTGATGTATTAGCCCTGAAGCTTCAAAAGCAAAATGCTACTTCGTTAGCTAGCGGAAACGAATAGTTTTTTGCTCGAGTTAATAACAATCCCCTTGATGAAGTATTATGAAAAATATGGACACTTATAAAAAAGAGTAGTAAAATTCTTAAATAACAACAATAATAAATTTTAAACTTCTAACACCCACTTACTCACAATATTAATTCAACTGATTCAGAAACAGTAAGGAAAAACCAGGATCTAGCAATTGAGATCAAACATACGGTAGATAGGTAAGCTTGAAATTATCCCCTTAGTCTGTCGAAGGTATTTTATCGAAGAGGTTTAAACAGACTTGGGATTCAAGGAGAGTATCATGAAGGTCGCACAAAAAGTTGTCCTCCTGCAGACTTGTCACATTGTCCGAAAATTTTTGAATTAATTAATAACTCGTTATACAGGCCAGGATGAATGTCTTTGCGTATCGATAAAGCCCGATCCCAATATATATGGCGTGGATGAATGTTTCCAGCTTCTACTGACAAAGAATCAATAATAATAATAATAATAATTGCTGAGGAAAAAATTCAAATACAAGATATAATAATAATATTAATAATAAAGTAATCCTTCTCCGTTTAAAGGTTTTAGTTGAACTGAAACCTGAAATTCAGAAATGTTTCTTTCATTCGAATGAAAAAGTTACTAGTACTTTTTTTAACTTCATGCATTCATCCGTACGTTTTTCACTTCTACTGGTGGCCCTACCAACGTTCCTTTATTAGCATTTTTCGTACTCAATGAGTTAATAGCCCTCGGGCGCCTCAACCAGTAATCTCCCCAATTTCCTTTAACTAGGGTCGTAAATGCTTCTCTCAAAACCGCCATGCACATCTTCTCAAACAAAGGAAGATCGAGATCTTTGATGCTAGCGTAGGAGCAGAGGAAATGAATGAAGATCATGCATACGAAGAGTATGAAAGAAGACGAATTAGTTCAGTTCTCTTATTTCCTTACTAAATAAATCTTGTTTCCGCAGACATCTCTATCACCATTGATGATTCGTCTAGTGTGTTGACTGAAGTCAAGTTGCCAACTATTTACGAAACTTGGAAATATTCACCAAAGTAGTTCTTATTTATTAATAATCCAATCTATTGGTTTTTTTATATTGGATGAGAACATTTATTTTGTGTTTTAAAAACTTAATAATTAATTTAACTGTTAGCTTGACTCCTTCTTGACAACGGTCGCATTGTCTTCAGTCACGTGATGCTTCTACCTTTTCTCGCTAGAGCAGTATTTCCCACAGTTTTGGTGAATTATTCTTGAATATCCCCTGTAAGGTATGAAAATCTTAACATCATTGCGTTCCTATTTCCATTTTCTGTGTTTTAATAGTTTTTTCACTATTTCGGTAATTTTGCTAGAATATTAAAAAAAACATGAGACCGCGACAGTTTCTCCATACAAGTCCATAGTAATTTAAAGTCAAATAATTCCAAATTTTGCGCCGTAAGGGTATGAAAATTCATCGACACTGGATAGAGAATGGTTCAAACTATCATTTAATTTTTTTTTTTTGGGGGGGGGGGAACTTAAGCCAAGTCGCTCTAACGCACATAATACCTTAATCGCAAAAGATTGGGGTCCATCATTTGATTTTCCTGATACTCCTTATGTTTATCTTCGTATTGACAACTACTTAAGTTGGCATGATAGAGATTAGGCTTAAGATATAATACACAGCTTTGAAAATTTTAATGATAAAAATATGTACTTTTTCTTAATGTCTCGTAATACTTAGATAAACATTTTTCCATTGCGTAATGATGTTTTATAACTGTTGTCGGGTGGTTCAGTTCTCCATTTTTCAATTAACTGGGGACTGCTTTTCACGTTTAAAAATCACAACTACAATAATTGAAAAAAAAAAAAAGAAAAAAAGATAATTCAAAGTATCGAATATTTTTTTCTTCTGAATTTCGAAAAAACTTCGTCAGGCACGGTACTTCATAACCTTTATGGGTCTACATGTCAATAGTGGATAAATAAAATAGGTTTGGTTGAATAATTTTAAAACAATTTTTTCCCTTATTGACATAAAAACTCTCGAAGCAAGTTTATGAACTGCTGAATTATTATTAATCTGGCGTTCAGAGCATACAACTCTTCGTTGCAATTTATGGTCAGATCATTAATATCAATAAAGTCACTCGCACTGAGGATGCAAAGGATGGTAGTCACAAGTACTGCAATTTAACTAATGTTGATCAAATTGCCTTTAACTTTTGGTTGATGTAGGACATGTTTCTTCCCAAGCCTGATAAAGTTACACACATGGAATGAAGAAAGGGATTGAAAAACACCTGTGTGGTCGTATGGTAAGATTGAGAGAGGCGTTTGTTATAACCTCTCCCAGAATGAATCGAGATGCTGTATTTGGTCACTTTTGTGTAAATTATCAAACAAACATATTTTCTTCTGGATAATGAAACATAAGAAATGCTTTCAAAAGTGAGTAGTCTCTGTCGAAGGTTTCTTTTATTTCGAGTATGCGTCAATCACTACCCGGAATCACTAGTTAATTTAGAATAGTGATGTACCGATTCTAACATTTTTCGGTTTCCAATCCACATCATTTACCTCGATTCAGAATTCCACATATTCTATCTCTAGACTCGTATTTTAAAAGAAATTGCATTATTATATCAGCAGTACATTTTTACACATTAGGTAACATTACACTTAGTTTTTAATGTTCAACACTACGCCATGCCATACATTGTACTTATATACTTCTCAAACGTAATTTAATATCAGAAAGTTCATATCTGAAATGGAAATAGCCAAGGAGCCATCAAATTGTTTTCTTTTCCCCATTCAAATTGTCGTTTATCTTTCTTTGTGTTCTGACCTTCGTTTATCGGGTTGCATTCACTTATTCGATTTCAGCAAGAGTACAGAAAAAATAACAACATCAAACAACATTTTCACGATCAAAATCAGCCATTACTTTGAAAGTTGATCCAAATATAAAATAGAAATTGTGTAACAAAATGTAATCAAATCAAGTCCCATAGTTGAAGAAAATCGAGATTTTTCGATTCTGTAATATCGGAAACAGGGAATTATTCACCCCCCACCCTTCTGACAGTTTTGTCTTCCTACTTCTAATTTTTGTCTTCCAACTTCTAATTTTTGTGTTTGTTTCATGGAATGTGGGTAAGTCTTTATAATAAGGTACTCAAATATTTTATATAAAAACTATGAGGTTTAATATGACACCCTTCCTTGATTGTATGACGTTTTCTTACCGTTTTCTATGGTTCAATTCAATTAAAATATGAAAAAAATTAAAATAAAAAAATGTATTAAATAGGAAAAGACAAGCTTTTAAAGCTTCCCCCACCCCCTCTGTATTTTCTACAACTCAAAGACTGATTGAGAGATATCAAGACCCTAGTTTCGAGCGTGCTTCGGAAACTAAATCCTGCGCGTGGTAGTACTACTGCGAGAACCTTGTGGGACGCCAGGGTTGAGAGAAGGGTCCCCGTGTCAGAGCGGGAGAACGTTCGCGAACCGTGCGCCCCTCTTCCCGCTCCTTCCTGAAGCGGAGGTCGTTTCAATCAGTGACGACGAGATAATTCGCACCCGCGTGTGCTGCTTTGTGGCGTTGACAGCACGGGAGGAGCAACCACGCCGAGTCGTCACTACGGATCCACCCACGTAGTGGTGACTCCCTCGTGATTGTTCTTGATAGACCAAGAGTCGTCAGGGGCGAGAATATGATGCGGAATTTCTCATATTTCCGAAAAATACTACGCGAAGTTTCTCATAGTGATTTGAATCAGCTGTTGGTCCCATGATCATGTCGTTTCTCCCTCCCCTTCTCCTTACTCCACCAATAAGAAGCTAGAAACGAGTGACAGTTGGCGCCAATGAAGCTTTGAGAATGTGTGCATAGTAAATATAGCTGTTATGAAAAATTAAGTCGTAGACACGGCTGACGGTTCTCTTTTTATTAAGGACTCTACTTCGTGACTACGCTTGGGAGCGTGGATACTTTTCCTGGAAATCGCCATACTCTGTTATAGCAAATTTATAGTTTACTAAGAGAATTTTTTTCGTACAGAAAGAGAGTATGATATGTCGTTGATTTTTGTTGTTGCAATTGTTATGTTTATGGGGTGAGTGGTAACCCCCCCCCCCTGCGCTAGGTTGTGGGTTTACCGCGTAAAGCGTGGATGATTGTGAATTTGGTTTCATCCTCTATTTGATCCACATGAGCATCCCATAACCCCACCGCACCCAACATCATTCGTCATCCACTTGTTATTAGTTCGGCGTCAGAACGATCATGCTGCCTTAAAAAGGAATTGAAACCTTTTCTCCATTGTCACGCCGATATGAAAATGTAAAAGAGATTTTTTTTCTCAATAGACGATGTAAGTGAATAATAATAAACTACCTGCTGCTACACTATATTTCCGATCGATTTTCATCAAGGATTCCTTGCCAATATTCCAGATCGTGTTGGGGAAAATGTATTAAAATAAAAAAATGATGCAGGTTTTGTCCAAATGGATTAAATTAAATTATGTTTCTAAACAATAGTGAAAAGGTTAATAAAATACATACATACGGAGATGTATAGATCCCTACCATTGAGAGTCAGGAATTTCGACACGATAGTTAATGCACGGAAATGAAGGAAATGGTATTTTGAATTAATCTGAATTCATTCAATATTCAGAGGGTTTAATTATTGACGGTTACCGCATTGAATACAGCTAAAATGAGCTTCCTTATTCCTCAAGTTTTCATTCAGAGGGTAATGAATGTGCTGCGCGTTGTTAACCCTGCACGAGCTGCGATGCCGAGCGATCACTCGCGATAATCACTGCAACTGAGGAGATGATTTTGATGGGAAGTAATTCGAACATGAAAACTCTGCGAGTAGACGTGATACCTCTACGAGTTTCTAATTCGTTTTGGGAGCACCAACTGTAGAGTACTAACAGAGAGAGTGGTAACATGAAAATGTTGATATATTTTGCAAAACTTTTTAAATTTAAGATATAAATTCCAGTTCACTATTAGAAATTAGTCGTAAGTTTTAGTTATAAATAATTTCGGTACATGATGCTTCTCATTAGCAAGGTAGGAGTTACGTATCGTACGGTGAACTGTCGTAAAATAGATGTTGGGACCATCGCCCTTGTAGTAAAGCGATGTGCATCCGTTCGTGTAACATAATTGTTCGATGTATATTGAAAATCTCAAACTATATTGAAATTTGTCCCACTGTTTAGCTCTTGACACAAAGGTGTGTATAATAACAATTTTATTTATATGCGGCTCATTTATCACGATAAAAACAGGATGTCACCACGGAATTGCAACATAAGAAAATATTGAATGGTGAATTATTTATGCTTGGAGCCTGAATGGGATGATGCCCCAAAGAGCGCCTGGGGATGAAGCAAAGTCAGTCCATTAAATTAAATTAAAAAACAAG
The DNA here is from genome assembly GCA_002313205.1 of Laupala kohalensis. Lineage (NCBI taxonomy): Eukaryota > Metazoa > Arthropoda > Insecta > Orthoptera > Trigonidiidae > Laupala > Laupala kohalensis. The sequence continues at coordinate 85,786 of NNCF01127815.1, forward strand.
GACCATTAAATGTTGTACTATCAAGTACAAATGAAAGTTAATTTTGGTAATGTATAATTTTTAATTTTGTTTTATTAATTTCGAAAAGTTGTGGTAATTGAAGAAGATTTATTGATTAAAAAAAAGAAGACGAAAATAAAATGATACTCGAATCTTGAGTGCTTGGTTCTGCTCGTAGTTTTAAATCCTTGGAGATAAGTTTTCCAGACGATGGCCCTGTACCTGATATCTTTTTACGCCTCACTTTAAGCTACAGGTTTTGCCGGTATCCCCACTCGCGTTAACACAGAAGTAGGTGAGAGTTGGGAGAAGTCACGTAGAGTTTCTGGCGCAAGAGAAGCTTCGTCGGCGGTAGGGAGCGTTCGTTGGAAGCCTTCGCTGACGGATGGAGTGTGGAGTAGAGAATCCGTCAGGGAGAGCGTGTTGATACTGAGCGGAGTGCGTAATGTTGAAGAGATTTTTCTTCTTCTCACCTTCGTGCGGTCAAGCGTTGAATACTAATTAGACTCATAAAACAAAAATATGTAAAATGCTACGATAAATATTGATATGTGGTAGTAGTACATAGGGTCTATTGTGGGTAGAAAAAAAGCTTGAAATAATCTAAAGCGTATTTATTTTTAATGTCCAGATATTTATAGAATTGAAGTGATTGTACTGCGAAAAGATTTACATAGACATGATTGTCGTTCTTTTGAAAAATCACACGTGAGGCTCCATCACGAACAAATAAAATAAGATTTTCACAGGATAATCAATGTCAATGTTCTGTTACAGATTTTATTTATAACAATTCCACTACAAAGTATTTTATAAATTTTATTAAACAAAACGTATCTTTTGAATATTAGCTACACAGAAATAGAGTATACTTTAATCTGCTTTCAAAATGAGAATGAAAAAAAAAATCCTTTTATTTCATTACTTTCAATTATTTTATGATTCCTCGGGCGCGAATTACTTCTACATCCACAGAACATTTTCGTTGAATAATGGCCCTTAGGTAAATATACCAAGAAATGATATTTCTGTAGTATTTTCATTTATTTTTGAACATATGAACAATTTGGTAACCTTGAATGAGTAGAAGAGAGTTTCGTAGGTCACGACCGTCTTGTTGGAATCATTTGTGACCCAAGATTGTTGTAGTTTTTCTGAAATTTAACCTCGTTGACAAAACTGGTGAAAGCTTATGATGCCCGAGAATTTACAGATATTTCGCGCTAAAGGACTGGTATCTCCAATGGTCTTGAGGAATAACAGATCGTCCGTTCCGACGATGCAAGATAAGACAAATTTCTGACAAGATGCACCTGACTACCCGCCATCTGGACAACGGATAAATAAAAGAAGTAAAAATATGATCGGATGTACTTTAACGTAAGATAAATGTAACATAAATTTATTTATTTTATGCCTTTTAGGCCAGAGACCTGCTCTTCCACCCAACCGTTGGACTTGGCAAAGGGAATTGGGAAGGAAATATGTTGGGTTGCTGAGGAACTCATGATACCGAACCAACATTTGTTTGGAGAAAGTGAGGAAAACCTCAGCTGAAAACCTCACCCAGTTCGGCCGAGCAGGGTTTAAACCCACGCTCTACCGCGCAACGGAATCGTGGAAGCGAAGACACAACCTGACCACCGCTGTCGTCGTTAATGAAAGCGTTCATGCTTTTAGAATCTAACTTAAAAGTGATACAAAATGATAAGTTCGTTCATTGACAATTAACGGATTAACTCTACGGTTGGGACGACAGTGTTGCACACAAGTCAAGTGGCATGCTTACACAAGCTCCTCTACATCCGGGTGGGGGGGGGGGAGCCAAAGCATTCGCCTGGTATGACAGGTTCTTCCCATTTCTTACGTCATTGGTGCTTGTTCCTTCCTCCCCGCCATCCCCGCCATCCCCCCCCCCACCACAACCCCATCCAAACACTCTCCTCGTCACCGTTCTTTGTTAAAAGGGTGGTCCATCAATTCGTTTAATGGGTTGGAAGGGCAACACATCTTGCGGGGGCTGTTATATAAGACCACAAAAAACATATCCTTCTGTCGGAGAAAGTTCCTTTTCGTCTTCTCTTTTTGTCTGTTCAAGAACTTCGTTTTCACTTCTAGGGCATCAGTTCGAAGGGGAGGAGGAAAATAAACGAGATCAGTTCCAAATGTTGAAAAGGTATATTAATAACTTAGATGAATATGTGAATGTACAAGAACCCAACTGAAGTATATACTAAAACATGCGAAAATTTGGATTTATGTTGTTCATCAGTAATCCCTACTGTCAACCGAAATAAGGCCACAAATGAATTGCTACATTAGTCGTGGACTGACTTATAAAAATATTATATCTCAAAATTTCTACACATTTTAATTTGAACTATTTAACTTTGTGTTAATGGTAGATTTTAGTAGAATTTACTAATATTCAATACAAAATAAATTCTCTTCTACAGATGAGTGACATCGTAACTTCGAATGAAATGATAATTTATAATTATAAATTTATTGTCAAAAAACAGTACAAACTGCGTATGACCACGTGGAGGAAAAAAAACTAATTTACTCTCCGGAAGCAAGCAAGGGACCATCCCATCAATTCCGATCAAGGGCCCTAAGGCCCATTACTTCACATGAAGTATAAAATACTTCAAATTGTATACTAATACATATTGCAACACAGGAAATATAAAATAAGAAATCTCATGTTCAAGAATTTTTTTATTTGCCCTTGCGAGTAATTGAAAACATATAAATGATTGGGATATTTCTTAAAGTAGTTATATTTCTCAGAGGATTACAAACTTTATACTAAAATATAATTCCTATGAACTACCTCAAAGTTTTACTCGTGTAGATATTTCTTATAGTTCTAGAGTTTTATAAAGGACTTTTTGTTTTACGGATAGAATAGAAAATATAGAACATTTGCGGAAGGAATACCTGTAACGATCAATGATCACTTTCCGGGAACACAGGTGGTAGAGCTCTTAAAATAAAAGAGGTTAATGAACTCAGAGGCAGATCTAGACCGTAATCAAAAAAGGGAGGACAATTTTTGCTTAAAAATTGTGGTTTCACTACACAAATTTTATAAATATTATCTTAAAACAAAATGTATCAAATAAATAATTAACGAATAACAATTATATTATTAATAACAATAACAATTATAACTAAAACAATTATTAATCTGGTAACACTTCAATTTTATATGTTAAGCGTTCAGGTCCAATGAAGGGCTGTTATAGCCCCCTAACCCCTCCTCCTCCCACAGATCCGCCGCAGAAGGTACTCCATAGTTTTTCCTCGTCAATTTAAAATCTCTCGAGTAATTAAAACACATCGTATCTGCGTATATCCATGGCGTGTTTTTCACTCTACGCCTCGTTCCAAAGGAAACATTTGCGGAATTCAGTAGCGGTGTATGACCACTCACGTAGAGCAACAAGTATGTCACCACAAAATCGTTTAGTGGGTCATGGCCCTTCTCTCGGAGAAAAGAGATGAACAATGACGGAAAGAATCTTCGTAGAAAGAGAATGGCAGGAAAATCGGAGTCCAATTGACTATTTAAATTCTCGCTCGACAGCTGTCGTTCGACTGAAAGCAGTTCATCTGTGCCAGAACACCGGTAATTATAATAATTATGGAGTTCTTGTGTCTAGGTTGGTGAGAAATATAAATAGGAGGCTTCTATCATCATCTAGGCTACAAAATAAATTGTTTAAATTATATTATCGTGAGATAAAAATACTTTTTTTATGTTATATAATTACATAAATCGTAATATAATTTGAAAGTCGATAATGTTCATTTTATTTTATCGCATTAAATAAGTACAAGCGATATGAATTTCTTCTTCTCATAACTGCTCAATATGAAAGTCTGTGAACGGTTTTTTTCCTATTCAAAGGTTTATGGCGTCAGAAAAACGTCGAATTAGGTCTTCTACATAAAAAATCGGTTAAGAGTCATTACCGAATTAACCGGAGGGAGTTTTTGTCGTAAAATCGAACAAAAACGATTTTTTGTGGATGTGAAACCATGCGAGATGTCAGACCATGCAATGAACGCTTTACATGCGTTTCGTCAAACTCTATGAGAAGATAAAGGAGTTACGAGTTGGTTTACGAGAAACAGGAAGTGATTTGAACCCAATAAAACCTAATACAGTTCCTCTGCGGTCATGGGAATTTCAATAAGTGTTTTAAAAAAATTAACGTTTTGTGAGAGGAAGTCTGTTGTTCCAATAACGAGGATTCCGTGATCAGAGACCATTTGATTTTTTATTACAAAATACGCGCAAGAACGTGTTTGGTTAAAATGCTGAAACATAATGGACTATTTACAATTGAACGAAATTGAGAATTTATTAATGGCAAAGAAAAATATGAGAAATTTGAAGATATTGTTACAATGATAGGCGTGGTACGAAACAATTAAGTAGGTCGAAGTTGGATAATAAAATATTATACAATCAAATAGGCTACACCATATGATAGCATCAACGAACATTCACAAAAAGGTGTTCAACTGTGACAATCGCAAGAAGAGTTTTTCCTACAATGTTTGAAATTATGTTGAACTGAATTTTAGTGTATTTTGTGATATGATTGTGAAAATTATAATGAGGGATAGAGAAATAAAAAGAGACATTAAACAAATAAAATTAATCACAGGTATTGATTATGTTACGTATTGGGTTGGTGTACAAATAAATAAATAAATAAATAGTAATATTTTTGAAAGTTTCCATTTGTATTCTCTACCAACTGGTGTGAGTGTAAATCCTCCAATTGCCCGCAACCATTCTCAGAGCGGCTCGTATGTTCATCCCTGAAAGTAGAGTCGAATTTACGACATGATTACGTTGAATGAAATTGATCGCAAGATATGAGGCATGATGCTCTCGTGGCTTGCAGAGCACGAAAGTGAGGTATCAGCATCATTCAAATCTTTAGTTCCTCTTCTTAAACAGAGTTTCTTTAAATCGTATACTTACGCACATACGTAACCAAAATATTTTACGAAAACCTAAATATATTACTTTACATATGAGTGATTCAAACATAGTTAAGAAAATACCTAGCATACTCCTTCATTTAGAATTGTGTTGTATTTCTAAACTAGAGAACTCATGCTTACTATCAACCTCATACTAAGTTATTATTGTAAAACCAAATAAGATTGACTCTGAAAATGAATTTTAATATTCTAACATGAGTTCAGATACTAAAATCTAACTCAGATGCATGTATCAATTATTCTTTAATAATTTTTAACGATATGTGTGCAATAAAAGTAACTCCTAAATTTTAGAACAATTCTTGTTCTGTTTTCGCTGAACGATAAAAATATTACTAAAATACCTGTATTGCAGTTTCGTTATGACTGAAATATTCGAGAGTGTAACACATGTACGGGGCATATGCTCTGAATTGACTATGCTTGAAACATGGGACATATTCATGTGTTACAAAATACGTTTTAATTTGTGGCATTTGTTTTCATAAGATATTTAAAAATTAGTTACATGAAGTATGACAATGTTTGGAAAGCGCCGATATATTTTTAATCTGTAAAAAACTATTTTCAATGTTCAACTTGTCATGATATATTTCCTAAGTAAAAACAATAATAGCTTTGAATATCAATTTTCTCCTAAAATTTGTATCTCTCTTTTCCATCTTTTATTTTCGTGTTTAATTTTCCGGATGGTGTACTGAAGATGTATTCATAATATCCATTTTTCCTTATTTATTAAGTCCAGTGTAGGCTCCAAAGATGAAGAGGGTGGCGGAATGAGTAGGTAAACAGAGGGCAAAAAATTGGACTACATTTTCTTTATTACATTATGTGTATACTATCAGCACCGAATTTCGACATACAATTTAATTTTCTACTCTTCCGTAAATTTCCTCCTTTCAAAATAATTTTTAACTCCCTTATTTGGGAAGTGTATTCTCTAAAAGTTTCAAATCTTAGGTTGGTTTTCATTAGTTCGCTTTTTTAGTTTGATCATAGATCCTAGATCACCCTGCCTTCAACAATGTCATTACACGGTTCTGTTTAGATTAATTTCCATTTCAATTCCAAACTCTTTTTTTACCTATCTCATATCATTCCTTTTCTATTCCATCTTCATGGCATCCCGAAGAGTTCCAACTTTTGTAACGTGTTCTAAATATAAATTAAATTTAGCTTCGTCTTCTATTAATTTTTCCTTGTTTCTTCTATCAAAAATGTCTATACGTTTATATTCTGTTAGAAATGTAGCTCGCTCCTCGCCATATAAATCACATTCTCAAAGTACATGGTATTCATCTTCTTCACCCCTGCCACACAAACAATTTGCCTATACATCCTTTCCAATCCTGTGTGTGTTATAACATTTCCATTGCCTGTGAGAAACTCCATCAAAATCTTCTTTGGTTTAAACTATTTTTTTATTTCTCTCTTTGAAGGTTAATTTAGGTATGTACACATATGTTTTTTCTGCCTTTACATGTCTTTTGGTTTGTGCAGAGTCGAAGGGCAGTTGGAAAGGGGTGAGGTTAGTCATACCCTGGGGGTCTCCCCGCTGTGCCCGCCGCGTAGAAACACCTGTCTGGGACGTCTGGAATGTGTCGGGAGACCATCTACCTGCGCTCTCGACCCCCGGCGCTCACGGACCTCGCCAGGGATGCTGCCCCGCCTGGGCGTCTGTCCCACCACCGACCCCTTCCTCACGGGAGATAAAACGCATGCAACAACTTTCCTTTGCTTACTTTGGGATATCTCGAAAGAGGGGAAATGACCTGGGTCCGGATTCCAAGGACGACACCTTGAAATGAAGCAAAGCCTCTCAGAATGATGTTGAAACTCATCTAGTGTTTAACGTTCCTATTCATTGATTTATGAAACCAGAAAATATTACAAAGTAAAATCCTACAGAAGTAAATTAATTACCTGAACGCAGATCTGGTACAAAAAAAACTTACATACCAGAAATTAATTACTAGAAATCACCTACTAAAAACAAAAACACACTAAGTAACAGTAGTCCTATATTGTTACTCATGTAAGCATTAACTATTGTATCGCTGATGACTTATAGCTAGTTTTAACGAAGAAATGCAGTGTTTTAACAATTATATAAATTTAAACTAGTAAAAAACACAATTAGTATATACAAATATCTAAACATAGGTCCTTATCCATTAATTTCTTCTTTATAGTTAATCTCTTGCAAGTTAAAATTTTTATATTACTTGCCAATGAGTTAAATAATCTAATAGCTATTAAATAACTTTTTTAAATACATATATGTATTTCATATAATATGTATTTCACCTTTTTTTATTTTAGAAGATGTGTTCTATTTCAAGGTTGTATTTACTCTTGTAAATACACGATAAAGAACTGTTAAAGACTTACGACCTGTTACGTATTTTGTGATTGAAAGCTCACCACGTTTCGACTTGATGTTGAAGTCGTCGTCAGGTGGAACAAATTATAAATATTGCAACGTTAACAGCCAAGTGAAAATTGTGAAGGACCGGGAATTGAACCTGGCCTTGTGGAGGTTGCGAACGGTCTTGGGAGTCGAGGCCGGTGGTGCAGTGGATAGCATACCTGCAGCCAGAGCAGGAGGTCCCGGGTTCGAGTCCCGGTCCTTGCAAATTTCACCTCGCTGTTGACGTTGCAAACACTCCTCCGCGAGTAGGTACTCGGAAGTTGTGCGGTAAATTGTAATGAAAATACCAGAACTATAACTCTTGTACAATACCTGGTTTGTGCCTGTCATTCCCGCATTTTTGTTGCGTCAGAATTATAAAACTGATCAAATTTATAATTATTTATATAATTTGACTCTATTATGGACAATACTTGTAATAGTAAGACAAAGAATTACTTACGCTCGCACCATTTTTTAATCTTGTAACTACGTACACAATGTTGGCAGGAGTCAACCGACTTTGTAAACGTTTTAAGCTGTTCACTTAGTTATTATATGCGTATTTTCCCCCGTTTAGACATAATTTCGATATTGATACGACAGAAGTAAAATAATATAGGTGATATTTCTCCCCGTGTTTGTTGTTTCACTATTTCGCTTCTTTTAGAATTGAATTTCATGCCCGTTTCTACTAAAATTTCTTAACTGAGGTATACATATTCACATATTTCTGTGCTCCGCCTTTAAAGGGATTTCATTCATTTTTTAAAACGCACGGATTTGAAACCAAATTGCCTCCGACACGTATGAAATACGAGTCCAAATTGCATTCTACCATAACGACGTATTCTCATTACTTTCTCATGTTGAGAATGTCAATCGGGAAAAGATTGACCCACCTATCGATTAAAAAACCTATTAAAATGCGAGTGTTCAAGAAAAAATACATTGAGATTATTGAACGAAGATAAGAAAAATTGTAAGATACACAAATTAGATGTTTTGGGAGCCTATAGGCCGTTGACCTCGTCATAACTGGAATATTTCTCAGATTCCTGACGAAGCTATTTATATATTCTGAGTGACCTTGCAGTGTTTTCCACAGAATTCATATTACTCACCATTATCATAGTTTCCTTTTATAATAATTACTTGAAATAAATTATTGAATGAAAAATAAAGATTCTACAAAAAATTCATAGGTTTTTGAAGAGATTGAAAATTTTTTTTATTCCTTATACTCTTTATTGCTTCACCAATTCAATAATTGAAATGATTTACCAAATTAAATTACTGTAGTTAAGTACAGAGATGGCATAAGTAGGAATAAGAATATTCGCATGCAACTCACCACTAAAAGACCAGAGGTAAACTTCTCGAGAGATTCGAACGGTACACACCTGCAAAATCAAGAAATGAATATTAATTTCAAAAGTAAAATCAAAAAATGGATTAGTTATGATCATAATTTGATTATCAAAGAAATAATAATAAAACTATTTTTATGAAAGAAGAATATAAATGAATAAATAAATAAATATTATTAATCTGGAAATCTAATTTAATAAATAATTAAAAACTTACGACATTTTATGGACGAATTATATTTATATATATATATATATATATATANATAAGAGACAGATTACATAATGACCGTAAATAGTAGAAGAATTAATCTGGAAATAATCAAAATTGAAGGTGCCAAGGTTTGAATTTAAATTTTTTTAATGAATCTTCCGAAGATAAAACACTATTTATTTCAATAAGTAAAGGAATAAATGCTGATATATTAATTTCCAGCCCCATTCACATTCCAATACATGAGTTAGCAGAAATTGTAATTGGTGTTCCGGAATTTAATATTGTAATAAAAATTTCTTTTGAAAAATCAAGTTTTATAATTATGAAGGAAAATCTATCAGAAGATTTGTTTCATTAATTGAGCCAGTAAAACACAATGAGTAACTCTTGTAACTAATGTATAGGACTCCAACAGGCGAACAATTTTACAAACATTTAAGAATGAGAGACATTTTATCAAATGAAAGTATCACTAATTTATGTTTTGAGAACCGTAACACAAATGGTAATTGGAGGAATTGGTCTGATGTTGACAGATTGATGTACATTACAAGAAGTAAAAGATTTCGTCATTATGTCATTATTTATTGATGCAAAAGACCTTTTCGACCCATGGCGGCCATCTTCAATGCTACAAAAAAATTTACAAAAAATTAATTACACAATAAATATAAATTGAAACATTCTAAAAAATAATCTACTCCCTTCTTCTTCTTCTTCTTCGAAAAGTTAATAATTTTCAATATTATATGAAAATGTAAATTACAAAATAAAAATAAATTGAAACGTTCTAAAAAATAATCTACTCCCTTCTTCTTTTAATTTTTTTCATTCAATTTCTTCCCTGAATATTTCAATTTACATTTATCATGTAATTTATATTTATGTAATTTTTTTTTTGTAGCAATGAAGATGGCCGCCATGCACCCGAAAAAGCCTTTTGCATCAGTAAATAATGACAGAATGGCGAAATCTTTTACTTCTTGTAACAAATAATAATAATGAAGTTTTTGCTGCATCAGTTTTTAAAAAGAATAAATATTTAATGAATTTATTAATTTACGTCAATATTCATTACAATTGTATGCATTGCAAAATAATTAAGTACTCCATAACTCATCTTCCTTTTTGTAAAGGTACATGATCGTATGCGTTGCTTACTGATTGTGCACTTAATCATGCTTACATGTACACATTGCAATAGATCTAAGAGACGATACTACTCGCGTGGCAGAAGAAGGGTACGATTTGTTTCTTAATTATTTTTATACCCAAAAATTAATGTATTTGCATGATCACGCGGAGAACAATGAGATACATTTCGCAAACTTAAAAAAAAAGTATTAAATCAAGTCTAATTTTAACATTAAAATGAACAAAACCTAACCTGCAAGTTATTTCGTATTTCTTCAGCGTATATTGATTTATATTTGTCTTAATATTATTCTATATTTAAGGGACGTAATGTGTATAAAACTATTCAAGTACATAATAACATCAATCTATTTATGTAGATACCCCCTCAAAATTTCTCACTCAGAATTTTCTGACATTTGCTAGGTGACGAATACTTTCAAAAGCGTTCAGTTTGACTCCACTTTAATCACTTTTCTTTCTGCAATAATCGTGTTTGGGACGTTTATTATTTCAAAGCCATCTTATTTTATTATTGACTCTTCCACACTCATGTGTGGCCCAAAAGTTATTTCATGGGAAGAATGACGAGATTGGTTCGAATATTGAAGAAGAAAGTGTAATGGTTTCCTGTTGCATTCTACAAAGAAAACGTGTGATGAAAACATCCATGTTTCACTCAAGAATTGTACCCTAATCGTAAACTTTCTGGAAGTGTCATCTGAATTCGTGAGATTCTTTGGAAAATCGTTCACTGTAGAGACTAGTATTCTGAAAAACGGAAATCTTTGAGGGGAGGAGTACATACCAAAGAAAGAAAATAGTGAGGGAACTATTGGTCTCTTACACTGCGTGTATAACGTACCACAGGAATTCTTTCATGACGTTTTCTCAACAAAATAAACAACATTATAACGCCACCACTGTTAATTTACATGAAAGAACATCGTCCATCCCAAATGACATCAACACGAATAATGTCCTAATTCAACCCCACATTCAACTCTAATCTTGTAAATCAACGAGAGGGATAGTAATGTAGTACAATTATAATATACATGCTCCCTTGGCTATTCAATTATTTTCGATTGGGAGGTATTTGTGAATCTTAAACTTTATGTAGAAAACACACATCAACTTCAGCAATATTTTACTTGAATTATATAAGTTACAATTTTTAAAACTATGGAACGAGTACTATTTAACAGAGTGAGGTGGAACCATCTTCTACAAGTTCTCCAAGCTGTCTGCAGAAAGATGTTTAACCCATTGGCGTATTTAGACCCCCAATGAATAACCAAACGCAGATTTTTTATTATGTTTTGTAAAAATTAAATTATGTATGGTACATTCTTTCCAAATCTGGAGAGATACCCTTAATAAAAAATATTCTGTATCCGCCTCTGTTCCCACCTTAGTGACATTGTTCGAATTGAGGATCACATGATCTATGATCAAATAAACGAACAAATCTGGAGTGTCTCCCACTCAACTTTCCAATTACAAATCATAACAAAAACTCATGGCACCGTGTACCCTACATAACACTAAAAATTTAAGAAAAAGACAGAAAACTTCAAAATAATTTATAAAACAATTCCTAGGATCAATCGGTTGAAAAATATTTATCATCACAGTACATGGCATCGTAAAAATCATAAATTGCATAAATTATCTCCCACATTAAACTCTTTGGAATAGTATTATTGGCAGATTTAAAAAGTGCCTACAAGACGCTGTCCAGAAATATGCGTCCATTCCCAACACATTCAAAGTCAAACCTCAAGTTTGGTTTCCATACATCAATTGGTTCGTGAGTTATTGGGGGAACAAAATTCTTAACATACATCACATACACACACATAAGGCATTCTACATCATCGCCAAAATTTGAAAATACTCTCCTGGAGCCAATTCTCAAAGATCCGAAGAGAGTCAAAAATAATTTTTTTCTACCTATTACAATACTTTCCTTACACACTATGTGTAATTGGAAGGTAAAAAAAGTATGACCCCCACCTTCCTTCCAGCGGAGATCTTGTAGTGTATTTCGTTTACAAAGTAATTTTAAAATAGGCAAGACAAGATATTTCGAAAATTATGTTCCTGTCAATGCCGATGGGTCAAATTAATGTTTGAGAATATTGAAAAATATTTAACGTGGAGAAATATTTATAATCCAGCGAAGCAGTTGGAATTCGATGGATAAAAATTTTTACTTATCGGTCAACATTGGATAAAATAAGCAACATTTTGTTACGTCTAGCTCTCATGCGGATTTCTTAAGTCACTTGGGATACCTACTATTTATATTCCGATAGTATGACAATGTTTTTTTATAAAAGTACCCGCCCTACAACTTTCATTCAAAGGGAAGAGGTCAAGGTCATACCCGTATATCGACTACTGTACCATCGCACTGTAAAGTATTCTAAAAAAATTCAGTTTTCTATAACATTGACTGACTATCGGAATTAAAATATCAGATATCCTAGTCCTCACTTGTATTGAAAGTAATCCGTATGAAAATAATCCATTTCCATGTAAAGGATTCCGCTAACTTTATCCTGCACAATACGATGAGAGACAAAAAAGACGTGAATGTGTTTGTGGTTACTCTTATAGTATCAATCAATTTATTTCTCTAAAAACAATTAAAAGATATTGCACAAATATACTAATTTATAAAAAGGGAAAAAAAATTAACATTCTTATGAGAAATATGGGCAGAACCTGAGTCGGGTTCTAAATACTACAATATTAAACTACTTAATCCTAGAATATCCGACGTAAAACATTATTGAATATATCTTATATTACTGACAAAGATAATAAACATTTTTAAGATTGATGATACGTAGGTCAAGTTACAGAAAATGAATCAGAGTTTTATTGGAGAACTCTAAATATATGCTCAATATCAGTCTGTTTCAATGGCCAAATTCTTAACCCGTTAGAAAAATTACTTAAGCTATTGGAAATTTTTAATATTAGCTGGTAGAAAGTTAAAAGATTTCATGAAATGTGTTTTTGTTGGCGTCGGTATCAATACAGTTCTAGTAGCCGGACCACGAGCACAGATCGCGCTGTACTTTAAAGGCACCGGCTCAAGTTTCGGAGTCTCACGTCATATGAGAAGCATGCGAAGATGCACAACGGGTCTGTGACCTCAAATGGCAAGTATCCCTTCTCCTGCCGGACCCGCCTCACAAGGTAGGGAGGTTTCATCTGCTGACCCAGTCGCCAATATGATCGGAGATGCGGTGCTTTCGGCACAGAGGCCGTGGCCCTCACTTCGTGATGAACTTCACTCCTACATCGCGTTTTCAATGTCTTCTTCTCATCTCAGCCCTTCACCTCGTCTCCTTCATGAACGTTTCGTCTCCTATTGGTGTCTCCTCGAGCACCGAACACCAGACTCTCAACCTCCAGGTGACCACACAATATTCTCCATTCATTTCCTTGAACCTGCGGAAGGATTCCTACTCGAAGTGTAAGCACATATTTCTGAATAGCCATCTACTTAGATAAGGCCAATGTATATGAGTTTGGTTAAAACCACGGTTTAAGGTCGGACCACGACTCCAAGTTAGTAAAATCACCGAGATGAACAATTATTTTCATTCCTATGCTTTTAAATCGCAACAATATGAATTATAACGAAGAAAAAACAAGATTTAATTTGTATCCGTCAGTAAATAAATAAATAGATTTATTGTCGAAAAAAGCAGTACAAACTGCGTATGACCACGTGGAGGACAATAAACTAATTTACTCTCCGGAAGCAAGCAAGGGACCATCCGATCAATTCCGATCAAGTGCCCTAAGGCAGAGGCGGATTCAAAAATTTCAGCAAACATTCCTAGATACGATAAAAAGTTAGCTAGGTGTTATAATACTAATAGAATATCAACATGTTTGCAATTTAACACAAAAAAAATATTTTACATGTACGAATTATTATCGAACTACAGATTATTCTGAGTATACAGTGTTTACAGATCACAAGAATTGAAATAACACTAAATTCATGATTTCTTTTTTCAATAAACGCGCCTCAAGACAAAAGCCTAGAGAACCTGTATAAGAAATCCGCCTCTACCCGGAGAAAACCACTAGTCACGATGGGGCTAATAATAATATTTTAAAATCGTAAAAATAATAATATTTTAAAATCGTAAAAATAACAGTATATTAAAAACAATATTCAGGGACTAGCTTGATTTGTTCGAGATGCATGAGAGCATGTTAAATCAAGGTGACGAGCGCGTCGGTTTCGTGCTTTGTGCATCTCATCTGAGAAAAAGGAAAATGTCATTCTGAATCGTTCGCTGACATAGAGATACAAGTGATGTAAAATCTACTCCGGAAAATTTACCGCAAATCATAGTAATTTTCCATAATTTTCGTGATTTCAAAGTTGGTTCGTATCTAGCAAGTAAGTGTTTTCTTCATAAGACGCAAAACGAATTACACCATCAATTTTAATTACAATTATTTCATTTAATTGACCGGTGAGGCATCTATTTCAAGTTCAAACCATAGTAAGTACACATTACTCCTTTCATTTATGCCACTTTCAGATATTTTTAGTGACAGTTCTACATACTTTAGCACTACCTTAAATCTTGGTCAAAGCACTTGTTTCTTTTATGAAGAGCAAGTTGTGTTATTTAATTTTTATTTTTTTCTATTTTCTTACCTTTTTATTACGGATACTGCGACTTTAACTTCAGACATTTTAAAATGAATTCGCAAGAGTTGATGGCTGCTATGCAGCCGGAAAAGCTTTATACCAATAAAACAATGAGCAACATAGAAACGCCTTTCAATTTACCATGCTTTGATAATGTTGCTAAAGCTCCACAATTACCAAGTAAAAATTCATATTCTTGTTGCTGATGACCTGACGACTAGAGTGTAAACTAGGAAGTGGTTTTAATTAAATTTAATGATTACAAGGTTCACTGATTATCTTGTAATTACTTAATAGATGACTGCTAGTAAAATATATTTAGTTTGGCCACTTATTTATGAAACGAAAAAAAAGAATTTTTCACTAAATCGAATTTGTATCATTTTCTACAATACGAATTTTCGTAATTTGTGCAATTATTTCCAGATTAAGCTACGAATGATTGCATGCTGCGTCATTAATGAATACAATTTTCATTAAGTTTCTTATTTTAATTGCATTCAAACTTTAATATACATACAATAAAATTTAACATTTTATATATTAATATTATTAGTAAGATTAAAGTTTCGTTTTAGTATAATATTATCGCAAATATAATTATATAGATAGTCATTTACATGCAGGACAAATTCTGCAGTTACATTAACGTTGTAATGATAAGTATAACACATGTTATTAATATTTTTTTGAATCGAAAATGGTCATTCTAGTTGTTTCCAAAATTATATGATTTAAATCTTTGAAGTAAAGAAGTGAATAATTTTTTTCAATTTTTAGTGTTTGAAATTTTTATTCATGTTATATTTGTTGTCCACAATTCAATTAATCACACACGTTTATTATTCTGACACAATTGATAAACTCATGTCTCAAACCAACTTCCATTTTGGTGTTTATAAAGTTAGAGTATATAATGAAATGTACTGTCATATGACTCCTGAATTAATACAGATATATTTCTAATTCTACACAGATATTTCATACCAGTTTTCAAGTCCTTAATTCATTACACATTAATCATTATTTTTCTTTCACACTGCTTAATTGAACTGCACCTTTTGTTCATGCTCATGGCACGACTGTGGCGTTCCGTGACTTGCCTGGTCTTGCTTTTTAATCAGTTTACAACCGCTAAAACTGTTCACTTTAAATAATAATCTTTATTGTCAAAAAAGCAGCGCAAACTGCTTATGACCACACGGGGATAATAAACTAAGGTACTCTCCGGAAACAAGCAAGGGACCATCCCATCAATTCCGATCAAGAATTCAAGGGCAGTTAACATTTATAAAATAAATTAATTTATAAATACATTCTGTTGTCCATTTATTCCAAAGTGAATTGTCGGTATTTTATGCAGTAAAAATTCGAGATTAATAAGACAAAAGTATTAATGACATTTACGCTCATAGATATTAATGACAAAATCTGCTACAACCCGAGGGAGACTCGGAGAAAACCCGGACCAGTTTAGAAAAACCCGGGCCAGGGTGGGTCGGGTTTATATGTCGATATCTCATTGAACAGTGGTGGCCTTTGGATCACGAGGGGCACGCGAGAAAGAGTTTGGTGGTCGCAAAAAAATTGAAGTGTTTATTTTTTAATAAAATTAAGAAATTTTTTTAAAGCAATACTTCAGATAAAATACTAGTTTGCTGTGGCGCAAACATTAGAATTAGAATTTGTTCTTGAGAAACACGAAGTAAAACGAGGCTTTTCTCGGGTGTAATTGGCTTCAAATCAGGTGTTGGGTAAAGTAGATACCTTCGACATTGGGCATATAACCCCTTGTTTTGTTGAGATTATAACCATTAACAAGTACTGTTATAATTATTTATGTTTCCTACATTAAATTGTTTATTTAATGTTTTTATTTAATAAGTCTTTATTTAATAACTTTTTTTTGTGTTATTGAATAGAAATTTGTTGCTACTATGTTAATATTATAAAACGTACGAACAACTTTTATCGTATCTTAGGACTGTGCTGAAATGTTAAATCCCCCTCTACCTTAGGACGCTTGATCGGAATTGATGGGATGGTCCCTTGCTTGCTTCTGGAGAATAAATTAATTAGTTTATTGTTCTCCACATGGTCATACCCTGTATGTAACAGCTTTTTTAACTATAAATTTATTTATTTAATAAACATAATTATTTAGTGGTCGCGGGATTTTGAATGATTAATTAGATGGTTTGTGAGGTACAAAAACCATGGTGACTATAAAACACCAAATACCAATTCTAGTAAAACTTTACAAAGCTTACAATAAAAGGATTGTATCAATATTGGAAGTGTTTCGCAAAGTAGTCTTTTCTGAGTTAGTGTGACATGAGCGAGTGACCTGATATCGAGCAGTAAGGGAATATCACTGTGAAAAGACCTTATCTCAAAAACCAATTCCAATGAAGATCCTTTAAGCTTTTTATGAACTCCATGGATTGCGAGCAAAACTTGTATCCAATGCGAATAAACCACAAACGTTCTGATCTGACCCGCCATTAATATATCTGTGTAAAAGTGTGATACTGAAAGTAAAATCATTATATGTGGAAAAAAAAATGCTCTACCTTCTATACATTTTTTGGTGTTCTCTTGAAATAAATATATGTACAACACCATAATTTTTTCAAGTTCATAATACAAATTTAATACAATATTTGACTGTACACACTACACCTTCTCGCGTGAGCCGCTCCAGTTGAATTTTTGCTTCCGAGGCATAATATTCATTAATATTCTTGTAAAATTTAAACTATTTGTCGAAATTTGCGATTTAAAGACTTTTTAACTTTGTTAAATACACAAAACAAATACATTAAATTTGATGATAATTGATTTTTTTGTTCTAAAATTACTCTCTTAAATAGGAGTATTTTAACGCTTCTATTTTTAATTAAGTTTTATAGATAATTTTCGTAGTCTTGGATTTTTCTGTAGAACTCTTCGAGGCAAAGAATATTGCCATTCATAATTGTCACCTGTCTCCAACCGTTTAGGCATCGTAAGCAAATACAACTCTTATTTACCGGCTTTATCAACATTTATTGTCAAAAAGCATTTCTATTTTTCTTATCACATATTTAAAAAATAAAAATTAGTTTTTTTTAATTCTGGACATCTACTCTACTTCCTTACTTAATTTCTGCACGATCAGCTCAGTGGTTTAGTCGCGATGAGATAGCAAACTGACACACACTTTTGCGACACGCAGTAATATTAATAATTAGTACTTATTCCTACAATTCAATATCGTATACTGAAGGTATTGTGATTTCTGATTCATGCTTTAAATTGCTCTTAATGAACCAACAAGTTAAGTAATTCAGCGAATTACCAAATTCAATTTTGTGAGAAGTAGCCAAGCTCGTGTGCGAGTGGGTGGGGACAGGTGAACACCTCCCAAAGTTCCAATAAAAGTACTTTGTTTGAATAAAATATTGTTGAATTCGGTCGATATAAAAAATAATGTTTGTTTGTCCTTTCCGAGTTTCTATACCATTCATCCGATTGTGATGAAACTTTGGCAAATCGTCCGCGAACGTTTCTGACATCGCACAACTATTTTAAAGAATCCAAAATAAATGAAAAATATATTTTTGGTGGACATGCGCAGGGTAGAGCTAGTTAATTAATGAATAATTTAAATTGAGCAATTGAAAAAAAAAGAAGTATTTTAGGAAAAATAAAAAAGTTGAAATCAACGAATATTTCGTGAGGAGCCTGGACCGTCTTTGAATTAAATGTTTTCTTCCTCCATCACCCACGCAATCTTCTCCCATCATCTCCATATGCCTCCGCCGCCGCGCCGCGCCGCGCCGCTTCCTTCAGCAGCGACGTTTCCATCGTTGCTTCGGGAGAATATAGGCTATAAGGCCACACCGTTAGCCGGCAGCGACAGCGGCATTCTTGGCGCGCGCGCCTCTATCTCCTTCCCCCACTCCCATCACACTCTCGAGCGACGCGACGGGCATCGCTGTAGCTCCTGCAGTGGCGGGCGTCTCCTTGCGCTACGATGCGCAACAAGAGGGTTAGGATATTGAGGAGGACCATTCCGTGTCGAATCAACACAGGGTCTAAACCTCACCTTAATGCTTAAAGAGCTATAGACGAGGTTTAATATGCGCATGTCCACTGCAAGCAAGGTGATAATCGTTGAAATTTACTTAAATATTCGATAATTGTTTAGGAAACGATGTATAAATGGAGAGAAATTCATACGCCATATTTCTTGTATATGACAAAATTTCATACTTTCGTATCTTTCCGATGAGATTTCAATTACTCAAAGAGAAAGAGTGCGCACCTAAAAATCAGTCGTATTTTTCTATTGTTGTTACCATTTTCCTTCCTTTTTCCGTATGAAATTTGCTCCTAGCCCATTTCACGGCAAATCAACGTAGTTTTAATAGAATTTTTACATGACCATCTCAGATTTCGATAAAAGTTTGAAGGGAGGTAGCCATCATTTAGATTAAGAAAAGTACCGAGTGTTGTTGTAAAATTTCAACCCGTTTGGTAGTTACAACTATCTTAAGTTTAAACAAAACACGCCAAAACGGTTCTACACAAAACTTTTGACCCAGAACCCATTTTCATACCACGTTCATATTACCGCAGATGATTAAAAGGATGTAAACTATTTGTTTTTTGAGAAATTCAAAATCAAAAGTTCCAAACAACATGAATTGAAGGAAAATATATGACAGGTTGTTATAAACTTGTTGATTGATTTACTAACAAGCTCGGACTTGGGAAGACTTGATTACCATGAACATATAAGAAGAGGTAAATATTTAAGGACACTAAGATAGCATAATATATTTACGAATGGACCAAGGAAACAAAAGAATACGAAATAACATAGGTGGATAAAATAATAGTGGAATATACTACGAGACTTGTAAGAGGTAATTAATTCAGTGTAAACCTGAATAATGTATGTAAACCCTGGTAATTACTACGCAGTAACGGAATAGGGGGAAAACACAAATAAAATGAAAAAAAAATGTACAGATGTCTTAAAGTACACAGCTTCCATTTTTCTTTTCCTGGGATTTTATATACTCGTTTGTACCTCAATAATCTAGAAAAGCAGAAAGATTGAAAGATCTTTCAGGTATTATGATCTTGAATTCGTTGAGTGAAACAGCATCTTTTTGTCCTTTTTAACTTTTTCAGCATCATGATAACGAGTGTATAGACAGTGATAATAATAAAATACCCGACCCCATTAAACAGACACATCATATATTTCACCAATTAATTATGACATTACAAAGTTTTGATCGAAATGTGAATCCACATTGCCTCGTAAGTCAGAAGTAAAAATCCCACGTAATTACTTTATCATAAACGAAGAATACGTATTGTAATCGTGAAAACAAATTCGAAATCGAGATTTCGATGGAAATGTCCGTTTTGGCGATCGCTGATACTGAAGTGCTTTTTGGCGTGACGTCCGTGTTGTCGATGCACGTGCTCTAATTCTTTTTACTTTAAATGAATCAAAGTACTCTTTCGGATATTTCTCTAAAACTACAACGAATTTACTTAAATTTTCTGTACGTAAGTACAATTAGTATGCATTGCATCCGCATTAGCAGTGTAATGGACCAAGCAGACGTAGAATACACTTTTCGTAAACTGAAATGAAAGATATGATAATGATAAAATACATAGGAGGACTGCAAACGCACTGCAGATACGAAAATACATCTATTTCTATCTACAACGAAATTACATTTACATAACACTTTTACGATATTTATAAGACTGAGTTGTTATGAAATAAAATTCTGGATATTTATTTTACTTTCAAATTTACAAAACGGACAGTATTAAATTCATCTAACTAGATGAACTTATACTGTCCTTTTTAAACATTTTGTAGTATTGTAGAAGAGTGCGGTTCGCTGGGGTTGAGGAAATGTGGCATGAACCATCCCCAGACAAATAATGATTTCGAATCGGATTCGTGTTCTTTCCAGCGGATGAATTCAGCGCTTTGGACACGGTCACAATTTTTACAGCTATTGATTGTTATATGGAGCTCGGGATAGTAAAGTCATTTGTAACTATTGCTTCAATCTTTCTACTGTACAGAATGTCCTAGAATTCCACTTCAAAAAAATGGAAGGGATGACAGCACGTTAATAGAAACGAAAAATACACATGGCATAACAAATATTCTCTTATGTATGCGCTCAGCATTTTGTCATGCGATGTATCTTGTATATTCAATCTATGGTTGGAAGTTGGATTAAAACATTTGAATTTATTTTAATATTTTGTACGTATAGTTTTTAATTTTTTATATTTGTTATGTAAATAATTCCTTAAATTTCAGTCCTTATTCTACTACTATTAACGTCCATTATGTAATCTATATAAATAAATAGTTAAAAACTTACGGCCTGTTATGGACGAATAATATTTTTATTTTTATATTAAGAACTCACTACGTTTCGAGGTGGATTTACGCCGTCGTCAGGTGATCAAGTAATAACAAATTATAACAATAAACATAACAGGACAAATGAACATGATATAAACAGAAATTTAAACACAAAATATGTTTATAAAAAAGCAGAAACATAAACGTGTTATAAGATTGTGTTGTATAAACCAGATAGTTTTTCAGTGTATGAGCGTAAATTCAAACACCCGTGTGTATTTTTTATAAATATCATTTTTGATATACAACGGTTGTAATAATTAACTTATGTTCAAAATTAATTTAATGTGTTTTCCCAATTCATCAAGTGATCAATATTAATGCAATGTGAGGTAACTACACTTTATTTCACTGATTTTAAATTTCTTTTGTGTTCTTGGATTCTAGATTTTAACCCTCTTTTTGTTTGACCACGTCGAAACGTAGCGAGTTCTTAATGAAAAATAAAAATATTATTTGTATGTTGTAATTTCAATATAATTAAGAAAATATATTAATAATAATAAATTTATTGTCAAAAAACAGTACAGACTGCGTGTAACCACGTGGAGGACAATAAACTAATTTNGCAGTCTGTACTGTTTTTTGACAATAAATTTATTATTATTATAACATTTATTATTATTATAACATTTATTATTATTAATATATTTTCTTAATTATATTGAATTTACAACATGAGAATACATAAATTTTGAAGATGCACTTAACATGCTGAAGAAATATCCCACCACTTAATATGGTTTAGTTTTACGAAATTGTGACTTCGCGTCATCTGAAACGTCAATAAAAAACGACTCAGAGTATCCTTCCACTAAATTGACGTTAACTGGCTCGCTAATTTTCGCAGTCCGTGACATTACAGAATTTACGAAAGTGTAGATGAACTTGTGATTCATCAAAGGGAACACTCGTCATGGAATTAACAGCGTGAAGGCTTTTAGGAAGGTCAATGTCGAGTGACCTGTAAGTCATTCAACAAAAGTCTCAAGTATTGTATTCATAAGAATACATAATTATTTTTCCCTCAATTTTACTATCGTATTTAATGCTAAAAGAGATATTTCCTTGTATTCATTTCCACAATTAAATTTAATATAACAAATTTGATTTTATCATCATCTGTCACGAGGAATTTTATGAAGTATAATTTTTATAACCAATAGATGAAAGGAAATTACTATATCAATGAAAGATTCGTTGTAGTGTAGTACGGCTCATTTCGTTGATTGATTTTTCACTTGAATACATTTCCAATCAAATATTTCAAACCAATCACATAGTTTCCTCCAATCACACCACTATGAAAAGAAACTTTCCGCACAGTTCTCTCCTTGAACTCGTACATATTCCGATCACAAAATAGAGGTAAGAATTTTTTAGGTTTTGTTTCTTGAAATACATATAAAAATTCTTTTTCTTTATCATTTTTTCTTTAATATTTATGTAATATTCTTCCTTATATTTTTGAATTGATACTTCCGAAAATGGGCCTGTCATATTTTTCAGTATATAGGGAAAATTATAAAAAAAACGTTCTATAATCTGTAGTTTTTAAATAGAAAATTTAAAAAAGTAATGTTCTGTAACTAAATGTTATGACAACAAAAGGTTTGTATGTCTACCTGTAAGGATTCCAAAATCCAGTTCAAGACAAAAATGTAAATTTGGACTCGGGTTCCTTTTAGCAATCACCGATTCACTTTTAGCCACTAAAATTATAATTCGAAATCTCACGGGTTTGCCTATGTACTCAGAGGAATCAAGGTAACCCAGCCGTAAGTGTTAAAGTAACATTGTTCAGGGTACAAACAATATTTTCAAACAAATATTTCAGTATTTTAATTATTATTTTTAATTACTTTCAATTTACATAAAAGCAGCATATTTAACGTCGCGTGAACCACACATCATCAAAATAAAAGAACATGTTTGCCAAGTAATAGAAAGGTGAATGAAAACTGAGAGGTTCTAACTGCTTGACAGATCTTTGCTGCGGTGTCTCGTTGCCCGACTTTCACAATATTACTGATCAGACGACTTCCCACACAGGGCAAAACTCAAGTGCCGCCCACTCGAGACTGAAGTAGAATACAATGCAATACAATGATGCATTAACGCACTAGTACACCCTGTGTCTACGAGAATGACCTTGGACGTCCATCTTCATCAGTCCATTGAGGGTCAAACTGACGTATTTCCATACTATGAAGAAGCACCGCGAGTCACAGAAACACATGGCTGTGGATTACGGTGCTAGAGATACACAATAACTCATAAGTCTTGGATTTCCGAACGATTTATAAACAATGTTTTCGGAATAATCTATATTTTGACAATAGTGCTTGCTTCTGAAATAAGTTGTTTGTGTTTTAGTAAATACAAATTTGCTGGTATGCAATTAATGTTATAACATATTCGGAACTATTTTTATTTTTATCTAAGAAGTGTGCTGAAATGTTAAATCCACATTGCCTCGTAAGTCGGAATTGATGGGATGGTCCCTTACTTGCTTCCGGGGAGTAAAACAGTTTGTCCTCCACGAGGTTAAACACATTTTGCTTTTTTGACAATAAATTTATTTATTTATACTAATTTAAAGCGATTTTAAATTTGATATTGCATTGTTATATCTTCCATTTATTTTCGAAATAAAAAACTTATAACAGTACGTATTTGTTAAAAAACTTGTTTTATACATTATTGAAAATAAAACTTGTTGATATTCTTTAAATATTATAACAAGCAATAAACCAATATTGTTTTCTGTTTACGGCAGATCATTTCACGATTTTGCGTTGGTGGTAGAGATGCTGAATCTACCTCTTTGATCTGAATTGATGGAAATTTCACTTGCTACGAAATTAATATATTGTCCTCGTTATGGTCCTACATTGTTTGTAACTTGTTTTGATAATAAATATTTACCCATAAATTCAGTTGAGTAAATTAAAATGACAGTAAAGTAAGAAAATATCATAATAGAGCACAAAAATATGGCTTAACGATCTTTCAAACTATTTTTATCTCATATTGCTGTCCACAAGAAATCTCAAAATCTTGAAGGAAGTAAATTAGTTTATTGTCCTCCACGTGGTCATATGCAGTTTGTAACTTTTGCTTTTTTGACAATAAATTTATTTAAATTTCTTTATTTAATTTTTAGATTTCTTTTACTTCGTGTTCAGAGCTGTTTGTTCCGTAAACACAAAAATTGATTATATAACAATAATTTTTAATGGACGCATATCAAGTTATTCACATGATATTTGTGCATTATTTCAATACTAATAATAAAAAATAATAATAATACATTTCTCACGATTTTGTTTTCTATTTAACTTTAATGAGAATTAATTTAAATAAAAAGCTCTGTTGAATTTACCAAATTATTATATTGGAGAGAAATACATATCTTTCCCGAGAGAAATGTACAAGAAACTTCAGCAGTTTCCAACTAGTGACGATGACGTCAGATAAGTCACCGAAAGAAACCTAGCCACTTGAAGTACTGTATTTTACTGAAGAGTACCTGTAATGAAGCTTCTTGTGCGATCAAATCTGTCCATTTTCACTTTAAGTGAAGTCTTACTCGTAGAGAGAAAACCCGCCAAAAACTGAAGGGAGGGGCCATTTTCTCGTCGACTTTTTACGAGGAAGTGCTGCAAAATTGGAGATCGTGTTGGGTTTCGATGATCTCTCTCTCTTCCTCTCACTCCACCGTTATTTCTTCTTCTTGAGCTTTCTCCTCATTCTTGGTCGCAGTACACGAGCCGAAGCATAGATGACTACAAGGAGATGATGTAGCATAGATGTAGGATCAAGGTAGCTCAGTGGGTTAGGTCGCTGACACTCGAGATTCGGAACTGGAGGGGAGGGTGGAGGCGGAGTTCATTCTGAGTGAAGTGAGAATGTTTTCGTCTTGTTACTTACCCACGAAGGCAACGGTGAATCATTACGCTCATCATTACAGTCGACAGCTCATTCTCCGCGTAATTACCCGGCATTACTTCCTTCAGATAGCGATGAAAATACTGGTGGCAGCGGATGTAATGTGGGAGAAAATGAGATTGATAAAAACTCCCGCATTATAATTATACGAAATAAAATTTAATGGATATCGAATATTTATCCGGGCAGCGCTTTCCAACATCTGGAAGGAGTCTCAATATTAAACATTAAACTCTTTTGTACTGTTGTCAAGCTTTATCAGAATTCATCTATGTGACTATTCTACTTTATTCTTCTGGAACATATATTTAGTTACATGATATCAGCGTATTTATGAGATTCCAGATGAGCACTCGAAATTGTGAGATTCTGCTCAATTTTTTTTTCAATCGCAATTGATGTCAAGTAGCAATTCATTAATGTTTGTTTTTTTGGCAGAGTTGGTATGTAATGTACGCAAACTGGCATCCTTAATACCAACTGATTTAATGAAGAAGATAACTTTACTCGTTAACTATTATAAAAACGTTTTTCGAGTCGCATACTGCGAAAACTACGTAAGGGATTGGAGCAATACTTTCACGGTCATTAGGTTTGCAAATGGGATGTATGGTAAATTTCATTTCGATGCCGCATCAGAGATTGACGTAAGACACTAAATACAAAAATGGATCGGTTATCGTAGTATTAGCTTGGACATGTATTTATTCAAAGGGATAATTGTAAATTTTCATACAATGTTAACCTCAAATTCACTAACCCATGAAATGCCATTACGAGATAAGTAAAGTATTATCATGTTCCCCAAATTGTTTCCAAAATGCTCTATAAAATATACAGATAGTTGATACTACACCCACAATTACGTGTCAAATTAACCGACTTAATATTTAATCAGCCATAAAGATAAATTACTCGCCGAGTACCCCCATTAGAATTATTTATTTAAACTTCCTGTAGTCTCGTGTACGAAGCCATTCATTTTAGAGGTGAAGGTTGCTATTTTCCTCCTTAACTCCCACAAATTCTTTTCGGATACCAAGATACAAGGTTAAGTATCGCTGGAGAGGGTTTCTTCGTGACCCGACTCACGTTGAGGGCACGTTTGTGAAAGTCACGATCTGAGTACAGCGAGTAGTCGAAGAGCAATTTCTTTTTATGCGCAAAGAATTCGAACGGCTTTGTGTATTTAAGCAATACTTTTAAATCAAACTTTCCAATCATTTGAGATAAAGTATTATTTATTTATTTATTTTATGCTTTTTGGCAAAAGGAGGTTCAGGCTTTGAGGCCTACTCTTTCACCTAACCGTTGGACATGGGTTAGGAAATTGGGAAGGAGAGATGTTAGGTTGCCGAGGTACATATGGTACCGAACCGACATTTGTCTGGAGTAGGTGAAAAACCCCAACAGAAAACCACACCTAGTTCGACCGAGCAGGGTTTGAACCCGCGCTCTCCCGCTCAGCGGGATCGTGGAGGCGAAGACGCTATCACTAGACCACCACTGTCGGTTATCATCATTTCATATATTTATGTATATATGAGCTTCATAAGGATTCGTCAATTATGTGTTCTGTATATTTTCATCAAAAGTGTGTCCTGGTTTGTAAAAGTTTTCACTCCTACTTGGGTTTTTTTTAGTATTGATTATCTTTCGAATCAAAAGCTTCAAAATAAAAAACGTGAGTACGTTTCCTTTCGTGATGACGATTCTTCAAATTCTACCAACGCAGGAAAATTTAAAAACCATTTTCTTCTTACAAATCTCTATATTGTGTGGGAGCAAAAGCGAACCCTCCTTCTTCTGTCCGCCTCATACTACTCCTTGTATATATAACTCTCATCTATTACTAACTACTCCTACTAACACCTCCAAGCGAGTCAAGTTGTTAAACCCAGTGACCCACCTACTAACCTTACCACCCACATCCTACCTCCTATCACCCCACGTAGATAAGCTTCAATAGCACGCTACATTTCCCATTAACAAATACTACAAATAAAAAAAGTGACCTGCAAACTAATTTTAAAAAATTCCAGCTCTATGCTATTTTTAACTGTCTGTAGGTGTCGCATTTTCTTCTTCTGTTTTATTTGATACGAATTTGATCGTATTATTTCGGGTGCTATATTGCCAAATCGCTTAGTCAATTCGCTTAGTTAGAAGAGCAGGTACAAGAACAAGTAAATGAAATAAATTGTTTCAAATCATAGAAATAGGTAGAACCCCGCATTGGCCAGACACAACTTTCCAATCTCAGTCAAAAGTTGTGTGGAGATGAATTAAAAGAAATTAGTTCTATGGATGGTCGTATGGGATATTCATACACAATCAATTAAATTTGGCTCAAATAAATAAAGGTATTTATTTGTTCCAGAGAATGGAAAGAGTAAGAATGCGTCCTTACCAAATATTCATAGATAGAGATTTAATTAAAAAGGTAGTAGGTATAGTAAGGTATATCTTCTCTATATTAACGTGCTAGGTTATTCTATTCCAAATTGGTCTTATGAATAGATTAAGGTCGTCGTCCAAAAGTGAATTGAAGGAAATATTCACAGAAATGTTTTGTTTAATTTTTCGTCTAGGAAAACAGAGAAACACGTTTTCTACGAACTATGGCAGCAGTTACTTTTTTTCTCGGGGCTTTAGGGCTCGCCCACGTCGCAGCAGTTACAAGTATAAAATTAGAATATGTTCAACTCAATTTTAATCCTTCTTAGGATGAGTCATTCTCGCGGTGGGAAGAAGATTTTCTTTATTTTCCCTTGGTCATATTCCTCGTTTCAAATTCATGACATCTTAAATATGATTACACGGTTTCAACCATAAATGCTGGTCTGTACCATCGCCAGGTGGGACTCGCTACCCCCAAAGCATTCGCGTTGGAAATCTAAGTATGCATGATAGCAACCCACGCTGTTTTCCTGTTTCCTTTACTCGCATATGATGAAAACATCCATACTTTTTCAGTTCGGACCCATTGTTTCTATGAGAACTGAACCAAATGAACCATCATAGCCACGTGATTTGATTAAAATCCAAATAAATGTATCAGTTTGACATGAGAAATAGTTTAAGTGAAAACATAGGAAAAACAGTTATACATTCTGCTAAATTTTATTCAACATTCTCCATTAAGATTGAAAATTGACTAAAAAATTCATTGGACTGGAAATACTATAACGAGTGTAAATAATACTCTATGTAATGAAGTATACATAATAAAAATTGTTATCACTATATTTTATTAGTCGCAACGTTTCAACCAGAATTTTATTTATTTAATGTCATTTGGCGAGGTTCAGGCCATGAGGCCTGCTCTTTCACCCAACCGTTGAACTAAGGAGAGGAAATTGGGAAGGCGAGATGTTGGGTTGCCTGGGAACTTACGGTACCAAAACGACATGTGTCTTGAGTAGAAGAGGGAAACCCCAGCTGAAAAATTCTCCTAATTCGGTCGAGCAGGGTTTGAACCCACGCTCTCCCACTCAGCGGGATCGTGGAAGCGAAGACGCTACCACTGGACCACCGCTGGCGGTCTTGCTGGCGGTCGGTTTACCCCTCTTAGAGTATTTTCACTCAAACCCTAGTGTGGTAGTAAGATAACACAAACGAAATAGTAAATATTTAAAATATGCCCATAGAAAAAAATAATAAGATAACAATAATAGACGTAAATACTACTATAATTAACGTCCATTACGTAATCAAATTAAATAAATAATTCAAGACTTACGATTTTTATTGGACGAACAGTATATATTTTGTAATTTCACTATGTTTCGGCTTTGTTAATAATTAAGTCTGAATTATTTATTTAATAGATGTAAATAGTTTAAAAATAAATATTACAATTTCCCTGGTATGAGGTCATTATAAGGAAGTAAACTTGTCCCGCATTCGAGAGCGTTGTGGAGCAGGCGTTGGGAAATAGGATCCAAAGGCCTCCCTCTCTTTCGATGGTGGCAGCGGCAGTTCACTCGGTAGAGGTGCATGGCGAGCGGCGATGGAGGCGGTGGAGGCGGTCGCGCGTAATCAGGAAGAACCTCGAGTGGGAGGTGATTCACGCCCCCGCACTCAGTCGGCTTCGCGCCTCGCGGCGGACAACGACCTCACGACGGCGGCGGCGGCGAGACAAGAGGCTGAGCAGACTCAAGGAAGACGCTCGGTGGCCGCGCCTTTGATCTACTCGCGTTTCACTCGCGACTTCGTCTTCTGATCCAGTGACGTACTCACAAGGTTCAAGCTCACTCCCACATACACATCAAAATCAAATAATCCTCATCACAACTAACACACTTTTAATAACCAAACCTGCGAATAAAACTGAAAAAAAATCTAAATATTTAATATCCGCGGTGCGGGAGCTTTCGGGGCTACTCCTCCAAAAAGAGACAATTAAATAAAATTTCTAATAAATAAATTATTAACTCGTAAATTACCTCAAATGTACATCTTTTGCTCTGATCTTTCAAAAACGTATCATGTACCCAGACGCTACCTCAATCATTTCTGCCTACGTCACTGATTCCCTCTTCAATGCGGCAACGATTTGGCACAAATCTATGATTACGTATCGCTATTACCCCTCATTATTAAGACCTCATCATGTGAAATATTTTTTTAAGTTTCATAGAGAACGAAATGAGTTAACGAAACAAGATTAAGTTATGGTAGTGAGCATTAACACACTGATTTTATTTTTGACAATATTTAGCGCCAGTTAGTAAAGTTAGGTGACCTATTGGGGCAAATAGTTGATGTGGAAATTTTCTGGAGCGAAATGAATCGTTCGAATATCCGATGAGGTATAGGTATTTTCATCGTGTATTATAACTAAGAAAATAATGGGAAACTACGATGCAATCCAACTTATGAATGCGATAGAATTCTTATTTCTAAATTATTATAAAATTGGTTACATCGAGAATAGGCAGGAATTCTTGGAAGTATAGATGTCATTTGCAAATATTACCTCATATCTGCCCAATGGAAACTTACTTATATGTCGTATTTTTTATTTCACGCTTAATGATTTGTTAATTATAATACATCTATTAGTGAATCTTTTCCATTATCTGTTTACAATTTGATATTGAGACCCATAAGTTCCAAACTACTAACTTTGCGACAATTAGAATTGTCAGAAGTCATGCCCTGATTTTCTGCATTTCGTGCCTAAAATTTTTTTCTGCGTTTTAGGATTGTTCAATAGCAGATATCGTGATCTAATCAATTAATCCTAGAAAATATGTATCCGGTCGAGAAAGCTAAACATATTTTCAATCGAATTCCAGTGAACATGCCTGAAAGGAATTTCCTTCATTGCTCGGAGAAGACTGTTGGCTCGCCATTGCTTTACGTATCAAGAGAGCTTTCTCCCGTATGATTTTGTGAAAGTGTGCAACTACGGGTCATCCGCATATTAATTATGTCCAGATATTTTTTGTCCTCTTGAAGTTCCTATCCTGGACGTTCAACCTTTTTCGTCATAAGCCTCCCAGCCGTCCGAAGTGAAATACTGAAAGTGATGTATGATGTCTATATTGACTTTCAAAATGATCCGCAGGTTTCTTTAGATGGATACATTTTATGTCTCAAGACCAACTATAAAACGTATCCAATGTGAGTCCATAAAAATTATTTTATAATTACGCGAACATGAAGATGGTCAGTTTTTTCGTTTGCTCGCTTATTTACTGTAATGTATCGAGAAGTGAGAATTGTCGATCATTTCTGTCTATATATACATTTTTGTTTAAGTCAAATTTTGTCCTCTAAAGTCATAATTTTGCATGGTATATTCCACAATATTAGAAGGACGTTCTCTTTAATATCGTATGTTTCCACCTTACTAATGTTACACCTGTAAATGTGCATTTATCTTAAAATAGATTTATTTTGTCTAAGTTACTGAACTAAACGTGATGAAATTCGGCAGAGTTCCAAATACTTTCATAGGATACCGTTGTCATAAATTTCACATTTTGAATACCTTACGTAGGAGCCTTCCAACTAATCTTAGCCCACGGGCCATTTTCAACACACTTTCGATCGATTTGACAAAATGGTCCTTGACGAATAAAACTAATGAGTCATATTTGTTTACTTGCTACGCAATATTTTGTTCCTCGTCAACAAATTTGTATTATTTCAAGCTGGACAAATATTTTATTTCTGTATTTTTTAAGACTATTCTGAATATTTTTATGGGGATTTAGGGCTCACCGACGTCTAGGTCTAGAATTATTAGTATTATAAAAAAATATTTTCATGTTGAAATGTACGACGGGTAATTCCCAACACAGTTTTCTATTTTCTCTCGCAGGATGTGCCACGTCAAATACTAATTTTGACAGCGTAGATTTATAACACAAACTTGTGCCCCCAAACGTTTGATGAAAATTTCATGTAAAATGAAGGATAACTCGCGCGTCGAAGGAGTTGGTCCGCCATTTGCACATCGCTGCTCTACGTCCAATGTTTAAAGTTATACGTGAAAAAAAAGAAGACAATAAATATTCTATGTATTTTAAACGTATTTTACGACTTCGAGACGATATGTAAAAGAAGTCTTGTCCTCCAGAAGCAAAGTGAATGGTAAATAATGAAATGGGTAGGGAAAAACATAACCTTACTTTGGCGTTTATTGCTGTCAGTAGAAACGTATCATGAATCAATTGTATTCATAATAGAGATTGATGATTCTTACGTTATATCTTCCGTAACAAAAGAAAGAAATACCTCGATATCGGTCAGTGATTTGGAGAAAAACACGTTTTCGTCTATTATATTACATAAGAGATAGGATTAAGATATTGATAAGAGATCAAGAAGGTTTTATTTTTAAAAAACTTACCAAATTCCATAAGAGCGAAGTCGCGAGTACTCAACTACTCACTGGAGAAATAGACATTGATCACCGATTCAACAAAAATTAAATCTAAAGATCACTTAAAAACACTGACAAGGTTAAGTGTCAATATTACAGATAATCAATTACTATTTATTTTCTATTTTCACTTCATTTCACATAACTATTAAATGTATTTAAAATAACAAGCAAGTCATCATCTCATTACTTTATTAGTCAGCCAACTTTTCGAGATTTATTGATATCTTCATCAGGGCAAGCTAAAATACAAAACGACAACATACAGAAGTGGTAGTCATATAATTCATTATTTAACGTAAAGTACTAAAAACTACAAACATTTACGTACCTGAGGTGCAGATAAATTAAAATCATCTATTAATATTAAAATAGTCAATTTCTTTAAAGCACTTATTAGGATTTGATATCATGGAAGGTTCGGTTAGACGTAACATTCTCCGTCATAACATTTTTGAACACACATTTTTAAACACATTTAATAGTTTTGTGAAATGAAGTGAAAATAGAAAATAAATAGTATTTGATTGTCTGTAACATTGACACATAACCTTGTCAGTATTTTAAAGTGATCTTCTAATTGACAATCAGAAATATCTCAAGTTGATATCGAATTCTAAAGATTTGGAGGGGGTATTAGAATGGAAGTAAGAATTCCAATAATGTTATATACTTTCGAAGTATAAATATATTAATATATCTTGAAAATATGAAAATTAATATTCTACTCTTACATGAATTTGAACATTCATGTAATGCTCTACTAGGATATTTCAAGGTTGAATTAGCACCCTCCCCAAAAACTCTATCATCACGTTCTGTGTACAATATCATAGAAACATCCTTTCCTTTAATAACAAAAAAAGAGAAAAGTGAACAATTAATAATTCGACACGAAGACTTTTATGAACAATGACATTGGTTGTACATTATTTCTCTGAGATTTTCTTCACGGGTGATATGCTATTGCTTATTCAAAGGGTACGCACTTCACTTTCGTTTCGTGCTCGTATTGAAAAATAATTCTAAACTTTTTTTATGTTGGTAGTATTAGTGTATTGTATAATATTTAACTCTCTGGTACAATATTAAATGTTTTGAATACTCTGTAGGTAGCAGAAAGATTGCAACGATTTTATACGATTACCGTGTGTGACCATATGTGAACCAAGTGTGCCCATATCTATTGCCCATGCTAAACTGATATAATCTTGGTAAGTAAGGAATATACTTCTCGTATCAAAGGTACCATATCTTCGTACTTAGGATAGGTCTGGTAACATGCTTTCCACATCAGAAAACATTACTTGTAAGGTTACCAAGAATTCGTCATTTTTATTGTAGTATTTGTAAGTGGGAAATATTGCATGCTATTAAAGTTCATCTACATGGAGCGATAGGAGGTAGTATTTGAGCGGTATGTAATTGTTAGCAGGTGGGCCGGTTAGCTGGGTTTACCAACAGCTTTGACACGCGTGGAGGGTTTAGTAGGAGTAGTTAGAAATAGTTAAGAGTTATTGATACTAGGAGGACGAGGATAGAGAAAGGAGAGTTCGCTTTACAGTAGTCATAGCTTTTTGAACTAGGACATTAATATGAAAAGTTGCAATTTTTTCAGACCCCACCAAGAATTACACCCGGGATGACTTGATGAGCAGTTACGCCAACACCTGAGTCACCGAAGAGACATTCGTCTTTTGAAACGCTATTACGTTTTTTGTTTCTTCAACCTAAATAGATATTAGACATAAAAGCCAACTCATATTTGTGAACAATTTGTTCATTTTAGTATTTTGCGCGATACTCTAGTTTAATTGACAGCAAGTGGTACGTTCTTGTGAATTCATATGCAAACCCGTACGAATTTCCCTTATTGTATCTTTAATATTCCTCTAACTTTCCCAAGGCGCTTTGATGTACGGTCGCTCTCATTCTCATATTGATACCGTCTAACTTCCCTTCACACTTCCTAAACGTTCTAATTTCTTCTGATGAATTAATACGCTTCTCATGTTTTTATCTTCGTGACAGCTCACTATGAGATACAGTGATTTTATAGATGATAATCTGGAAAATCTGTGTTCAATTCATGTCCGGGAACCATAGAAAACATGAATGATTAAAAATTAGCTTGCTAAAATTTATATATAATGACTTCTTTTACTTATTATCATCACACTAAATGCGCCCAAAAGTATCTCAAACAAATTATCATTAGTGTTCAATTTTTACTTGTAAACTTACGTTGGTGTGTTTAAACATTTTGTCGTAATTTTTTACCGTAAAATACTATTGTCACCTCGATTTCGACCAAAATGTCCTCTTTGTTCGAACTTGTCGAAAAATGTATCATGGTGGTTTCGAGAATAGATTCCATTATAATAATAATAATAATAATAAATATTATTAACTAATTTACTTAGTGTAACGTAAAATTGTTCATTAATTTAACGCAAAGCAAGACACACATGAACTGAAAACAAGAGAAAAAAAGAATGTAGACGCGTGTGGTCTAAACTGGAGTAACGGATTATGATGTAAGAAATTATGATTATATTTACGTAAATATGTGTCTTAAATAGAAAAATAATTCTTTTTAATATTGTTTCGAGAAATTTGAGAAGCATTAGTGTCCAAATGACTCTCTGATAGTGATCGTCACTGTGGGAGTTGCCTGTGAAATTTTGTCTTCACCCAAACGTAAGATTCCCGAGCACATTTTCTTGCTCCTTCTGTCTCAAAACAGTCATCAAGCCAACTTCTTACGAAGTTTCGTTCTTCAGAGCGTGACTCTTCCTCAGTCCAGAGCTTTAGGCGTGAGAATTACCAACAAGAATTCACTGCATCGAGAGTCTTCAAGGGAAATCGGTGATCAATCAATCAAATAACAACCCATTAGGGAAAATCGCCCAACTAACCAACCTCTAGAGAGGTGTAATGTGATTTTACATTACCTCGCGTATTTTGTTAACTTAAAGAATTTTACTGTGTTACGTTATTAAATATCTTATCCGAACATACATACACACACACACACATATATATATATATATATATATATATATATATATATATATATATATATATATATATATATATATATATATATATACAGAGGATAACTTACAGATTTAAATCGAGCTGTCCCACAACAAAACGTGTGTCCCTGGGGTTCACAGATGTGCCAACTGGGTTCACGAAGGGTAGTTCCGCAATTTCCGGAAATGTGTCTTTGGTCCGTTTAACCTCCGGAATTTAGCACCGTTGAGCCATTCAGACTTCAACATCTTAATTGTACGTGATATTAACCAACATATCCGGGTTCAATTCCCAACAGGGCTCAATTCGCAGCAAAAATTGTAGTTATTCACCTCAATGTCCCAGTTCGTATATAGCTGGGACGATTGAAAAGCAATCTCTCCTTCTACTCCTAGTATAACTAACTCCTACTATTACTAACTACTCCTACTAACACCTCCACGTGGGCCAAGATGTCAGTAAACCCAGATCACCGGCCCACCAACTAATAATGCCTACCTCCTAACTCCTATCGCTCCATGTAGATAAGCTTCAATAGCACGCTACATTTCCCATTTACAAATACTACAAATAAAAATAACTTTAATCGTCTCATCGTGTCGTTCAGGTTGAAGTATTTTATCCAACAATGTGCTCTGCTGAATTGAGGTTTTGGTGTATTTCCTCTTATTCTGCGGATTTTGAATGTACGTCGTGAAAAATCAATTCTTTACTTATACAATCTTTTTTATTAGATTCACTTCACGACATTTCGGTCAGCATCAGGTGTCACGTTACAATGTTTAGTTAAACAAATAACAGTTAAGGAGGAAACATACATTACAATCTATTCCTCACTAATTTATGTTATGTTGCTCAGAAGTGTCATCTATTTAGTTATATATTCTAACAATTCTGGTGACGGCCAAACATTGGTTGAAACGTTGTGCAGTAGATGTAATAAAAACAAATTAATCTAAATAATTCTCTCATAAATAATTTTCGTTTTTCAAAAGTTTACTGGCAAGAAAATGACAACCGAAAACTGCAAATTTCTTCTTCTTTTTTTAAAATGAGATGTGTATTTAGTAGTGAGAATTTTTTTATAGATCTGGAAAAAAAGAATGTGTACCTATTATAAATGGAATGCATTATTACCAGCTGCTGCAGACGTCTTTGAGGCACTATGAAGAACAATAAATTCTACTGTACTTGACCCCATCTCCCTTCTCAAGTGAGCGTAGGATTGTTGATATGCTAGCAATGTTGAGCAAAACTGGCTTTCACGTAGCCAAACCACTTTTTCCAGTGATTTCTTAGTGCAGACAATGTGTTGCAAGCTTGTTAGGTGCAGCATGAGGTGGAGACAAACTGAACCATGCACACGTAGCTTTCACACCACGCATTGTTCTCGGAGTAGATTTTAATAATACTCTCAAATACACCATGACTTTCGTACTGCGTAAATTACTCTAATTGGACATTACAATAAGTAAAATTAACTTAACTCACGCAAATGTCTTAAAGTTGGGTGTTGTTGTGGAGATTGTAACATTTTCTCACCTGCAATAACAGAAAGTTTATTACGGACAAGCTTAACGATTAGTGAGCATTACATACTACAACACTCAAATAAATATACAACTTAATAATTTGAAGAATTTGAATTCACACGGAGTAAAACTAAATAAATAATGAAAACGAGTTCTTTCAAACGTCGAGTTCTTTTAATTGCCCGAAAATAGTTTAAAAACCTTTAAATACCCTGATTGCAAAGCATTTTCTGTAATTCATTTTCATTCAATAAAATGTAAATAAATCGACTTTGTAAGCATATCTGTGGAGGAGATACCAAATTATCTTTTTATTACTTCATGTCTTCCAATTGTCGATGTTGTTGATAAATTGAACTTCCGGATATAAACAAGCACTTTAGGATGGTTACATATTCATCATTTGGAAGAAGGTACTGTAGTAGCGGATACGTAAGTTTCAGATCTGAAATATAAAGTTGTGCTGTTATTTTTCTAATCAATCCGCAAAATATGTCAAGAGAGTCTAATCATTGACTGTTATTTTATTTGTCTGTGTCATATTGAGAAATACGTTTCCTTTCCGTATTTCATCCTTCCGTTTGTTCTTTATTTCTTTCTTTTTCTTTTCTCC
This sequence comes from Laupala kohalensis, assembly GCA_002313205.1. Taxonomy (NCBI): domain Eukaryota; kingdom Metazoa; phylum Arthropoda; class Insecta; order Orthoptera; family Trigonidiidae; genus Laupala; species Laupala kohalensis. The sequence goes on from NNCF01127815.1 coordinate 123,134, forward strand.
CCTTGCATTTCTTTTTTTCTTTCTTCCTTCCTTCTTTCTCTCTGTCCTTGAATTTTCCTTTTGTCTCTGCGTTTCTTCTTTCTTTATTTTTCGTCCCTTCTTCCCTTCTTTCCTTCTTTCTTTCCTTTTTCCTTTCATTCATTTTTTCTTCCTTTCCTTTTTTTCTTTTCTCTTTCTTTCCTCTTTTCTTTCTTAAGGGAGTGGCAAAGAAATCATTAAATTTTAACGCTAAAGAAAATTCAATTAAACAATTTGTTATTATTTTGTAACAGCTTTTTTATAATAAATGTATTTATATTTTTTTAATCAACATTGAAAATATTTATTTTAACCTTGTCTATTTTTTAGCGTTTACTAAAACTTAATTGATGATTAAAAAGTGAAACGTAAAATTCTCCTTTCACCATCACCTCTTCGGAAACCCTCTTATGCGCACAGACATACAATTTAAGAAATATCAAGTTACACAATCGCCGAGTGATATACTCACGTTGTATCTCTATACTTTTGTTGAAGCTCATCTATAATGGTCCATGCAGTTACATCATCGATTCAATCCAGTTTTCTCTGAAAGTGTGTCACTGTTTTTTGCGCTTCCCTTCATGAGTGGAACCCGAAGAAGAGAGCGTCGCTGCTAGTCTCTGAATGTACGAAGATGCGATGAGATCGAAGGTACAAAACGCACTCACATTGAGGCTTCTGATATCGAATGGTTGGTTCTGTATTAAGTTAGTTTGAGGAGTTTCTCAAAGCCATGTAACCAATACTTGGAGAAATCTAATTTTTTTAAAAATAATACTCAACGGGCACGTACCATGTTTTTTAGTTTATTGTAAAATAATTTAAATAATATTTATTCGGATATTATTTAAATTCTCAGAAGTTAGAATTTCGTGTTAGGCAGTCATATCACGTTATTTTTTAATTTTTTTTTTTGTAAAGGTTTGTGACCTTGAGTGTGAGATATATTAAAGATTTCGTAATATATTAAAGTGTTGTCAGGGACAGTGATGGTCGTTGAGTTCCGACTTCGTGTCGATGAGTTATGGGTTTGCGTCTTGAACCATAGCTTTCTCTTTGGAACGATGTTTTTCGTTAAGGAGTTATTTTACGAAGTGGTTTCGTGACGTTTCGGGATCTACGGCGTTCAAATATCGGTGAGTGCAAGAAATTCACTTTTCTGACCACTAGGACTCAATAATTAAAGACTGTTTATGGAAGAATAATATATATTTTTTGTCAAAGGAGCTCTCAACGTTTCGACTTTCGAAGTCGTCAGATGATCAAATTATTTCACAAAAAGGATATAATATTCGTTCATAAAATGTTGTACGTCTTTAATTATTTATTTAATTATATTACATAATGGAAGTTAATTCTAGTAGGACTCGATAATCTTTATCGATAACAGAGGCACACAAAAATAAAAAAATTTGTTCGTTCCAAAGACTGAACCTATGTATCCTAACGTATTTTGACGTGCTTAATCCGAATCTGGGGCCAGAACTGAATTCGAATATGTGCACCTGTGTAATCGGTCTTGTCCTGAGTGACTGACTCACGCAATCAACAATGCAGAGAAGAAAGAAAAAAAACTATTTGGGGGAAATTGAAATTTCAATAGACTGTTGCATTTGTAATTGTAGAGGTTCACTAAGATGATGATGATAATAATAATAAATTTTATTGTCAAAAAAGCAGTACAAGCTGCATATGACCACGTGGAGGACAATAAACAAATTTACTCTCCGGAAGCAAACAAGGGACCATCCCATCAATTCCGATCAAGGTCCCTAAGGCAGAGGCGGATTCAAAAATTTCAGCAAAAATTCCTAAATAAGACAAAAAGTTAGCTGCGAGTTATAATACTATTAGAATGTCAATATGTTTGTAATTTAACGCAAAAAATTTACATGTACAAATTATTATCGAACTTTCCATTATTCTGAATACAGTGTTTAAAAATCATAAGAGTTGAAAAAAACCCACTAAATTCACGATTTATTGTTACAATAAACACGCCCCTAGACAAAGCTTAGAGAACGTGTATAAGAAATCCGCCTCTACCGGAAGGAAAACTGGAGCAAAACCCGGGCCAGGATGGGATAAAGAGGTTTGGTGGTTTTGTTTCTTTCCGATTATGAACGGGTGTGTTAGGATGAAGAGTTTTTATCACTGTAACTCAAGAACTAATTAAGATATCATTACTGTTTTGCATGCAAACGAGCGTTTTTCGTGAACACTGAGTTATAAACAACATTGTAAGAACACAAACTCCGTCCGAAAACGAAACTCGTATCGGCTGATGGACTATAAAAGGTAATGACCGAAGGAGACCAATTTGTGGGGATAACATTTTTAAATACCAAATATTTTTTTCTAGCTTTTATACTCAAACCCAGAAATCTCATATAAATTTCAAGATTCAGACTTTGATTTCATTTTCGGCAAATTGGGATAAAAAGAAAGTTCGAAAATATGAAGTACATGGAAATGAAGTAAAGTGGAAAGTAACGGCAGTCAACGTAAACGATGAATCTGTGTCGAGTTGCCATCTCATAAAACGGCTACTTTGCAGGTGTTTAAAAAAGGAATACAGGACACATTTAATTATCTCTAGAATCCGTTAAGCCGCCCACACTCCTCTATGGTTTCCTTGTTGATATAGGTGAATGAGATTATCGAAAAATTCCGTGGTTTCTTGCGATTTTGCATATGATATTTTAGATCATTTGAAAGCACTCGGTGCCCCAGAGCCATTCTCTGTTCAACGTGCAGATAACCTCGGGAGATCATAAAGTAAAATTATATTACTTTTACCTTGCCATACATGTCTTCTTTTCGCCGTCTTTAGCACTCCGATCCTTTCATTGTAGCCTCGGCTTCTCTGGCAATCGATGCCCATCTTTTCTCTTTTCTCCTGTCAGTCCCCATCTGTCGAATATCTTTTTCCACATCATCCATCCACCTTAATTTTGGTTTACCTTTCATTAAATTTCCTAGTGGTTTGCTATTAAGTATTTTCCTGCATACTCTTTCCTTGTCCATTCGAAGAACATAACCTAACTATTTTATTCTTTTAACTTTAATTTCAGATATAATAACTGGTTGCTTGTGTAGCTATTCAAGTTCACATTTCTCTGATTCTCCAAAGACCATTATCACATACTGGTCCGAAAATATATCGCAACGTTTTCATCTCTTAGGCCACCAGCATTCAGCTCCATACATTAGAATAGATTTTATAATGGTGTTTTATAACCTGACCTTCAGGCTCATCCGTTAGTCTAGGAGAACTTTTATGGTTTTTGTGTTACGAATCCCTATCTCAACTAAACTAAAACTGAACCTGTGGGTACAATTCACCTACGGAGTTAAATAATGGTAAATATTAAAAGAGTTTAAATATTTTTTAATACTGTGTAGCGTAAGAATTTATTCATTCAAACGTTTGATTATGTGAGTAATTGTGATAATAGATGTATATACACAAATGAGAAAGGTGACACTAATATCAGGAGAAACTAATAACATGTACAGTAAAGAAATACATCGTGTCGTGAATAATGGCAATTTATATATTTATTTTAAATTATGCCCCAGTATATTTATTTCATTTAATTTATATCAATTTCATTTAATGCACCAGAACTCCACGTAAAAAAGCTTGGATAGATGATAGATCACATTAATAGACAAATAGTCCGTGAATTTTCAAAACAAAGTAGTGGTACTGCGCAAGCTCTGTGAATAATGTTGGGACATTAGCACACAACTTTTGTCGTGGGGCGTAGAGGAAAAAAGACTGAAGATATTCTACACATGACGCTAACCGTTTCAATCACAAAATATTTATCAGTTATATATGTCATTATCTTTTTAATCGTCACTTGCGTAATGTGTGCTCTGGTTCCCGAAAATGTTCTTCCTCGTTCACTTTTTCCGGGGAGAAACTCCGAGTTAAGATTGCACTGTTATAGTGCTTAACTTTCGTATGGGATGGAGGAAAGAACTCTTAATACTATCATTTTAAAAAGTATTTCAAAGATTTATTACTAAAATTAAAAATAAAATAATAAAATCCCTAAAAAATTGATTGCTGTTAAAATAGAATTTTTAGCAGATTTCTCAACGCTTTAGTTGTTTCCGTATGCCTCATACATTTTCCTAAAATAACACAATAAAAATAAGGCTTAATTATATTTGTTCAAATATGAATATTTAAGCCTTACACATCATTTAGTATGCATTAAATGAGTTAAGAATAAATAATTTCGGCGTATTTAATATTTTTAAAAGTAAAATCGATAGTTTTTTTATCACTCAATTTTTATAACTTCCATAAATATTTTCCGTAACAATTCAAATATTTTATGCTGTTTTAATCCTATATCTTAATGTAAAAAAACTCCAAAATTTTCAGGAAGTACGTAGCATATAAAAATGGGAGGGAAAATTCAAGACATTAGTCGCAGACGGTGATCAGTGAAAGTGAAATCGAAGCGAACCCTAGTCCTTGCTTCTTGTCCACGAATTTCTCTCCACGGCTCTGCCGAGGCTCATCGGAAGGATACCTATGAGAATATTGAATTGTGTTTAAAAATTACACTTCTTTATCTACCCCCTCCCTCATCAGCAGTAGCGGATCCGGATCGTAATCAAGGGCGGAGGCTACCTGGGAGAATTTTTGTTTAAATATTATGGTTTTACGACACAATTTTTTATAAATATTATCTTTAAATAAAATGCATCAAATAAATAATTAACGATATGGTATTATTAATAACAATAAAAATTATTTATTAAATTTATTAATCTTGTATAATTAATAACAATCACTAATCTTGTAATTCTTTTACAAAGTATGATATTTATCAACTTCAATTTTATCTGTTACGAGTTCAGGTCCAATGGGGGGGGGTTCTAAGGGGGCGATAGACATAGATCCGCCATTTTGTCTAAGAGAATATTGAATTACCCCTTTGTATATAGATACCTATTCCTGAACGATCCAATAACTGTAGTTTAAGTACACGACTGTGTGTTTTAAGGTAGAATTAAATCTCTAAAATACCAGGAATCGGCATAAATAAACGTACTAACACGTTCTTATTGTGATTTCAACTACAAAAACCGGCCATTTAAATGAGATATTTGCGATTATAGTTGGTGTAATACATTGCGTCTTATGGAGGAAACACTTATGAAAAAAGATCAACTTAAAAATCACGAAAGTGATGGAAAATTACTTTGATTTGTACTAAATTTTCCGTAGTTTTTCCGAGATGAGATGCATCAAGTACGAAGCCGTTGCGCTCGGCCGCCATGTTCTTACGCATTTCACTCGAGTCAAGCTAGTTCCTGAATATTGTTTTGTACTTCACTATTAAGTGATAGATACAAAATAAATAAGGTTTTAACTTCATTATTATTCATATTGTTGTATTAAAAAACAGAATAATAATAGACAAAACAATTATACATCTCAGTGATTTGACTAACTTGGAGTGTTACCCACTATAAACGGTTATTGGTACTTGAGATGAGAATATCGACAGAAAAACATTCCGTAGACAAATTTATTTTCGTAAAAGTTCGATTTATTTTTGGATTGGAATCCAAATATTTCTCTCTCTTCCCTATAATAAAAAATTCGACTCCAAATATAAATATACGGTATATTTACAACCTCAGAAAGTTAAAGTAACCATGAAGGAAGTAAGAAATTTGAAGACATAACATGTTTTATGGACTTCGTCGTACTTCTGTACTCTCAAGTGGAATGGTAATTATGTAACATTTCATGGTATCGCAAGGATGAACTCGGAAGTCAAATATCGGAGTTTTATTCAAAGTTTTAGAAAGCAAGGAAAGGCTTCCGTATACTACTCTTATAGAAGATAGTGAACTGTGACATGATAATATTTTGTTAAGAAAACTACAGTGCTTTCCATTTCTAGCGAACGTCTAGGAAGAAAAATGAATTTTATATTTAAAAACAAAAAAAGTTTGTGGCTTTCACTTGTTATGGTTTATTAAATAATTACTTTTTAATAAGAAGGTAAAGCTAAAGTATTATTCCCAAAATTGCACCCATCAAGCTTAATTAGGGTTTATATTGCCTAATGGAACTAGAACTTATATAAATACCACCTTTTCCATTTTCATGATTAAGAATAAATTTATCATAAAATTGAGTTCTACCTTCGGCCTAGAGAATTGTGATGTTATCTGGGATCCTATTTATGGTGCTTCTTCATTGACTTGAATTTTTTTTTTCAAAATATTCTCGTGGATGTGAGCATAATAAATTGGCATTAACAAGAGAAGAGTTCGGTTTGTCTTACGAATATAGAGGGGATGGAGGGTTAACATAATTTACGTAAATAAATTGAAAATATTTTGGTATGGTATCACCAATCTTTATCATTACCGCTGTTACCCACGTCTTCCTTTCTCTTTTCTTTTTTCTGGAATCTTCGCTGATCACTAAAACGTGGAGATGGGTGTTAACGAGATAATTTTCGTGTGTAGGTGAATCAGATGAAATAGACACACAAAAAGAAGAACCCTGAAGACGCTGACTACATCAGCGAAAAAACTTTCGATTTAATTATATATAATAAAGATTGGTGATCCTATGACAAATTATTTTTAATCTATTGATCACATTATATCATATACGTATTCACTGTACCAATCAATATGTTGTCAACTATCCATTATAATTAATTTCTTGAAATATTTTAGTGTCTCTCCAAGTACGTCCATGCACAAGGCCAGTGTGCCATTGCAAGTGGCAGGATGTGGTCAGCAACGCAACGCCAACATGCGATGTTAGATAGGAATCGCCATCCTCTCTGTCAAGAATGTTCCCTTGGCCTAGTGGATATTGGATGTACTAATACATAAGTATTTCGGAGTACGAAACAAAAGAAATAACGAACTCGGTGTTGCATGTGTTTCAAGATGGGATCTACTGCGGAACTGTTGAGTTCAAAGGAAATTAATCAGTTGTTAATATTTATCAGATCCACTATCGCTTCTTCATCCTCATTCATAATACTCCAACGGAAACCTGCAAAATAAGGGGATCAAATCTAAAAAAAATTCCTAAGTTATATTTTATTGCTGGAATCCCTTCATTTGGATACAAAAAGTGCCCCCAAAAACGTATATCCCCCTACCCCCTCCCACCAGTTTTTGTGGTAAAGGGTTCAATAACTGATTTTTGGGGATTTTTTGGTCATCTTTTGATTTTAAAGTAAAATTTATGCATAAAAATTATAGAAAATTTGGACCAAATTAAGATGTTTTGGAAAAATATTACGCTAATTTTCGTCGCTAGAGGGCGAAGAAAGTGCTTATAATAGAGTCTTACTGGAATCATATGCGTTTTAAATATAGAATTTTACATTCTTATGCACTCATACATAAACATATAATATATTCATACACATGCACACTGACATATATACTGGGAGATTCAATATAGTTAGTAATATATATTTATAAGCTTTTTCTATATGTATTTTACTACCCATATTGAATCTCCACACACACACATAAAAATTGTAAAAATTATACATACATTAATAGGAAGATTTATTTTTTTAATTTTCAAATTCAATACTGGGAAGTAATCCTACTCATAATTACGTACAGGCTTAAGAAAGGATATAAAATATTCATAGTTCTATTTCTTTCTAAAATCAAAGTACCATGATACAATCCTCACAGATGCCACTAAAAAAATATATTTTTAATTTTTTTATAGTGTTGGCAATTTATTTATCTAGATAGAACAAAAATATTTTCAAAAATAAAGTTTTGCTAACTGGAGAAGTGAGAGGAGTCGTGTTACAATTGTGACACTTAGGTCTGTATGCTTCCCACAAAAGTGTTGTTACGATTGTGTCTGTTAAATATGGTTCTCTTTAATTAAATTATTGGTACAATTACAATTCGTACATTATTTCAACAGCAGAAGTACACAGGGGATCTATTAGTTTTTCATTTTGTTGGTAAAACTGATAAATACGAAATCAAAATGCATCAAACAAATTCTCAGACGTGAAGTATTTTTTAAAATATTGAGCAGAACTTAAAATCGAAAGCTTAGTGTTTTTATAGTTTTTAACTGTATCCGGATTCGAAGGGAATCGTATTTTATTCCAAAAATGAGGTTTCGATTACTTTTCAGTAGGTTTTTTCGTCAGTGTGGAGACATTTTCATCACCACTGTCACAGGTAATTTCATAGTCAGGTGGGTCACCGTTGGTCATTCCAGGTCAAAATAGTCGTCGTTCAGTAAATATTCTAAATTTTTCCACTTGTTTCAGTATATCTTATTCAATTATTGTATAATTATGCGGAAAAATACACAAACTATTATCGAAGATGTATTCGAACATCGAGATTTGTTCAGTCACAATTGTGATGGTACAAACAAATCACAGAATTTCGACAACTCGGAACAAACCAAACCGATATTACAAAAGGAAAGTTAGATGCCTGAAAACTGTTAGAAAAACGTGAAATTCTTCGAAACATTTGCATTTTCAAATAAAGATAAATATGAAATTATTACGCAAGGAGAAATATTTTAATTACTTATATGGAAACAAAGATCCAAAAATTATTTCGCCATTGAAAATATTCACTTAGATATGTTCAAAAGTCTCAGAAACACTGGAAAACGGGTTAAGAAAAATCAAATTCATTGTATGTGGACGTGCAGTACAAATACATGCAATTCTGTCTCCGGGGTCAGATTTCAACAATTCAATCAACTTTATCTTTGATTTCGGTTTTCCGAAGTCACATTCTTCCCCACTGTTAAAAAAAAAAGGTTTTTAACACGATTGAAACAGTAAATTGATGTGGTAGCAGAACTGAGATAAATTTTGTTACAGCGTTTATACCAAACTTACCAGCAAAACACCACTTACTCAGGTGTAACACAAACAAATTCCACTTTCTATACAAATATATTTTAATTAATATTTGAATAATTTCCCATCCTGACCCGTGTTTTTTTCCGGTTTTCCTTCGGGTTTGGCGGATTTTCTTTGGGCGGGTATTCATTAATACTTTATATATATACACAAATGTATATATAAGTAGAATTCAAGATAATAAAAGTATGATTTTACATTAGATATCAGGTACACCCAAAACGTATATTTCCGTCTAAATCTCGCGATCGAAAATTTTCACGCTCACAATACATAAACAACGAATATCTTGATATACTACTGAAATATATTTGAAAATGAAATGACTACAGGATTTTTCCTGGTGTGAAATCGGCCGCAACATGATGTGGAGCGGGTCATCCTCCATGTGGCGAAGAAATTGTGGAGATGTGTTGCCTTTGAGTCTGTTGTGGCACAGTTTGATCTTTAAAAGGGAAACAAATAATATAATTTTCTGATCATAATGAACAATAGAGGAATTGTTTAACAGTATTCGCATTTGTGTTCAAGGCTGAAAAATACCCAGAAATTCATTTTGGAGATACCCCAATTTCTCACAAAATATTATTGACGTTAAATTTGAAGTTATTTGTCCTTAAAATATTTCCGTTGTTCACATCGTTAATTATTTAACTGTGTAAATTTAAAATATTTTATTCTTGTAAAATATATTCATTAGATCTTATAAAAATTTACGGAAAGGGGAGAGGCACCCTCGAACTGCCCCCGGCTACGTGTCTGATTCCAGGTATTGTTCTGCACATTCCAGACATTTGCTTAATTTTTTTTCTTTCTTATGTACGTAAAATTTGATCCGCTCAATCTTACGCGACAAACAGTTACGTAGCCTATACTTTCCATAGGAACGAATTAATTCTTATGAAAGTGGTACAAGTGAAGGCCATCGAAAGAACTATCCCTGGCATCGACCTACAAGAAATGTTTTCTACTTAATGATTGGAAAGGAGGTATATCTTTTTTGGGGAGAGTCGTTACGTATGAATGTCACATGAAAAACAGAAAAACTCCATAGCCATGTCATGATATACCTGCATATAAATGTATGCAAAGAAAAAGGTAATTTTTTGTAAACTATAGAAAATAAATATTGTAATTTACTGGCATGTCACCGTCTTGAGAACTAAAATATGTCACTGAATAATAAAAATACACACGTTTTGAGTTGCAGTTTAAGTGAAATTGATGCGATATTATTAATCTCTTTTTACAACAGTTCCATAAAATCTTGAAAGATTCTGAATTGTATATGAGATATTTTTTTGTCCACGGAATATGTCTTTGTGGAAGCATCTTCGCAACCTGATCTTTGATGAATGGAAAAGAGTGAGTTCTATCCCCCACTCCGTCGAACTGGATGATGTTTTCAGCTACGGTTTCCTTTACCCACGCCACACTAATATCAGTTCAGTACCTTAATTTCCATTGTAAGCCAACATCTCTCCTTCGCCCAAATTATATCGACAGGTGGACTAATGAACTAAAAATTAGTTTATTTCCCATTGTTTTCCGCGTGGTAGTAAGCAGTTTGTAACCACTTAAAAAAATATTATTAATATAATTTCAAATCATCACGTATACGACACGAATTAAATAACAATTAATAAAAGAAAACTAAAATTTTGACGTTACTATGAAGTACTATTGTTGATGTTTTTGTAAACGAACAATTTCTGCAAAAATTAAGCACGAGGTGCTAGGGAGAGATAATGGATTGCGTGGTAGTACACCGCCATCTGAAGAACATGTTCCAAAATTCTCGACTACACCTCGGCTTTTGCATTTGCATGTAAGATGTTATGAGAAAATATCCCAACTGATCATAAATATATTTTGATATTTTAATGAAAATACACAACTTAGAAATTCTTGATACATAAGTAAATATTGATGGATTTAGGTTCAATATATTGTGCCTCAGTATTTTATTTATGAACTTGTATTATCTTATCTATGAACTTTTGCTGAAATTTTTGAATCCGCCTCTGCCTTAGAGCCCTTGATCGGAATTGATGGGATGGTCCCTTGCTTGCTTCCGGAGAGTAAATTAGTTTATTGTCCTCCACGTGGTCATTAGCAGTCTGTACTGTTTTTTGACAATAAATTTATTATTATTATTATATTTGGGCTCAATAAAATAATTTATGTTTAATACATCGGTTTCTTAAAACAAACGTCCCGAAGTATTTTCGAATAAAATGTATTGTGTTGAGACCCTTAAACGAGGAGACTAAAGATCGAAATTAACACTATGTGAGCATGTGTTTTTATTTATTTTAAGGATAAAAATTTCGTTTAATATTTTAGCGTCGAAAAAAAGTCACAACATTTACAATGATTCACGCGAAGACACCCTTTGTTATTCTTTATCATCATTAGCAGCATGTTAGATTACCAAGATTTTCGCAACATTTTTTTAGTAATCGCCAGAGTAATCTAAACGCAAAAATGATTTTAAATGCTGTAACACATTATATGTACAACTGTTTCTATATATTCTGTCTCGCGAACATGATAATATTTTGTCATTTTTTCTTATCTTTTAGTAGGAATACAAACGTAGATGTCCAGAAATTGTTTTGCTTCATGATAAATGTGGAAACATTTCTTATTCTTTTCAGCTTAATTACCTTTAACTATAAACTGAATTAATCTGTACATCCAAATAATACTGGGCTAATTGGTGTTGACATTGTATAACAAAGTTTTTTCTTTCATTAAAAACAATTTTTCCGGCAGTGTACTACAAATGCAAAACCATTCATCACTTACGACCTCTTTCTATAGTCGGTCACAATATATTTTCATTACGATTACAACGTTTCGACTCGAGACAGAAGTCGTCGACAGGTGATTATAAATTATTACGACAATAATTGACTTAGCGAAGGGTCAATTTAACATGATATTGGACTCATAATGGAAGTAAATATGGGCCCAAAATATGTTTACAAAAAAGAAAAAAAATATATTGTAAACTCGCGTTGGTGCATTTTTATAAATTTAATTTCAGATATGATACCTTTGCAATAATTAGTTTCTTTGTTAAATAGAAATAATGTATACGTATAAAAAATGACTTTATTTATGTCTACTATCACAATTAAATTTAATTATTAAATCGACCCTTTTTAGTGTGTAATTCTTTATAACTAGTATCACAACGTTTCAGCAGTATATTACTGCCATCATATAAGCTAGTATATTGTTGATATGTCCACACACTAACGTTCGCCTGACGTTGGCAGCTGATACGTTGTGATACCGGAAATACATAATTGTCTACAAAAAAAAGGTCGATTTATTAATTCAATTTACTTATAAATAATACATTAACTGAATGCACACCTTAACTTAGTAAGCATTTGCAAGTGATGTGTAGAAATGTGTGTTGCTGGATGCGGGAAAGATGTAAGGGGAGTGAGTTGTGAAGGTGATTGTCAGACAAGGAAGTGGTCTCAACCGAGATCAAGCGACACTAAAACCGAGATCAAGCGATAAATGTCATATTCCAATTTTAATATATCGTAGTATATTCTCTGGCATCTTCCTAGTTTTTACTTCCTCATTTCTATGACGTGCAGTATACAATATATCTCCTTGTACATACTTATTAGTTACTACTATTACCATCTGGTGTCAGGAATGTATTTGTTGGTTCACAGTTCAATTTCACAACAGATCAACAACAACCGAAAAAATTTAATTTCCAATTTGTTCGGCATCGAGCTACAGATTACACTAAATGCATAGTTAGATGACTTTGCTGCCTTCAGTCTCATATGCACGGTTTGATGATGAATGATTTGTGAATTGACAAAAGGGTGTTTATTCATTAAATATACCACCAAGATGCGACTAGGTTACTTTTATTTATTCATTTCTCGTCGTTTGGCGAGGTAGAGGCCATGAGGTCTGCTCTTCCACCTAATTGTGACTTGGACGAGGGAATTGGGAAGGAGAGATATTGGGTTGGCGGGGAACTTATGGTACCAAAACGACATGTGACTGGAGTAGATGAGGGAAACCCCATCTGAAAACGTCACCTAGTTTCACTTCGCAAGGTTTGAACACGCCCTACCGCTCAGCGGGATCGTGGAAGGAAAGACGCTATTATTATTATTATTATTATTATTATTATTATTATTATTATTATTATTACTATTATTATTATTATTACTATTATTATTATTATTTACTTATTATTATTTATAGGGATCAAAAATTTTTAGGTGTCAAAACAATACACACGGACCAAATAAATTCATTTTTATATATTTATTAATTTATTCATTTACTATAAATTGAAAACTGATACAAAATTCTTTTGACCTGGACCATAAAACGTGATTTTCATTATAAAAAAGATTAAAGTACATTTATAGAGTATGATTCTGTATATTTTACTTTTTAGAACAACAGTATCCTGTTGTAGAGAGCCTTTAATCTGCGTAGAATTGATAAAAGGATACTAAGTCGAATAATTGCAGAGAATTATTCTAATTTTACTCAAGATGGCGTTTTAAAGTGTCGAGCGGAATTAAGTTTCAATTTTCCGCGAATCATGAAACATTTCTGAAAATGTAATGGTTAATAGAATCCAATGAGGCGTAGGTAATTTAGAGGATGAGTATCTGCTGGGCATGTCCTAAAGAAATAGCACTTTCGGTGGTCCACTTTCACATTCTCCGAAGAACGCTGCTGAGTAATGCTTGCGAGGTTACACACTCTCATTTAGGGCGGGGAACTGTACTTGGGTCTTTCTCCGCCGCACGAATGAGTTACGAAAACAAATAAGCTGAAACCCAGTTTGTAGACTTTCGCACGATATATCGAGTAGCTGCATTTCATTTCTTTTACGATGATTTTATGTTGTAGAAAAGTGTGCCATTGCGTTTGCGTTAACGACGCGGGGCTTCAATTGGAAACCACAATTTGGAAAGCGAAATGAAGGATTATATTTCTTCCGTGGAGAAGGTCTGGGTGGAAATGGTGTACAGCTGAAGAAGACGGACGGGTGGTGTAGTGGTTAACACCCCTGCGATCAAAGCAGAAGTTCCGGGATCGATTCCCGGCTCGTCGCCATTTTCACCTGACCGAAAGTGATCAAAATGAAGGAATATCAGTCAATTTATTATCTGGAGATGAGGGCTTAAGGAAAGGGGAAAATTAGTGAATAACGTTCCAAGTTTTTCAATTTCGAATGTTATAGGTTTTGTTAAAATTTATACGAATATTTATTATTTGTTGTACTTTTAAACCTACATTTATTCACTTCTTAGAGGTAGAACAAATTCTGTAATGTGTACGTCATCAGTGTATCAGACAACCCCCTACCCCAAATTCAACCTCATATTGTGACAGAGGAATATGTTAATTAAATAAAGGATAAATTATTGTAAACTTGTCGATCTCATTATTCAATTACCCAAATTGGTTTAAAAGCGGAACACGAAAAAAACTCAAATGATTATTATTAGTCGTGAAAGCTTCTCATGAATTAACAAAGTAACGAAATTGAATATCAATTCAAATCACTGGAACACGTTAATAAAATAAAGAACTATTTTATTTGTATACACCAATTGTATAATAACCAATAATATAATATTAACAATACTGAATCGTTTGATTGATTTGAAATATACTAGATATTTCATCGTTTTGATATGCTCAATAGCACAGAGATAAAAGTTGTAAAATATAATAAGGAAAATTTCCTTCTGAGAGAAGTAAATCGACTTGATTTCATTTGAAAATCTAAGTATTTCCTCCATTGCATGTAATGTATTTCGACATAAATTATTTCATTTAAGTGGCCGGTGAAGTATGCTTTTCAAGTAGTAATCAAAATAAATAGAAATCAAATTAAATTCTGTTTATTTATTCCGATTTCACACATTTCAGTTAATTATTTATTTATTTTATATTATTTTCGATTTAATTATATATAAACTAGCTGATTATCCGGTTGTTGCTAGGGAGTTTTCTTAGACTAATATTATTTTACTCAGAAAAATAATAATTCTATTTATCCTCTAAGATCAAAATACTGTTACTTGCTGGTTTTTGAAAACATGTTCAGCATCCTAATTTTTCAAATTCATAATAATACTAATTTCATACAAACGTTTACTGCATACACTACACCACTTCGCGACAGTCGCTTCCGAGGCATGACGCGGCTGCGCCATTTCATTAAAATTCTTGTAAAATGTAAACTATTCGGCGAAATTTTACGATTTATAGGTTGTTTTTATCTTTGTTAAACGCACAAAGCAAATAATTCATTAAATTTGATGACGATGTATTTTCATCTTCCAAAATTATTCTCTTAAGTTCGTGTATTATATTACTCCAATTTTAATAACGTTTTTTTTTCAATAATATGAGTGAACCTTTGTAGATAGACATATGCTGTCGCGAACTTTTTCTGTAGAACTCTTTGAGGCAAACAATATTGCCATTCATAGTTATTACCTATCTTTAACCCTTTAGGCGGCGAAAGTGAATATACCGCTCTATTTTCCCCGATTTCATCTACATTTATGGTCAAAATCATTTTATATTTTTCTTTTCTCGCATTTTTAAAATAAAAATTAGCCTATATTCATCCTGGCCATCTTGGCTATATCCTTGTCAAATATCATCAGGATCAGTTCAGTGGTTTGATCGTGATTAAGTAACAAACGGACAGATCCGCTTTGGCGTTTATATTTTAGTACGGATTAGTAGTAACACAAAATGGGAAGGTTGAAGTAAAAGAAGTGGAGAGAAAATGAATGTTGAGATGGGGAGAGCTTCTGCGATGGGGACGGTCGTTGACAGCATTGACTGTGGCCGTGTCTTGCGTAACATCCGCCACTAGACCCCCCCCTACGCCCCCCCCCTGGGCCCCCTGTGCCCCCTTCCCCATCTATCCGTGCTCTAAGGACCCTCGTCCCTCTGCATAGCGCTGATGAACGCAACAGAAGTTTCTCTTCGTCACTGAAAACCTTAGGGATTTATTTACTTCTAATCTTGAAGTTGCTTCTTGGTAGAAGAAACACGTACTAAACTTTTTTTACACATTCGGAAAATAAATATTTGCTCCAATTCAGTATGCAAGCAAAAATGATCCCAGGATTTGTTAACATATACCCATGAGAACATATATTTAGCTAAATCACATAATCATGAAGAACAATTTATTAGCATACCCCGAATATCAGAATATCAACCCTCTTTTTCCGAAAACTCTAGCTGCTTAATATAAAAATTCAACATTTTTGTGTTTACGGAAATAAATTTTGAAAGGATTTTCTCAAATGTTCATGATATTAGCGACACATTATGCCCAATTCGCCAATCTTCTAGGGTAAAAGATATTTTATGACATATGTTTTTATGACCAACCCTCCTGTTGATATCAGCTATGCTATTTTAAAAAACACGAGATATTCTTCTGGGGTTGAAATGTAGGGCTTGTATTAATTCTATTAAATCAAAACCTTGAAAATAATAATTATTGTGTATTTTCCTATGTGTTTTAAATCGATATCAAGTAAATGAATAATATCGAGATTGTTTACTCATTCATGTATTTGCTTCTTTGTCACTAATTATGTTACGTGTCTCTTTTAATTATACAAGTGTTATTATTCTATAATGTGGCATAATTTTGTGTATCGTTATATCGGTGGAACATGGCTGTATCGTGGAATGCAATCTATGAAGTATTATTGCAATAAAAGTAACCAATCCTGATGAAGGTACCGTACGTTACCAAAACGTTGTCGTAGTTTAATAAATATATCGTCTATACGCGATAATCCATTGCAATTGATTACCAGGGCAGAAAAGATCACTTTCATATTTTCAATTAATTTTAATTCCTCAATTGGCGAGTGTACAACAGTTCTGTTTACTTCGGGGGAGTAACTGTTATAAAACAGTGTCAACAAAAGCACTACAAATAATAACGGGGCATCTACCTATAGACTAAGTTATAGACCAAAATTACTTAAGATACAAGATGAGACGGGAGGGATGCATAATGCTAGATGGAAGATATTACAGCAAGACGAGAATGGATGAAAAAAAAACACACAAGGAAAGTATTAATTGAATGTTGGACAGCAGCAAAGGAAGGAAGAGACTTTATAAATTTATAACTAAAGTTGACTTCGTTTACAAAAATAAATGCTTTAAGCCAAATATGCCCCTAACTCAAATACTGACTGGACACGGGAATTACAATAATTACTTGTATAGATTTGGCATAGCAGAGGACCGAAATTGCATCTGTGGAAATGGGGTGGAGAATGTGAATAATATAGTATATGAATGCAGGATAACGGAGGAAGAGAGGGGAAGATGGTTTGAGAAAATGAAGACCAAGGAATTAACAAATTTAATGACTGGGCATTTTTAATCGGAAGTAAAAGTAAAAATACTGATTTTACGGATTATATAACAGAAATTATAACAATACGTAAAGCAAAAAACGAAATGTAAGAAGACAATAAAAAAGACTGAATATAAGTGGAAGGATCACAGTGAGACAGACGAAGGCAGTAGAAAAAGCGAATACAAGATACAAAAGAAAGAAATATGAAACGAAATGAAGCACTTTGTTTTCAAGGGAAAAAAGAAACAGGTTTATATATAACCCTGGTAATGGCTTTGTGTTAAGGTACAGGGGTATGATGAAGTATTGTACTTGATAAATAAATAAATACATCTAATTTTAATTCCACGTCCTTGACGTTTAAAATAGCTTCTTTCGTTTCCGTTTGCGTCATTGTTTAAACATCGAAAAATAAATATATAGTACTGGAATATCCATATGAACCCGAGGTAAACCGGGTAAAATAGTTAGTTCTACTAGTGGCAAATTCCTTGATCTAGGTGTTACTCCTAAGAAAATTGCAACTTGAGACATTATTTTGACAGACGTATGCATGCAACCCCCTAAACACTATACGTGCACTTCGAGGTTCCGACAGTCGATTCGAGTTCCGACGTGCATGTTTCGATTTTTCGTCTCACAAATGACGTAATGAGACGCAGTGGCGGATCTAGACTTTACTCAGGAGGGGGG